>OY755170.1:0-95204 GCA_963576735.1 Bedellia somnulentella | reverse complement strand
CCTAATAAGGGCCGGCGCTGACTGCCGGCATGGCATGGCAAAGGATTTCGGTACAGATATAGCATTTTTAATCTTATTACCATGCGTATAGAATTCATTTTGACACAACGATGCCGAGGAAGGCCGCGGTAGGACAGAACGTCGGCATCGTTGTGTCAAAATGAAGTAAAATGAATTCTAAACTCATGGTAATAAGATTAAAAATGCTATATCTGTACCGAAATCCTTTGCCATGCCATGCCGGCAGTCAGCGCCGGCCCTTATTAGGAGCTGACGTTTATCCCCTCATTATAATGCGTGGCATTTGTCGAGAAAACAATAGCCATCTCATAGCTCAACAAACTCAACTCGGCTGGGTGCTTAGTGGAGGGGTAAAATCTTATCAATGTAATTTAATCCTTAAAAATCTAGAAGATATTCAAAAATTTTGGGAAACTGAAGACATTTCAGAACCTTCGTCATTGTGTACAGAAGACCAAAAATGCATAGATTATTATAAGTCTACCACCACCCGCCGAGAAGATGGAAAGTATGAAGTTAGACTACCCCTTAAGTCGCAGTACGTAAATATTTTAGGCCACTCTAGAAATAAAACCATAGCACAATATATTCAGTTAGAACGCAAACTATCGAAGAATGCAGACTTAGCGAAAAACTATCAGTTGTTAAAACGAATACATCGACCTCGGTCATATGAAACCCGCCACTCAGTCTCGTGACAATATGAAACACGAAGTATTCCTACCTCAGCTTTGTGTCGTGCGCGCTGAATCAACAACAACAAAGCTACGAGTAGTATTTAATGCCTCTGCCACTACCTCAACCGGAAAAAGTTTTAACAATATAAGGTATAGTGGACCGAATCTTCAACAAGATCTTCAAAGTCTTCTTATTAAATGGAGACAATTTAAAATAGCCCTTACGGCAGATGCGGAGAAAATGTTCAGACAGATATGGCTACATCCTAATGACCAAAAGCTACAAAAAAATATATATAGAAAAAGCCCATTGGACCAAATTAAAGAATATCAATTAGCCACTGTCACTTACGGTACAAAAGCCGCCCCATTCCTAGCTATGATGACTTTTAAATAATTATCTCATGACGAAAAGGTAAACTACCCTAACAGCTCAGCGCCAGAAGTCTTGGAAAATTGCTTCTACATGGACGATCTCCTGCATGGAAGCCATAATGTCGAAGATGCTAAGCAACTAATAATCGATCTCATCAGTCTCCTGAAATCAGGTGGTTTCAACTTGCGAAAATGGAAATCAAATTAACCACAAATCCTAGACGGGTTAGACAGTGACCTTAAAAATCAAAACTTGGAATTTAGACATTCGGAAACCACAAAACCATTAGAATTAAGATGGAACGCAAAAACAGATGAATTCGTCTTTCATAATTTAAATTTCCCGCCGATTTTAAAACTAACCAAAAGAGATTTTTTATCAAACATCTCAAAAGCCCATTGGGCTGGCTTGCACCAGTAACTATAAAGCTGAAAATACACTTTCAAGAAATGTGGAAATTACAAATAGGTTGGGATGATACCTTACCAGATTCAAAATGTGAAGAATGGAAATAGTAATACCCTTAATAAGTGAAGAAATATACGAAATATCAAGATTAATACCACTTCCCCGGACTATAAACAATGGATATGAATTAAGTATTGAACCAATCTATACTTAATATTATAAAGCTGAAGAGTTTGTTTGTGTTGAACGCTAGGATCTCAGGAACTACCCATTCAAATTGAAAAATTCTTTTCGTGTTGGATAGTCCATTTATTGAGGAAGGTTTTAGGCTATATATCATCACGCTGCGACCAACAGGAGCAAACTATCAGCGAATAATGTTGCAAAAACGGGGATAATTATTCATACTAAGGCTTCCGTTGTGTGCGCTGCGTAAACGGTTTAAGTTACCCATAAAAAATGTATTAAATAATTATTTCTCTTTAAATGATTTTAAAAAATGCCCGCGACAGTATACAGTATACTGAAACTTAAAAGTTAGACATATATGTCTAACTTTTAAGTTTCACTTACTATAACCATTTTTATGATAAATAAATTTGGTCGAATTTAATGCATAATTGCCATAATGTTTTACCAACATAATATTAATCTTTATCCAAATAAATATGTTGTTGATTGAGAGTATTTAATTGAGAACAAAATTGTCCTTGACATCACTTAATTTAAAAACACCTTAGAAGATAATACAATGTTTAAATTACTCCGTAACAAAATTTACACGCGTGCATGAAGCGCAAGACAAGACGCTGCGCTGGCCGGCGAGCGAGGTCACCTGCGCGAGAAGCTTATGTTTAAGCCTTATCCTATTAATATTATAAATGTGAAAGTTTAGATGTTTGTGTGTTTGTAGCTAAATGAAGATTAATTCACAGAACGTATTTAAAATAAAATTTACAGGAAGCCAGATAGTGATCCCAATTAACACAATAGGACACCTTTTATCCCAGAAAAACTAAGAGATCAATAATTTTTTTTAAAAAATGGTTAAACAGACTAAGAATCAATGCTCAGCCGAAACTACTATACTAATAAACTTAAAATTTATAAAGTGAAAAAATTGTGAGGACACTATGAAAAACACCTTTTTTCTCATCGCATGACAGAGACCCTCAACAGGTCAGTTAAATATTTCAGTTTGACGACGTGAAAGCTTTGCGCTTACACTTTTGACAGTACGAAGTCTGTGGGGTCAGCTAGTCGCAGAATATGTTGCAATTGATCTTAAACACGAAACCTATATAAAAATGCTGAGACAAGACCTCGAATCGTGTTATCATTCTCACGATCATTTGAGTATATGGCATCCTAAGAATCCCATAAATACAATCAAAGATGATCAGACCTTCTGTGTCACCTTACCAGGTTTGCGCGAGTGTAAAACGTCATCTTCAATTTGTAAAGACAGATGGGTTGAATTGAACAAACCAAACACATTATTTTTTTATTGCTGTAAGGAGTGTAATATGAAACTAATATGTAATGAACAGGTGACACCTATTAGACTTACTAGTACAGGGTATTTCACCGCTGACCAAGGACGCACAGCAAAATTTGCAAATTATTTTAGTTATACTCATCGAAGAGATTTCAGTAAAATAACTGTGAGACCCTATTTTGACCACCCTAAACTATCTCAGATGAACCATATCGTCAATATCTCAATCCCAAATGTTGAACCGGAAAATAACAGTATGGAATTACTTATGTTTTGTTTGCGTTGATGGTGTTGGGTCTGGCTGTAAGGGTCTACATATGGAAAAGCTCTACTAAACAACAGCCTATAAATAAGACTCCAGTTGTGGCGTTAATATTGAATATTGAAGAATATTGTTAATCATCTGTGTTAGTTTAAGCGCACATTTATCTACTCATATAAATTTCTTTGATCTTTTTCCCCCGGGAGCATGTACGGTTCAATCACCGTACTTTAAGTTCCGTCAGCAGTTTACGCTGTAACACTCTTTTACTTTTACTACGCAGGATATTCGCTAGACGTACATCCAGCGTAGTCCACGTATTGGCGGCGGTTACCTAAATACTTAGCAAAAAAATCAGGGAATTTGGCGTGAATCCCATTTTTGCATGATAACTTTTATGATAAAAAGGTACACAAATAAAAGGGCAAAGCCCTGTAAACTTAGGATAAGTATTTTGCTCAACCCATAAAGTTGATCTACAAACATTTCAGCTTCTTGAAAGATATGGTTATTATAAGCTATAGCTTTCCAAGAATGATATCTCCATCTACAGTATTGAATGCTTTTTTAAAATCGAAGTACGATATGTCTACACTATTGCCAGAATCTATCTAAGAAACTCATAAAATTCAAAAGATTCCTAGAAGTACTATGATAGGGTCTAAACCCATTATGACTTTTTGTTATTAGCCCAGCTATCTCCCCATATATTCGTTGTTGTACAGCAAATTCGAATACTTTTGTGAATGCGGAAAGCACAGCTACGGGAAAATAATCCTGGACATTCGAACTTACTTTACCTTTTGGCACCGGAACCACTTTTGTAACTTTCTAAAAGTCCGGAAACATCATCAGGCAAAGGTTGTATATACGCAAGAGCAAATCTACCAGAACTGCACAATAGTCCTTATTTTGGTACCACCTACATTCATACGATGTTTATGGTACCCTGCAGAGGTGCTGAATGTTGCTCTCTACTATTAGGATATTATTGATCACTTATTTGCATTTATATTGTGAGATGAGTAGTCTTGACTTATAAAATCACTAACCTATTTACTCCCGTGGGTGTTATACGAGGTGAATTAAGTCGGTTTTTTGATTAAATCACTACTTATTCATGATTGATCGAGACTGACTGAAACATTTGCCTTGCAGTTGCAGATTACTTCAGGGTTATATTAGCCTGCAGCATTAAAGAAAAAAGTTTAAATAAAAGGTGGTAGTGTTTGACTATGCTTGTATAATACGATTTGATGGTTAGATCATCAAACAGAGACATTTAACATATATGTTTATGCTGGCCCTCCCCACATTTCAATGCAATTACAATACAAATTTTGTTGATGATATCATATATGATATACGATAGGATATATGATCATATATGATAGGACTAGAAAGAACCCAGCAAGCTCCGCTTAAGGTCATACTGAAAAAACCTTTTTATTACCTCATGGACATACTTTATAAAGAGGTATCATTTCTTAGAGAAAGGCAGTTGTACATTCAGCAGGTTTGCATCTCAATGCATAATTCCATTCTGTCTTCTACAGACATAGAATAAACAGTACCCAGAATCTGCTCACGCCATATCGATAGTCCTATCACATTGGTTTCACTTGCCAGTCAACGCAAAGCACCCACTCTCAGTTGGTTAGAAGATTTGAAAGTGACAAGCCATAATCGCTCCACAAAAAAAGAAATACGACTTGCATACTTCCAATTTGTCTAACTAGAGTAAATATCAAAGCTAAAGGACTGGGAATCAGGTTTCACCAGTTACTATTGTTTATTTACAATTATTTTCGATGATTCAAAGCTATTTTGTTTTGTTTAAATTATGAATTTTTATGCGCCGCCATGTCAGTGTTCAATAAAATTCAATAAAATAATATTGCGTTTAGGTAGAAATTCTACAAGAATGTGTTTAAATAAAAAGAGCTCTACTTCTTTGACATTTGAAACTCCACCTGCACAGTTTACTGTTGTTGTTCTTCTTAGTATAGAATTAATGAATTGAATTTCTGATTAGTAGTTAATTTTAGTCGGCTTAGAATAGCACTACCCAATTTATTCCCATTGGTGATTGTAATAGGCGACTAAGGGTATTGGGGCTTTTTAAGGAATTTTTGGCTGATGCGGTTGGAGACCCATTACCAAGAACCTGTATTACAATCTTTATTGTACCTTATTTTACAATCTTTTCCCCCTTCAAATTCCAAAAGTAGCTGATGAATTTCTTATTTTAAAACTGACTACCTTTTCTAGGGATTTATAGCCGTGAGTATGTATGAATGTAGTTAATTTAGTTCAGGTGTTGCTAACTATTCTCTTTCCTTTTAAAATAATTTACAAGAATTTGGCTATATATGTTTAAGCTTGCAACATTGAGGGGCGAGAAGTGCAGTGAGAGCGGGTGGATTATTGGACCATTTTGTCGTACTGACTACGGTGTCTGGAGGATACTAAGTTTGTGTCTACAGAGCTGAACCTCCTCAGGTCTCCCCGAGTCTATCAGATCGGATCAAAACGGATTGTCAGCCTTAATTGTATATAATAAAATGCTACAAAAATATCGAAGCTGCGAAATAAAGAAATATAGCGGAATGGAGGCCAACTCAAAAAAGCAAGTCACCATGTCTTATTTAAAATCTTTGGACCAATATCATGACTAGCGACTATCAGAAATCACAAACAAATTCTTAACCAAGTTATCTTTAAAGTATTTGGCAAAGATTCAAAACCGCAAGACTAAAACCTAAAAAGAAAAAGTAAACGATAAATAAAATCTCACCGTAATACGAAGATGACAACTGGTAAGAAGAGTACAAAATTTAATCACCAGCTTTAGGGTAGGTAAATACTCGATTGCAACACAACCTCCGCAAAGATTCCACTGTTTTGTTTCAGTTTCTTAGGAATAATAACACATAAATTAAATTAGACGATCATGTTGTTCATCTTAGAATATTGAAGGTTGATTGAAGGATTTGATTGACATTTGTATCAAAGGTATTGATATAAAAGACAATTAATGTAATATATTCCAAGGAAGTTACAGTATAAATAAAGAAAGAAAATACGTCTATTCGCCGTTGTAGGCACAAGAAAAACAGTTATTTTACATATCCAACACACAAAAAAACAATAAAAATACAACAAAAATACGCATGTACAACAATGTAACGCCACAGTGTATCAGTACTTCTTGCGCCACTGCAACAGCGAATCGGTCGGTACTGTCTCAGCATTTTCTGTGAGCCTTCGACTCACAGTACTGATTTTCAGCCAACACCATTGTAGAGTGACATCTGACTGAGGCATCTCAAGAATCACGAACGGTAGAATATAAAAAAAGCAATAAATATAACGTCGCTATTATTATATACATATCTATAATAGCTACGATTTATGTATCAATTATACAAAATATTATAAAATGAAAATGTGGCATTCAATAAGTGAAACTTAGCTTCATCGTAAAGACGTATTCAAAGTCAAGGACACTATACTACTGCTATACAATATTTAAGTATATTACTAATAAGTTTTTGTAAATGATGATAATAAATGATAATAAGTATAATACACCTATATATATTTAATACAAAAGGTTACTGATGATGATGAGCCAGCAGGAACTCTCTTAGTTTACGCCTAAAAGTGTTCTTGCCAACCACATCCCGGATTGGTGGTGGGAGGTCGTTCCAGCACTTGGACGCTGCAAATCTAAAAGAACCACGGAATGCGGCTGTCCGATGTATTGGCAAGATCGCTCTGACTTTGAACTGATAGCCAATATTAGAACATTGCAGTTTTTTGTACAAATAAGCTGGTGATTCTAACCTTACTATATCGAACATCAAAGTGGCGAGATGTAATCGTCTTCGCGTTTGCATGTTTAGGAGTTTTGCATCGTGCAAGTACGGGGTGACGTGGGATAGGGGAGGGATACGAAAGTAATAACGAGCAAATGCGTTTTGTACTCGCTGTATCAGTTTTCTTGTACGACCCAATATGCAACCTTCATAGACCACGTCACAATAATTTAATCTCGATAATATCAACGATTCACAAAGGTGAACACGCAAATCAACACTCAGGTAATCGCGTATATTATAAATCATGGAATGGTATAAATAAGTCTCGAATAAGCAAGTAGGTATTTAGGCATGTCATGTTTTTAAGTTAATTTTTTTTATAATATAATTGTTTTATTTTAAAAACCGACTGCAAAATAAATTGGCCAAGTGTGGGCAGCTCGCCGTTGTAGGGTTTCGTAGTATATTCAATATATAAAGAATAACATATTTGGTATGTTTGGTCTGATAAGTCTATTTAATATTATAAGTGACGATTTAAAACAAAACACGCTGTGTAAATTTAAAACAATTTTATTTGACTATTTAATGGAAAACTGTTTCTATGGTGTAAAAGAATTTATTGAAAACTGTGAAGTTTAAAATATTGCTATTAAGGAAAATAATTTAACACTATTTAATTTTTATAATTTTTTGCTTTAATTGAGACCGAATGTGTTGTGTTGTGTTATTTAGAATAATAAGTGATTTTGTATAATCTAGATCTTTGACATTTTTAATTGACTTGATAATGTACTTTTCGAAAATTTACACGCCATTTGGCAGAGCAAGTAAAGGGCTGATATATTTTATGAAATGAACATCATTTGTAACTCTTGTTCTTGTAAATAAATCATTTTTATTATTTTTTATTTATTTAATTCTGAAATCAAAACACAAACTTCGTAACTTTGTTTTCTTAGTGTTAAAGTTACATTTGAAGTTATACAAAATGTGCTAAATTATATCTCAAAAACTACTGAATAGATTTTGCTCAAAAAACTTTTGATGTTAGTTTTTATTATCGACTACAAGAACATACATATACTTACGCCATTATTTCCCATTGGAGTAGGCAAAGACTATTGATCGCCACTTTGTACGATCCTGGCAAACCTCTCTAGCTTCGTTTACATGCATCAATCTTTTCATACATGCTCTTTTATTCATCATACTTCGGACGCCGGCCTTTTTGAGCACACACTCTATTAAGTCCAGGTGTGTCCTCCGTGGTCGTCCTCTACTCACATTACCTTCCACATTGGGTCTATAGATCTCTTTCACCAATTTACTATCATCCATGCTCTCTATGTGCCCAAACCATCTCAACATTCCTTTTTCGATCTTTTTACATTATAAACTTTTCTGAGCGACCTCATCTCTCCTGCATTCACTCTGCTCTCATGCTTCTTTTGCCACACCCAACATTCACTGCCATACATAAGCGTACGAACCAGAACAGCATTCGGCAACTACCGTTCGGGCCTTTTCGGACACCGACTGACTAAACATGAGACTATTTAAAGGTCCATTAATCGCATTACCTTTTTTCACTCTTCTCTCGATATCTTCATTACACTTCCCATCCCTTGTAAACAAACTTCCTAGATATTGAAACTCTTTTAATTGTTTCACTTTCCTACCATTAATTACAATCACGCATTCGGTCATATTCTCCTCTGTCAAAAACCATGGTTATGGCATAGTCTTGTATACATAACTTTTTAACTCCTATCATCGGAGGTCCAAAAATATTTCACATACACCATTTAAAATTAAAAAAATAAAATCACTGAAATTAATAGTATCACTAATTGTATACTTTGTGTTTACTGATATTTGTTGTAATTATCGACAATCATATCATAATCATTTCAATAAATAAATATAATATTCAAAATTCGTTAATGTTTTTTATTGTAATATTGTTTTTTTTAATTATATGTGTTTTTATCTATATACCTATTCAAATAATTTAAATTTAACGTTTACAAAACTGTTCAAAGAATTTACGCATAACAAAATCAAAATCATTTTTATTTTCATAAATGTGGTACAATGAAGATGTTGCATTATTATAATCGGTCCATCACATTTAACTATATATGCTAGCATGCAAATATTTACATTAAAAAAATTGACAATAAATTTATGAGTTACAATTTAATGTTTTTTGACATGAATTCCTCATGTGGGGATTATTACTCATAAATAAAAGATGTTATTAAAGGAAAGAAAAATTTCGACACTGGCGGGGTTCGAACCCGCGACCTTCGGGTATACGCCCCCGTCGCTCTGCCAACTGAGCTACAGTGTCAGTTGGCATCCAGCGCGAAATTTCTCTATCCTTTGTTTCTTTTTTACACGTTCAAGTAGTGTTTGCGTTTCCTACCTCCGAATTTTTAACTAATTCGGACGGCCACTTGTCTACCTTTTCAGATAGAATGCAAATGTTGGAAACGCCTAACTATCTCATAATTTAATGTTTTTTGACATGAATTCCTCATGTGGGGATTATTACTCATAAATAAAAGATGTTATTAAAGGAAAGAAAAATTTCGACACTGGCGGGGTTCGAACCCGCGACCTTCGGGTATTCGCCCCCGTCGCTCTGCCAACTGAGCTACAGTGTCAGTTGGCATCCAGCGCGAAATTTCTCTATCCTTTGTTTCTTTTTGCTATGTTATTAAAGGAAAGAAACGCAAACACTACTTGAACGTGTAAAAAAGAAACAAAGGATAGAGAAAGTGAATATTCTCTCTCTATCTGATTTAGCTTAGGCACACTCCTTTGCCCCGCTAGGGCGGCCCTCAGCTGCCCGGCACAGCACACATAAAGTCATGTTGAAGCCGCACACGCACAGGCCACAGCCACAGGGTCAGCAGAATGCAATCCATTAAAAAAAAAACATGTGAGACTACTAGGTATGTACTATCTATATGACTATGTGGCGAAATTGCTGATAATATGATCGGCAGATAAGATACTGCCAAATGAAAAAAAAATACAAGTTATCTTAACAAAGCTCCTTTCCTCCTTCTATCAAAGCAAAACCATACTACTTTACTCTATGCGTAGTGTAGTATCTATAATTGTAATCTGTGGCAAAACCAAAACTAAACTCTCTCATCATCTCATGTGAATTTTATTTTATGGTAATTATATGATTAATAATTCATTATATTTAATAATTTGTTTAACATCGAAGTTTTATTCTTAATTTTGTCGCTTTTGAAAACTTTAAACACCATCCATATCATAAGTATCAGCGACCAAAAAAAGTTTCGTCTTGGAAATGCGGACATACGTAAACAAGAAAAAAGTTCAAGCTCAAGCTCAATTAACATCTGAAATTCATTTGAAAACTGAAAAAACAGAGGAACCGACAGACTCATACAATGTTATAAAACCAAATAATTTTTTATCCACATCTACATATGTAAATGCTTATGATGACTTGATTGAACATGTTGAGATAAAATGGAGTGACTATAGCTCGGATGATATTCACAATCAAAATATTCAAATATGTCCCAAAGAGATAAGACAAGAGAATAGTAATGAAGAGGACAGTTTGACATCCAGTAATGGTGAGTTAAGATCTTCCATGATCCAGTTTGATAGCTAGCTTATAACCTAACTCCTTACCTAGGCTTAGAATGTCTACTACCCCTTTTTACCCGCGGTTGTCGTTTATTGGTTTTTGTTGACATTATTTTATTTCTTTTGTTTGCATGATTTAGGTCAGATTAATAATGATAAATATTCAAATGCTCATTTAAGGTAGATTATGGATTGCACACTTGTTATTACCTGAAGACCTTGACATCTATAATCATCAAATAAATGTTTCATTACATTCATGGGTGTGGTATGAGTATGGGGCTTTTTTAAGTGGATTTTAGGTGATGCGGAGGGAAACCCATCTCAATAATACTTTATTTCTACCAACTTGTCCCCTATCAACTTCCTGTGGCTGAGGAGTTTCTAGCCCTGAAGCTCTGGCTACCCCTTTTTGGAATTTATGGCCCTGAGTATATGTATGTATGTAGATTATAAAATATTATTACATAGATCTTCAGCCACATCTACCAACATTCACTTTAAAAGGGTCCAAAATAAACAGATTTGTTAAAACACCAGCAGGAAGAGTTTGGTTAGTGCTCTTAGCTGACACATAACTGGAAGTTGTTTGTTGTCATCTTTTTTCTTTTCAGTTTGTAACATAACATAACATAAACGTTCACGCCGTTTATCCCCGAAGGGGTTGGCAGAGGTACCAATACTCCTGAACTCACATGGCAAGCGCCATCTAGTTTCCAGAGAAGGTACCCACGTTTTGCTAAGACAGTGTACTCATGTGATAGGGGGCAGGCCTATCGCCGTTTTGTATGAATACACTGTCACATGACTAAGTACAACTCAGCCATGTGGGTTTCCTCACGATGTTTTCCCTCACCGTTAGCAACCATGATAAATTAACCACACATATGACTTTAGAAAAGACAAATTGGTGTAGGCCCGTCCCAGGATTGGAACTCACACCCTTCTGTTTTCCGGGCGGGTGTTCTATCCACTGGACTATCATGTCGCTTGTCAGTTTGTATCTATGTATATGTATAAAGTTGGTTCAGTCTAGACATTATTCTTATACTCATGCCATTAATTTTATCTGAGAGTTTTATGACTACTTGTCTTTGATGATATATACCAAAGATACCACACTTCAACGCCCAAAAGTGGACCGTGAACATACATGTATAGAAACTTGTTACAAATAAATAAATGCCATTATATCTCATCTAGCATTTTAAATAATCTACTTTATTTACAATTCAATAAGGGTCAATTTATATTGAACATATAAGGAAGATATATCATTATTCATTTCTGACTGCAAAACCAACACATGTAAATATTTATTTTTCTACAATTATCGACCTTACTTCATTCACTTAAAACCTATTATTTATTGCTAGTCGACAGCTTTCAGTTACATTGCAATCTAAGAATCAAAGATGTGGTTGTTGCTTGTATAATGAAACTCCAGTTCTTGAACACTGACTTTATTTCCACTGGGTCATATAAAATATATTACAACTAACAATAAACTATTTGTACTATAATATAATTATGGGCAGTAACTTTAACTAAACGTCTATACTTCACTCCTGCTAACGATAGAATGAATAAAAATAATGTCCCGCTTCAACAGCCGTCCTCGTCTCCACCCATTACTTGTCAAACCGAAAACAGTCACTTCAACCGGAAGTTGACTTGAAACACTTTACAAAACTGGTTGCTTAAAACGGAAGTTGAGGTGAAACACTTTACAAAACTGATTAACAAAAGGTACTCATATTAAAAATCAACATGAATTAATAATATATGTTTTTCAAAGAAATCATTACAATATATTTTAACAAAAATCATTACATTCGGCCATCCTGCAGAGTGTTGCCTCCTGTCAACATTTCCGTCTATTTAGAAAAAAAAAAAAAAAGAAGATGTTTATTCGCCATTTGTGGCACAAAAAAAAACATATAAAATTCATAAAATTACAAAGTGAAATATAAAAGTAAACTAAAAACTAACACGATAAAAATAACAACATTATAACAACATATTAAGTAATTCACAAAAACTTCAACATATTTGCACCACTGCAATAGCGAATTGGTACTGACTCAGCACTACGTTGAGAGCCGATTGACTCCCAACACTGATTTTGCAAACAGGCCTTAAACACCGATTCCAAAAATTTATATCATAAATGATTTTACACAATATCAACATATATCCAAACGTAACATTTTTGCAAAAATATTTGAACAGATTGAATGCTTTACATAAATCATATCTCTCCCTCTTAACATGGATTTTGTAAGGGGCGTTCGGTCGAATCACTATTCACTATACTATCTTACACTAACTACCTCATAGATGCCATGGATAAAGGGCGACAAGTTAATGTTATGTACACCGACTTTTCTAAAGCGTTTGATAAGATACATTATTTCATGGCCATAAAATTATTAAATATAGGAATACATGGGGATCTGCTTCGATGGATCATTTCTTATTTGAAGAACCGTTCACAAGCATTGTAATAACATTTACAAGAAAACATAGCTTTATTGAACATAAGTACAGTTTGAATGGTATATATAAATCAAAAGAGTAACATCAATACGTGACTTGGTAAGCGTAATGGATTCTAAAATATCTTTTATTTGTCATATCGATTATATGTTAAAAAAAAACATTTAAATAGCTTGGGTTTATTTTGCGTATATCAAAACCGTTCATAACTTACATTATTTTATTATTATTTTTTTACTTTTGTTTTGTGCGCTCAATATTGGACTTTCCTAGTATTATCTGGAGTCCCTTTTACGCCTATCATATTTCACGAATAGAAAGAGTTCAGAAAAAGTTTATAAAAACATTGGAATATAGGTATAATTACTACGGTCATTATCTCCATTCCCGCTCAAATCATAAACTAACCTCTCTTCCAGATAGACGTAAGCAATTTGACTTGAGTTTCCTGTTTAAATTATTCAATAGTAAAGTTGACTCTCCAGAACTTTAGAAAAATATTATTTAGGATACCTAGACAGTAGACATGGCTTGCAATAAACAGTTATTTGTCCCTCCGCATCATAAAACTATATATACTATACTTGCAACAATTTTATTTTTGGTGAATTGTGGACTTGTATACTTAACTCTGAATTTTATGAAATTGATCTATTTTGTAACAGTTTAAACTCTTGTCACTAAATTAAGATATTCGCTTTTGACTTCATTTCATTCATCTCTTTTTATTTTTTTTTGTTTATAAATAATTGTATGATAGTTAAACCTAAAAATAAAATAAAAATTACTGATGTATCTACCTGCCGCATACGAAATTGTTAAATATTAATTTATGGAGCTGTAGGTCTAATTGTTTCTTATATAAATGTGCACTTTTAAAATGTTTACGACTATTTGTTTCCTAAATAAATGAAAATAAAATAAAAATATATCTTAACTAATTAACTTACGTTTGCTCCCGAGTTAACTATCAGTATATGTACTTCTTACTTATTTTAATAATTATTATTTTAGTTTTAAAAACATTAAATTAAGAATCATACTATATAATGTCTACAAACCGCGAGTGTTTAAAAAAAATGTATTATATTAACAAGTTTTACTATGAACAATTTACAATCAGATAATTTTATATAGGATTTAGTTAATGTATATTTAATACATAATGTAATTATTCAACTTGTTAAATAGATACCAAACAAGGTATGGCAGGGGTATTATATCAGTGACTGTCACTGTCACTGCAAGTATCTAAGGCTTTTATACACACGGTCTAATTCTATCCACGGCAATGACAGAACCGTAATGCTTACCTCTTTAAGCAAAAACCTGGACCGTCAGTAACCCTTTAACGATCGTTCTCGAGAACTTTCAAAATATTATAATGGCCAATTTGAAAGGAGTTTGGTACTCTTCGCGTCATTGACAAAATTATTTCGCACAATCATCACTAAGTCGCCAACCTTGTACTGAGTAGCAGGAGACCAATTAGAATTGAATCTAACCAAGCAGATTCTTTTCTATAATATATCTAATTTTTTGTCAAATACTTTCAAGGCTGACTATGATAAAATAAATTTAGAATTAAGTACAATAGATTGGGATACCTTACTCTCCTTGAAAGCGTTCATAGTATGGTGATTTTACTTAATGATACTTTACATTCAGTCATGATGAATTTGTTCCTAAACGGAGCAGAAAAATGTCAAAGTATCCTCCTGGTATAGTTTATACTGATTCGGGTTCTCACTGAGTAAACAAGATTCGAAGTAGATGTTATAAATATAAAATCCTACAGATAAACTTGAATACGATATTATACGTAATAGGTGCCACAAACTTATGGATAAGTGCTATAGAGATTATAATAAATTAATAGTTTAAAAAACACTAAAAAACATGCTTTTATAAGTGCACTTAAAAGTCAAAAATAAATTACGGGTCGTTCAAGTTGTGTCTATTTCTGGGCTGAAGTGTAAACTATGTGCTTTTAATTATAATATTTTATTGTAAAAGCGTGGGGCGCTGGAAAAAGAAAGATTTTTTGTTTACCTTGCTAAGAAATCAAGTTAAGCGATGTTTCGGGAAGCAGGTTACAAAGATCGGCACTCTAACTAGAGTTGCAGCACCAATAGTTGGAGGCTCTATATTAAACAGTCTGTTCAAAGTACTAGTCAACAGTGGCAAAATGTAGAGTTCTTGTTCGTGTATTTGTTTACAAGAAAGTTTTTCCTGCTCCAGCGCCCCACGCTTTTACAATTAAATATTATAATTAAAAGCACATAGTTTACACTTCAGCCCAGAAATAGACACAACTTGAACGACCCGTAATTTATTTTTGACTTTTAAGTGCACTTATAAAAGCATGTTTTTTAGTGTTTTTTAAACTATTAATTTATTTTATGCTTTTTAGTCTTTGCTAATGGCATATTTTAAACTTTTATTTCGAATAGACGAATGAGCCCGCATCCTCTCCATCTCCGCCAGTGCGTCTGTATTGCATGGTGTCTTACCTGTCAGCTAAGAACAATCTAACTCTTCAATCTGGAGACCACTAAGTGATTTTACTCGACTTAGCGCCACATATGCCTGTCCATCCGCAAAAGTACGGGACCCTAAGTACACCACGGCGTGGTCTACCGTACAGCCTTGCATCTTGTGCACGGTAGATGCTCAACTTAAAATCACTGGGAGCATGCGCCTTTCCACCGTACCGTAGCTGTACTAGGCCGGGAATTGGATGCCTATAGGCTGAATTGGTGGAATGAGGTGCTTGCCGTCGTTACCAAAATTTTACTTTGATGGACGGGATGTCGGTTTCATACATTTGGTCGCGTCTAAAGTGTGGCCAGACGATGTCCGTGATAAAACCAATACTCCCATTTCTAACCACGCTCATGCCATTCAGCCCTCGGCACGTTTCTCACCTTGGCTTGGGTGGGATCTTTAACAAGCTACTACCCCATTTACACGTCAATATACATATCGTATCGTAGTAGCGCCTGTAGCTCAGTTGGACTGATGTGATCGTATTTACAAGTTAAGCAACGCGAGCTGCGGTCCGTCCACGTATGGGTAACCGCCTAGTGGTATTTATCTCGGGCGCTACCGTGCTTCGCAAGGCACGTAAAGCCGTTGGTGCCGGTTGTTATCGTAAGATAGCAGTTTCCAAGCTTTGTCAGAGACCCAAATGGGCGGCTTGATAACATCTAACGGTAAGGTGACCATTAGCCTTACAAACCTCCACCAACACGGCTGGCCCCCGTGGTGAAGTATGGCTAATACCTTCCTCACGGAAGAGACCCGTGCCCAGCAGTGGGACTTTATGGGTTGGTAACGATACATCGTATGCTAATATTCATAATGAAGTTCCAGTTCAAATCTTCCGGCTCCATTATCAGATCAGTTCGATAGTACCATATTATTGTATTCAGACCTTGAAACCTAATCGTGGTCAAAGTTCATTTCGTGGTCAAAGTTCATTACAATACCTTTCTAACAAGTCCAAATACGGCTCTAATACGATCATCCATCATTAAGTTCCAGTCAATATCTTCCGGCTCCATCATCAGATGAGCTCGACAGTACCATATTATTGTATTCAGACCTTGAAACCTAATCGTGGTCAAGGTTCATTACAAGACCTTTCTAACAAGTCCAAACACGGCTATGATACGATATTTCATCATGGAATGCTAGTGCCTATCTTCCGGCTTCATCATCAGACCTTGAAACCTAATCATGGTCAACGTTCATTACAAGACCTTTTTAACAAGTCCAAACACGGCTATGATACGTTCATCCATCATGAAGTTCCAGTTCATATCTTCCGGCTCCATCATCAGATCAGCTCGACAGTACCATATTATTGTATTGTCATCGAAATCACATACAACTGCCAATTTTCATAACGCTATGACCTTTAGAAGATGGTTAAATTCGTTTTCTTAGATTTGATTACATAGTTACATACATACAGGTCGACCTAATAAAAGCGTGTTAAAAATATACTTGAATCATAAATCAAAACTCATTCAAATTCCTTTTAGATATTTTTTTAAAGACGTAAAGGTTCTTTAGCAATTTCAGCTGAGATGCATCTTAGTAATGAGACTGGATCTAATGCACAAAAAATTACTAGCCTATTTGCAACCCATTGCTCCAATTAGAATAATAAAAATATTGACAATAATGATCCAATTTTGAACAGTTTGTCATCCTCATACGTCACAAACAATATAAATATTTTTATCACCGTAAATGAAATCAGTAAGTACATACGTAAGTTAAACATTTATCAATATGCTGGTACAGACGGCATCCACCCTCTCTTCGTAAATTGTTGTGCAAAATATTTCTCTTTCCCTATCTGTATTATATTCAATCGTTCTCTACGAGACGGGCAGTTTCTTAATCAATGGAAAAGAGCACGATTTATCCCTATTCACAAGAAAGGTGATTTATCTGTTGTATCAAACCATAGACCCGTTTCTCTTCTTCCTTGTTTCTCTTTCTATTTAAATGAAAATAATCTGCCTCATTATTACAAAATAAAATACATCACATTATAAGTACATCACAACACGGTTTCAGAAAAGGGCGACCGGTCGAATCTAATTTAGTCAGCTATACAATGAACCCTCCCACGTAGTCGATGCTGGCCACCAAATTGATGAAATTTAGATAGTATTTGCCAGTGCATTCGTTAAAATTAACCATTCATTGCTGAATAAAAAGCTTGCATCAGTAGTACATCATCAGCACTCTAACGGCTTGATATCATTCGCGCCTTATGTGGCGTTCTATCCTCTTCACTAGAAAATGTAGAAGGAGATCTTCTTCTTCCTTTCCTCCTCAATTGATTTCTCGGGGAGTTTCTGGAGGAGTCCCCTCGTTATCCTCGTGGGGTCGCATATCTGAAATCCTAGATCCTCTGAATAGATGTCTGATCCATAAGTCAAAATTCAGATAGTACAACATCCTAATTTCATTAACTCTTACTTTGGTCAAGTCCAGTTTAATCAGGTTAACATAGCAAGTTCATTCAGTTTTATTTATTAATGTGAAAATACACAGACAACTCCGATCCATAATCGAATAAATATACACAATTCATTCAATCCCATAATCCAGAGAACATACACAGTTCATTCAATCCAATAATCCAGTTAACATACACAGTTTATTCATTCCTATAATCCAGTTAACACACACAGTCCATTCATTCCAATAATCCAGTTAACATACACAGTTCATTCATTCCCATAATCTAGTAAACATAAACAGTCCATTCAGTCCCATAATCCAGTGAATATACATAGTCCATTCAGTCCTATAATCCAGTGAATATACATAGTCCATTCAGTCCCATAATCCAGTGAACATAAACAGTCCATTCAGTCCCATAATCCAGTGAACATACACAGTTCACTCAGCCCAATAATCCAGTGAACATACATAGTTCACTCAGTCCAATAATCTAGTGAACATACATAGTTCACTCAGTCCAATAATCTAGTGAACATACATAGTTCATTCAGTCCAATAATCTAGTGAACATACATAGTTCACTCAGTCCAATAATCCAGTGTAAATACATAGTTCACTCAGTCCAATAATACAGTGAACATACATAGTTCACTCAGTCCAATAATCCAGCGAACATACATAGTTCACTCAGTCCAATGATCCAGTGAACATACACAGTTACTCAGTCCAATAATCCAGTGAACATACATAGTTCACTCAGTCCCATTATCCAGTGAAAATACACAGTCCACTCAGTCCAATAATCCAGTAAACATACATAGTTCTCTCAGTCCCATTATCCAGTGAATATACATAGTCCATTCAGTCCTATAATCCAGTGAATATACATAGTCCATTCAGTCCCATAATCCAGTGAACATAAACAGTCCATTCAGTCCCATAATCCAGTGAACATACACAGTTCACTCAGCCCAATAATCCAGTGAACATACATAGTTCACTCAGTCCAATAATCTAGTGAACATACACAGTTCACTCAGTCCAATAATCCAGTGAACATACATAGTTCACTCAGTCCAATAATCCAGTGAACATACATAGTTCACTCAGTCCAATAATCCAGTGAACATACATAGTTCACTCAGTCCAATAATCCAGTAAACATACATAGTTCACTCAGTCCCATAATATGGTTGTGTTACGTAAATAAATAAATATGGTTGTGTTATGTAAATAAATAAATATGGTTGTGTTATGTTAATAAATAATCCAGTGAACATTCATAGTCCACTCAGTCCCATAATCCAGTCATCATACATAGTTCATTACATCACGTATGTCACGATATGCAGGTAGTGTAAAATAATTTCAATAACTCACTCTTACCTTATATCAAATATGTAAAAACCACTTAAATTTTAGTCATAAAGTTTTACAATGTTAAAATAGATTACGAAATAATATTCTACCTGCATAATGTTTTGTCAACATTGTAAATAATTTAAAATTAAATAAACAAGATTCTAGACTAAATGAAAATGAAAACAGATACTGTCTTACGTTATCAAATCAAATCTAGTCTGTGATGCATTTTAACACCAATACACGACGCGAAGTCCTTAACATTCCTTGACGGTAAAATAGTTTAAAACACAGGTAAATTCAAATTACTTCCGTACAAATTGCGAATGTCACGGTGCTTCTACATACCCAAACTTCAAAGCCAAGGCTAGGCTTCAATGGCAAAGGTTAGGTTGCTTTGTTTTTAGAGGACATAAAATATATGTACATATAGGATAGTGTCATTGTAGTATAATTATGCATGTCGTGTGAGTAAGCATGATCAGAGAGTAGCCTTGATCGAATGCATGTCGTGTGAATAAGCATTATTGGAGAGTAGCCTTGATCGAATGCATGTCGTATGAATAAGCATTATCGGAGAGTAGCCTTGATCGAATGCATGTCGTGTGAATAAGCATTATCGGAGAGTAGCCTTGATTGAATGCATGTCGTGTGAATAAGCATTATCGGAGAGTAGCCTTGATCGAATGCATGTCGTATGAATAAGCATTATCGGAGAGTAGCCTTGATCGAATGCATGTCGTGTGAATAAGCATTATCGGAGAGTAGCCTTGATCGACTGCATGTCGTGTGAATAAGCATTATCGGAGAGTAGCCTTGATCGAATGCATGTCGTGTGAATAAGCATTATCGTAGAGTAGCCCCAATCGAATGCATGTTGTCTGAGTAAACATTATCAGAGAGTAGTCCTGATCTAATACATGCCGTGTAAGTAAGCAGTATCGGAGAGTAGCCCTGGTCGAATGAATGTCGTGTGAGTAAGCATTATCGGAGAGTAGCCTCGATCGAATGCATGTCGTGTCGTGTGAGTAAGCATTATCGGAGAGTAGCCCCGATCGAATGCATGTCGTGTGAGTAAGCATTATCGGAGAGTAGCCCCGATCAAATGCATGTCGTGTCGTGTGAGTAATTATTATCGGAGAGTAGCCCCAATCGAATGCATGTCGTGTAAGTAGGCGTATATCAAACAAATAAATGTAATCTATCCTCTTAAAAAAAAACTGTCACTATATTCGCAAATTCGACATAAAATAATAATATATTTATTGAATAGATCTGGTACATACCCACTTCTGAAATATAATGAAACTCCAATTCTTGAACACTGACTTTATTTCCACTGGGTCATATAAAATATATTACAACTAACAATTAACTATTTGTACTATAATATAATTACGGGCAGTAACTTTGACTAAACGTCTTTACTTCACTCCTGCTAACGATAGAATGAATAAAAATAATGTCCCGCCTCAACAGCCGTCCTCGTCTCCACCCATTACTTGTCAAACCGAAAACAGTCACTTCAACCGGAAGTTGACTTGAAACACTTTACAAAACTGGTTGCTTAAAACGGAAGTTGAGGTGAAACACTTTACAAAACTGATTAACAAAAGGTACTCATATTAAAAATCAACATGAATTAATATATTACTATATTATATGTTTTTCAAAGAAATCATTACAATATATTTTAACAAGAATCATTACACTTGAGTATATGTTTATTACTCACTAAGACTTACAATTAACTAAAAAATTATAATAGCAAGAGGGGGTACGGTGTGCTCACACTACACTACACCTTCCCCATCCGTAAAATCCGGGATAAATTGGAGGCCAAACAATATGCCGAGTAATTGCAATCGAGTAATGATACTGATCCACCATAATGATGCTGATCCACCATAATGATGCTGAACCATAATGATCAGTACTGTTAACATATTTTGTCATAATTTTCACTTGCGCAATGTTAATTATCATTTTTTTTATTAGTAATTTGTCTTATATTTGCATTTGTATTTTAAAAATAGCTGTGGAAAACCATGCTTTTTTCTCAAGTATTTTTTTTTAAAATCCTTTGTCTCTTATCAAGGTACACAAATTACTTCAATGGGTCAGTAATTATAATATTCATTCATTTTATTACATTATGTGTAAAATTTTAAACTGCAACACCATTTTAACAAGATTACATTATTTTATCATCTGTAAAACAACTCAGACTAACTTAAAAAATAGTCACTCATTGAAGTTCTATGAATTAACACCAATAGAATTACTTAGTAAAAAAATATGTAGGTAACAAAAAATACTTTTTGTAATCATTTTACGCTATTAAAACCTCTATGTAATTCTCCTGCGAATATTTTTTTTTCTAATGAAACGATAAACTCATAAAATTTGGATCAATGGTATTTAAGCATTCAGTCTTTGTTTGATTCTGCATGAATTTAATATAGAAAGTCTAATTAAACATACACCTGAATGGATTAATGTAAAAATATTACAAATTGATAGTTCATTCTACTTACTTATTTACTGCAAAATATTGTATTCCATTACGCTAAAACAAAAATGACCTATGATTAAAATATATTACCAGTATGTATTAAAATGTTTATAAATGTTTCATTTAACCCTTTTAAATTTATGTATCTATATACATCAATTTTGCACTTGCTACGAAACTAATTTGCTGTAGTTATTGTAGAACAGTATAATGTTGATTATATGAAATGATGGTTAATTAAACAGACTTTTATTTGTGGAGGTGATAGATTACTCTAGTATTGAATACCGTCTCGTAAGGCCTGACACATGTCTTAACATTAGAGGCAGTGCTCTTTTCCACTGAGCTATCAAGGTCGTTACCATGTTACCTCTGTTAGTGGAATATCCACATCCCTATCCAGGAGGAGGTAATCAATCACAAACTTCGAACTTCTTTTCTCAATATATATTATCACTTTAATATTGCATATTAAATTTCACATCACAATACTTCTAAAATGCCCAAGTATAAAATATTCACTGTATATTTATATCAAAAACATCGTACAACCACTTCTTGTTGACTTCTCATATTTTCCTAACATCTCCATAACAACAACTAAACCCTAATTCTCTTTTTAAAAACTAAATTTAAACTTTCCACTCTAAAGAATATCATCAACAACCTCATCTTATTTATCAAAAATCATAAACTATTTGTGCCTCAGAAATAATTTAGGGCATTATTTAAAAAAATATTGGAAAGTTTTTCTTTCTACTGATGTTTATACACTCTCGAAAGTTTCACAAGTCCCGCCAGGCATTAATAATACATACAAATTTTAAAATAATTTCTAAGTCCTTTTACCCCTTTCTGTTTTAAACATGGTAAAAAAAATACCTACAATAAGTATGGTTATATTAGTAACTAGTGGATCGTCCCAGCTTCGCACGGGTAGCGTTGTTTTTTTAAATATCTGAGGTTTCTTTCTTCAGTCAATGCTCAAGCATTGTGAAATTCAGCGCAATGTTTTCAATTTATTAAATTTATAGCACTCCCTAAACAGTGTAGTTTGGTGATTTTGAATGCGCTTTAATGAACGGTTCAGTTTTTCCGTTTAATAGCAAATTTTGTAATAAAACGCTATGAAGTATTTATAACAATCTAAAAAATAAATCATTACGTGTTGTAGGATGCAACTACTGGCGCCATCTAGTATTTTATAAGTAAATTAGTAACGATTCGGTTTTGGTCACGGGCGCGATGGCTTATTTTATGTATAATTTCGGTGTTTCTCTACCGATTTCTATGATTCTTTTTTTATTGAATAGGTAATAATGTTACCTTGTTTAAATTAGGGATGAGTGAGAGGTTTACAAACGTAAGAGTAAAAGCTAAGCTATCAGGAATTACACGTGTGTTTGTGAGTCAACCGTAAAAGATAGACATAAACTGTTGAGGATTTTTTTTAGATAATTTTATGAAAAATATTTCCGTCATACATGATTTCTATGTAAGTTTAACCATTAAGGCTGCACACACGACGGAAGCTTAAAAAATGGAGTAACTTCTCCCGTTTTCCCAAAATTTCCCAAAATTCCCCTTTACTACTCTGCTGGAAAGTATACAAAAACCTGCCCAGGAGTATGGAGAATAATTGTACCAAGTTTCGTTAAAATCCGTCGAGTAGTTTTTGTTTCCATAAGGAACATACAAACCGACAGACAGACAGACAGACAGACAGACAGACAGACAGACAGAAAGACAGACAGACAGACAAAAATTTTACTGATTGCATTTTTGGCATCAGTATCGATCCCTAATCACCACCTGATAGTTATTTTGAAAATATATTTCATGTACAGAATTGACCTCTCTACAGATTTATTATAAGTATAGATATAGATTAGACCTCGGTAAACACCCATCACTTAAAACAATCTCTTATCTAACAAACCGGACACTTTTTTCGGAGTCCGTTCTGTTCGACAGCGTAGGCGAACAGAGCGGATTTTTTAATCCTTTCTGTCATACCGGTATAACAAACTGTACGACAGAACGGACTAGACGAATCAAATTTGGTCGAAATTAATGCATTATTGTCAGTTATTTGCCAAAGAGTTTTATCAACATAATATTAATCCTGATCCAAATAAATATGTTTTTGATTAAAAGTATTTAATTGTGAAAAAAAATACCTTGAATACACTTAGATATAGCATCGTGTAATAATACTTTCGCAATGCACTTTCATTTTGTACTAGTTTTCTCATTTTGATTTTGTAGTAATCTCATCGTTTAATAGCTAATACTTTTTCAATACACTTTCATTTTGTAGTAGTTTGTAATTCTATATAGTATTGTTTGTTTTAAAAATATATTTTTTTAAATATTTTCACAATAGTTAACACTTTTTTTATTTGATGTAGGTAACATAATTAGTTGTCCTCTACATAATTATTCTTTTGAGGTTAGGTTTTTCTTACTAAAGCATACGGTTTACCTAATTATGTTTAAATATCGAAATAATTGAATTACCTTTATAATATATTTTTTTCCATGACACATTGTTCATTTACCTGAACATATTTTTCTGCGACTTCTAGTTTTTGCCACTTTTTTTTTATCTAATAAGGACGTGGTTGTGGTTTGAGTATATCTTTATTAATCTCTATTAAGACATAGAATTAACTTAAATATTAGAATAGCAAGAGGGGGTATGGGGCGCTCACACTATGCTACACTACAACATGCTATCTGATTGTGCAGGAAGTATCGAATTCCACGGTGCAATATGTACTCAACTTAAAACTCACACTTTATTTCCCCAAAGATGTAAATAGTGCCCTGGTGTAAATATTGCTCACATTTGCTGGGTCAGTGCATTCATAGAATAGGGGGTAGGGATATTGCTACTTTGTATGAATACATTGTCACATGACTGAGTACAACTTAGCCATGTAAGCACTCTTAAGGTTTTCGTTCATGGGTTACAACCATGATAAAGTAACCACACATCAGACTTAAAAAAGACATATCAATGTAGGCTCGATTGGAACTCACGTCTCCTGCATGAGAAGTGGTGATTTTTAGAACTATTATTTAATGTCTAATGATTTTTCATTTAAGGGAATCTGCAAGAAAGAATATTGGAAAGTGATATTGGAGCATCAGAAGTAACATTAGGAAATGCGAAAAAGAGTGGAGTTGCAAGAAATGAAAGTAACAGTAGCTGTGATAATCGAAAGAAGTATGGTGAGCAGCCACTTCTGGAAGTGTGGGGATGTCTGCTGTGTCACGAAACATTTGAAAGTAAACCAAACTTGACGGCTCATTTAGAATTACATGTTGGGCAGCCTCCTTTCCAATGTAATGTGTGCAATAAGAACATCGAGTCTAAAGTCGTTTTTACAGCCCACCTCCTGTCACATGTTGGGGAAAACTCTTTTCATTGTGATATGTGTGACAAAAAATTCAATCGTAAAGATAAACTGCAGGATCACCAAAAAACGCACTCAGAAGTAAAGCTATATAAATGCTCCATGTGCTATAGAAGTTATTATACTGAGAGCAGGCTGGCATACCATATGAAGAGTATACATTTAGAAATAAGAACTTTCAAATGTGATGTATGCGATAAAACATTCAGTCACCAACATATGGTAAATAAACATCGCATCATACATGAGGGAAATTCTTTTCAATGCTGTATTTGTGGAAAAAAATTCGAAAAAAAATACAAGTTAGTGCAACACATGTTTCTACACACGGGAGAGAAACCTCTCGAATGTGATCTATGTTATAGAACATTCAGTCGTCGCGATAGATTGGAGAATCACCGAAGGATACATACTGGAGAAAAACCAAGTCAATGTTCCCTTTGCAAAAGAAAATATCGTTATAGTTTTAACTTGTTGACGCACATAAAAACTAAACATTCAAATAAAGCACCTTATAAATGTGATACATGTGACAAAAGATTCCTACATCAATGTCGGTTGAAAACACATCTCAAAACACACACAGAACAGAAAAAATTTCAATGCACTAACTGTGGTGAAACTTTTCGCACAAAACTTTGTATGTTAGTTCACCTTAAATCACACGAAGAAGAGCCTACGTTGTGATACGTGTGGTAAGAAAGTAGATGATGAGAAAAGGTCGCAGTTTCACACTAGAACACATTCAGACAGAAAGGCTTTTGTGTGTACTAACTGTAATGACAATATCCCTGTGAAACATGGTATAAAGAGACTGAAAGAGGCAAACCTATTTCAATGTGATCTTTGCAACAAAAAGTACTTTCTTAAGAAAAAACTAATAAATCACCTAGCTACACACGAAAAAAATTGATTTGTATAAAGAATTCACTAGTAAAAAAAATATGATTTTTTGTAATTAAGTCTCTATGTCTATTATTTTTAGGATGGAGTAGGATAATAAAAGATGCTTAAATATTGCAAAATCTTTTTAATTAGATTAACTTATTATGACAATAAACATGGTAATATTTTATATGTACAATGGTTTTTTGGGATCCGCACCTATAGGTAGAAACAACCTATTACTCAGTTTTCGCTGTCTTTCTGTCACCAGTGTGTAACGAATTAACTGTGACAGCTAGGAAGTTGATATTTTTACATACTGTATTTTTGTGACCAATTAGTCTTACAGATCCACAATCTTTTCTTGGCCGGTAAGGGCTGTCGCTGTCATCGATATTAGTATTGCCAGTAAATAAAAAATAACCATTATAAGGGAAATAACTTTACATCATACAGGCTAATTTATTTATGTATTGAAATGTCTTAATAAAACAATTTATATAATATTCATTTAATTAATAACTAGTTGCTGTGTAGTGTCGGCTTAAAATAGCACTACCCCATTTCTGCCGGTGGGTGTACGTAAGAGGCGACTAACGGTATTGGGGCTTTTAAGAGATTTTTGGGCGAAGCGGTTGGAGACCCATTACCAATAACCTTTATTTTACCATCTTTACCCCACTCAACTTTCCGAAAGTGGCTGAGGAGTTTCTAGTTCCTTAGCTCGGGCTACCCCTTCTAGGGATTTACAGCCTTGAGTATATGTATGTATGTATGTAATAACTATTATTGTAAGTAAACAAGTTCGTTTTAATGTAAGCTAATTATATATATCTATTTTTGCTCTTGTCTGGTATGTCTACCCGAATGACTGTGTATCCTAAATTTGATGATCTTACCTCCCAAATGTTGTCTGGAAGCTTTTAGCGATAACACTGCCAATTGTACTTTTCTGCAAGCTGTTTCATTATTTTACACTCAAGGATTTGTTATTTGTGACACTCAGAGTTACTATGTGGGTAACTACTTAAAATCATTTTTTTAATCCTGTAATTTAGAGGCTTACCTTGTTGTGTACTGTCTGTTACATTTCATATTTACACATAGATCCCCTAAAAAGGTGTTGCAGAAAAAATAATTCTAAACATCAGATATCGTTTGGGTCATTCATTTTGCTGGGTCAGTGAATTTATGGGCACTTTTTTATTGCTGTTAACAGCCTTGTAACATATAACATAACATTACATAAACGTTCTCGCCGAATACCCCCGAAGGGGTTTGGCAGAGGTACTAATACTTCTGAACATCACGTGACTTTGTCACCTGGTGTTCAGAGTACCCACGCTTTGCATGAACAGTATACTCACGTGACAGGGGGCAGGCCTATCACCGTTTTCCACGAATACACTGTCACACGACTAAGTACAACTCAGCCATGTGGGTTTCCTCACGATTTTTCCCTCACCGTTAACAACCGTGATAAATTAACCACACATATGACTTTAGAAAAGACAAATTGGTGTAGGCCCGATTCGGGATTTGAACACTAGTCGCTTGCACGTTAACCGGTGTTCTACCCATTAAGCTATCACGTCGTATTTGCCTTGTATTTTTATATGTCAGACAGTTATGACTTAAGAAATGACACAATGGTACATCCCCGCATTAGGATTAGAACCCACGCATCAGTGTATACGAAGTGAAATCTTATTCAGGAGCATTTCCCTCTTCCCGTAACCCGCACCGCATGACTATCGATGCGCGCACTACTTTTCGGACGGTGTTAGCCTACTTAGATAAAATTTAACAATATAAATAGAAGAAGAAGAAAGAAGAAGAAGAAAGACGTTTATTCGCCATGTGTGGCACAAAAAACATACAAACAAAAAGTAATAATATACATAATAACTATTAAAATAACTTAAAATTAACACAATATTAAATATGAAAAAAAGAGGAAAACAAACAACTTAACAAAAACAAACTAATTAATACTTATTCTAAGTCCTTTGCGCCACTGCAACAGCGAATTGGTACTGACTCAGCATTACGTTGTGAATCGTTTGACTCCCAACACTGATTTTCAGTCAGTACCATTGTAGAGTGACAACACAGGCATCACACTAATACACTTTATTATGTAGAACTTTTCAGCTGGACAAGGGACAGTAAATACACATACACATAAATAAATATAGAACATTATTTGCAAACAATTACAATAAAATACACGTATATGACAAAATTTCGATAATACATAAACATAACAGAAGAAATCTTGGCTGGAGGGTAAAATTATGCAAAATAATATATTGATATATTAGAGCAAACTCCTACACGCTTCATTTTTCATTTTTCTATAATAAATAAATTTCAAAATATAATATAAACAATAATAAATGTATGCCAAATAAATAAATAATATAAATTTTACTGATGTGCCAGCAAAAACTCCTTCAGCTTACGCTTAAAGGTGTTCCTGCCGAACACATCCCGGATTGGTGGAGGAAGATCGTTCCAGCACTTGGACGCTGCAAACCTGAAAGAACCTCTAAAAGCTGCGGATCGGTGCATTGGCAAGATCGCCCTGACTTTGAACTGATAGCCACTGTTGGACCATTGCAGTTTTTTATACAAATAAGCCGGTGATTCTAGCCTAACAACTCCAAACAACAATGTGGCGAGGTGTAGTCGTCTCCGCGCTTGCATTTTTAGCAGCTTTGCATCGTCCAAGTACGGGGTAACGTGGGAGCGAGGAGGGATTTGAAAGCAAAAACGGGCACATGCGTTTTGCACTCGCTGTATCAATTTCTGTGTACGAGCCAGTATGCAACCCTCATAGACCACATCACAATAGTTTAATCTCGACAATATCAGCGTTTCACAAAGGTAGATACGCAAATCCACACTTAGGTAATCGCGTATATTATAAAGAACCTTGAGACGATAGAAGCAGTTACTCACTACTGATGAGATATGGTTTTCGAACCGTAGTTCCCCATCCATCAGCAGGCCAAGGTTGCGAACCTCCTCTACCCTCTCTAGTGGTTGGTCCCTGATAGCTACATCATGGTCCGCAAGAACTTCCAACGTATTATGAATTTGAGTCTTTGTTCCAAGGACCATAAATTTGCATTTGAGAGGATTAAGGGCTAAACAGTTTTTCTCAGACCAACTTACAATTCTATTTAAATCACTATTTAATTTTTCAACCGTTTCTGAAGTATTTCTCGGCAGACCAGACACATATATTTGGACATCATCGGCATAAATGTGATATCGGCTATTATTGATTTGATTAACCAGATCGGCGGTATAGACTATAAATAAAAGAGGTCCCAAAATCGAACCCTGCGGTACGCCTCTCGTAAGATGACTTTCAGAGGAGTTGCATATACTGCCATCTCTTTTTTGCAACGCCACAAATTGTTTCCGGTCGGTGAGATAACTGTCAAACCAACGAACAGTATTGACATCAAAGCCATAGTACGACAACTTCGAAAGCGTCAGGGGTATGCACAAACAATCAAATGCTCTAGAAAAGTCCAACAACGCTAACAATGTACTAAATCCTTCATCCCTGTCATTCAAAATGTTATCAACAACATCAATTAGCGCTGTTGCGGTGGAATGACCCTTTCGAAAACCCGACTGGTGTTCCGGCAAAATTTTATTCTTTTCTAGATATTCTGTCATCTGATTGCAAACCACCCTTTCCACTATCTTAGATGCGCATGGAAGGATACTTATTGCTCGCAAATCGGAAATAAGGATTGGGTTACTTTTTTTTGGAAGAGGAGTTACTTTGGCCGTTTTCCAAATGGTCGGGAATTTGCTTGAGACAATGCTTTTGTTGATTATAGCTGTAAGTACGTCAAGTGTAGTAGGAAAAGTTAGAAGTAGCATGTCAATATTAATTTCATCAAGTCCTTTAGCCTTTGTTTTGATTTTATTAACAATATTTGAAACAGTCTCACTAGTCACAGTAGTCAGTGAAAAAGAATCGTGCCCAAATCGATTAAATTCAAAAAAGGTCAAATCAGATATACTCACGCCACTACTACCAGGAATATTGCAGAAATGGTTATTAATTAGTTCCGGGCAGTTAAATTGTGGTGGAAGATCACATTCACGTTTGTTTCGAATAATGGAACGATTAAGATTTTTCCATAGGGCTCGAGGATCGCCTGCACAATCGTTAATGGAGTGCTTGAAAAAAGCTCGTTTTTCGTTGTGAATTGCCTCTACTACTAAATGCTTAGCACTTTTGTAGTATTGTCGGCTTGACTCACTTTTTTCCCGTTTAGCCTGTTCATGTGCTTTGTCCCGTAATCTCATCATATACCTCACGGTAGGAGTCAACCACGGCTTCGGTCCTTCTTTTACCACTATAGATTTAAGAGGTGCATGTAAATCAAATAGCTGTATAATGTGATAATTGAAAACTGCCAGCATATCATCAATATCATCTATAAGCATAATTGACTCCCAATTTATTTCTGCAACATCCTTTCTAAACATATCCAAGTCAATGTCAGTCAATGGTCGGTAAGTTATTAATTTAGGCATATATTTAGGTTTTTTCAAGTCGATCTGCATAGTAACAAAAGCATGTCGTCCCAGGTCAGGAATATGATGGACATCAACACTTTGCACAGGAGCGTCAGTACATATTAGGTCAATAGTCGTTTCGCTATGGTCAGTAAAATGAGTTGGTTTATTTACAATTTGTTTCAAGTTAATTGTATTCAAAAATTGAGTCAGATATCGATGATTACGGTCATTCACGTCAAAAATATTAATGTTAAAGTCACCCAATAAAACAAGTTTGTCGTAATTACAAGATGTTATAGTTTCAGTAATTGAGTCAAAGAAACTATCAGCGTCGACCCAGTTAGGGCGGTAAGCCGTACCTATTAAAAGCCGAATACCATTCACGTTGAGACGAAACCACATTTGCTCAATAGAGGATGGTGGGTGATGGAAGACGCGACAGTTTAAACCAACTCGCATATAAAACCCCACCCCTCCCCCCCGCGAACGCTGACCTGGAGGTCGCGGGACGTGTCTAAGTCTATATCCAGGTACTACCGGGGCGACGTCATCGCGCCCCGCCCTTAACCAAGTCTCGTTGATAGCTACTACGTCAGGTCTTAAGTCTAGTATAATAGAAGTTAACTCGTCATGTCCTGTGCTCAATGAACCAGCATTAAATAATGCAAACTGCATATTTTTAATACGAGTCATGGTGTTGGTCCAAGGATGTATTTGGATAAAAATATATGAAACCAGTAATATACCTATTAAATAAATAATAATATTTAAAAACATATAATTTTATATTATGGGGAAATGGGTCGATACATATGTTCAATAGACAAATATACATGTATAAAATATGTGTAATACACGCAGATGTATGAAATATATATACATTTTTGTACATACATATGTTTAGAAAATAATATACATATAGAGTTGTAAATAATTCAAAATTCGGTTTTATGATACTGAAAAGGTCTATCTTTAACATTAAGAAAATAAATTTAAATAAAAAATAATATTTTTCATGAATTTTTATATTGAATACTGGAAATAAAAGCGTTTATCAATAAGCAAAGATACATCATAAAAATAATTGTCTTTGAAAAAAGTTTCCATTACAAAAAATATTAATGAAAGTAATAATTTATTATATACGTAGGTCACCCTATAATTTTTATTTAGTTAAGAACTAACAGACAATGACAGGCCGAAATTTCAAAATGGCGACAGTAGTACCAGAGTCGCCGCCGGCCAAGTTATGATTGTGGATCTGTAGTTGTATTTAATGATAGACTATTTGCCACCAACCACTTAGAAATTATATTAAATCTCGTTGAGCAGAATTGAAATTTTCATGTCATGAGAATCAGTAAATGTGAGTACATTGTCGTCAGCAAAAGAAAAAATTTGACCATCGTTCAGTTTGAAGTCGCTCAGCTCATTAATATACTATGTATATGGGAAAGAGCAGCGGTCCCAGTATGCCAATGTATTTACCATTGTACACTAATATTTTTTATATATGTTTTTGTTCACTTATATTCTACTTTGTTAAAAATGACATTCCCGAAGGAAAACGAAATTATTTTTTGCTCGCTAGATGGATTAGAGATGGCGCTGTGTGTCGTTTATCACAAGGTAATAAATTGCAAATGAATATAAACATGTAAATTTAGAAGCTAAATGTTACGATAATGAATCCTCTAAAACGAGAAATTGGCAAGGGTTCCCACAGGAGCATCAAAAAACCTAACTCATATATGGCTCCACATATTGCAAGATTGGGTTACATTACACAAAGTAATTAATGGATCGATGGTCACCTCCGTTTTGCAACATATAAATATTAATGTTCCCAAAATACATATATACATACATACATATACTCACGGCTATATTTCCCTTGAAGGGATAACCAGAGCTAAGGAATTATAAATTCCTCAGCCACTTTTGGAAGTTGAGTGGGGAAAATATGGTAAAAATAAAGGTTTTTGGTGATGGGTCTCCAACCGCTTCGCCCAAAAATACAATAAAAAGCCCCAATACCCTTAGTCGCCTCTTACGACACCCGTGGGTAGAAAGGGGTAGCGACATTCTAAGCCGGCACTACACGGCAAAATAACATTACGTAATTGTCGTCCATTTGCCATCAAATAATCCGTTGCATAGAATGTCTCAATTATACAACTCTTTGTGTAACATTGCTGACTAGCAATGCGAGGAAAGCAATCCTGACGTCTATCATGACTCGCTGTTGGTTTTTCGTAATGAAATTAGGAATAGATTATGTTCGTGAAATTTTAATTATATTTATATTATTTTCTATGCTTAAACTTTATTCTCTAATGTTAATTTATATTTTTTATGTCTTAATTTGTTTTTTATTGTATTTTTTAAATTTAATTTAATTTTAACAATTTGTTCTTTATAATTTGTAAATACCTACGTATAAAAATATTTTATATCATGCTGTGCCCACTATAAAGGTACATTTACTGAAGTTATATGATTATATGTTGTAAAATATCTTTGTTATATAATGTGTATGTGTGCCAAATGAATAAATAAAATAAAATAAAAATATTGCAGCGATAATTTTTTTTATCGATGTATTTCACACAAACTCTTTGTTAATGGTAATTTTGGAAAAATTAGGGGTTTCATCCATTTTCATCAAAATAAATGTACACTTAAATGATAAATTTATTTGTCAATAGTAAGACTAATATAAAATAAAAAGTGTTTTAAAAGTTTGACACCGCCGGTAACGACCCCGTGGTGTAGCGGTAAGACTAACTTCTATGAATATTTATTTAACTAACCAATATGAATCAACCGTCCCGGGTTCAAATCTCAGGTGATTCAAGCTTTTTGCAATATTTTTTTGTTGTGTTAGCTTAGAATAGCAATATGTACAATAATTGTGAAAATAGTAAACAAGATGTTGATGATTTGAATAATTTTATTGTGTCAATAATTTAAAATGTGACAACTCATGACATTGTACAGCTAATAGCCTAGCAGGCCAGTACTATATTTCAACACACCCCTCTTAATCGAAAGCCCAAAATTGAAGATTACAAAATAAACATAAATAACAAAACTAGGCTAAACAAAACATAAAAAATAAGTTACGTGAAGTACGTTAGAAACACATCTTTTAAACTTAACGTGACTTAATGGCTTTGTTAACATATCAGCCCAATTTTTTTCAGTAGGGGTATATATAAACTGTACAATGTTATCCATAATTTTCTCGCGAATAAAATGGTAGCGTGTATCTATATGCTTGGTTCTTAGTCTAAGAGCCCGCGACGGCCAGACCTTAGTTATAGTATAAAGTCTAAAAGTTTCTCTGTGTATGCCCACTATACAGGTAAGAACGATCCCAGGCTATGAAACTTGGGTCGCCCCGGCTTTGGCAGGTAACAGGTAGTAAAGGTGTGTAAAAATGTATCTCAAATTAGGTATAGTATAAAGCTTAGTTTTCATATATTTTATTAGTGGTGATCTTAGAAATCGCCTCGTCCACAGCCAGACACTTAGTACAGTTGCAACCCCCTGCCAGACACCCTTAAAGTAGGGTTAATTTTAATGATACTTTAGTTATAGTATAAAATCTGAATTTTATATATGTTATTTGGAGAACTATAAAATGATGTTTCCTCAGTAGCCAGACAATTTGTATGGTTCCCCTATATTGCCAGACACGTTAAAGGTCTATTGTAGGTGCGAGCGCGAGGGGCATATGCGTAATGGGTTGTAGAGTTTTATATGCTTAATTTAAATATTTAATTCAATAAAATTATCAATATTTTGCAAACAATTTTTTATATACTATAAGGAGGGAATAATTATTGTGATAGTAAAATATTCAATGAAAAACGAGTTTAATTATAATTATAGCTAGGGTATACAAAGTAAAAGAATAATATTTTAAACATGTATTAATAATATTATGAAATTTAAAAAAATATTCAATTATTTTCATCGTCCTCGCCGATATCTTCATCATCCTCATCACTGCTACTTCTGTCTGTCGATTGGTCGTCGTCAATATCTCCTTCTTCGTCATTTTCTGTAATAATAAAACCAAATTAATATAATTGCGAATAGTTTTAAATGTTTCTTTAATAATTTAACATCATAATTACATACCTGACAAAGTTGTTAAAGAATCACTGACATAATTTGGTAGCTGATCCCCTTCAAACCATTTAAAATGGTATTGGTCATTTTCCAGTACCCAACCGTTATTTTCAGGTTTGTAAGAAGTTGGATTTTTTCGGTGAGCATTGTTCCAAATTGTACAAATATAATTTGCTCGCAAAAATTGCTGTAATAGTTCACTTTTACAAGGTGGTAAACTGCTAGCGTCGAAATTTCGCAATTTTTTTCGATTAAAAGATTCATTCACATCAGAGACTGCATAAGAATTTATAAAGATTTGAAGTCTAGCCGCATCAACATCAAAGATATTATGAACTGTGTATATATTACATATAAATTTTTGAATAATATTAAATACGTTTTCTTGTTCGTCTTTATTTTCAATTAATTCACTGCCACCGAACTTAATGAAAGCTTTCCGGAATTCATTAGATTTTTTCAATAGCTTGTAAGGTTTTAATTTTCCTTTCCTGAATAATGCAGGGTTATAATCGCACCCTGTTATAGCGTGAAATCCAGGTAAGCTTTGAAAAACAGATTCTCCTAATTCTGCATGTATCGTTGTTAGGTCCACGTACCTTAAGTTGTTTCCAGTTCCCGTCAGCATCCAAACAAACGAATCATTTTTTAGGTGGTGCATATGAGCAAGCATTACAGCAATAATGTCTGTATCAACACTTCGGATTACTATATTCGCTGGATAGTCGATATTATTATATTATATTAACTTGGCATTATTTGTCAATTTTAGTACTATCAATATTTTCCATCATTTCAATTACACTTGATTAGCCGCCGAATGTTCCTTTTTTTCGATTCGTGTTCCCCCACCTCCTACTTTGCACCTAGCGAATAGACCTTTAACGTGTCTGGCAATATAGGGGAACCATTCAAATTGTCTGGCTACTGAGGAAACATCATTTTATAGTTCTCCAAATAACATATATAAAATTCAGATTTTATACTATAACTAAAGTATCATTAAAATTAACCGTACTTTAAGGGTGTCTGGCAGGGGGTTGCAACTGTACTAAGTGTCTGGCTGTGGACGAGGCGATTTCTAAGATCACCACTAATAAAATATATGAAAACTAAGCTTTATACTATACCTAATTTGAGATACATTTTTACACACCTTTACTACCTGTTACCTGCCAAAGCCGGGGCGACCCAAGTTTCATAGCCTGGGATCGTTCTTACCTGTATAGTGGGCATACACAGAGAAACTTTTAGACTTTATACTATAACTAAGGTCTGGCCGTCGCGGGCTCTTGCTCTATCTAGAGTGGTACACTGGATTAGAAGCCAACTTAATCGCAGATTGACTATCACTATTCAATATAACTCATTGTGATCGTGACTCACCGGTAACCTCGCACAGAAAACTCCTCAAATAACATGCATCCTTAGTTGCCGCTGTCATCGACATATACTCAGCCTCCGCCGAAGACAAGGCCACTGTAGGTTGATTTTTACATTCCCAAGATACGGGACTCTATAAAAAAATCAGCCAACTCTATAAAAAATCCTGTATAGGATCTACGAGTGACAGTACAATTAGCCCAATCCGCCTCCGTATATCCATAAAGATACTTAACGGTTTTCCTGTAAGTTTTACAATAATCAATTGTACCTTTCAAGTACTGTAGGACCCGTTTAGCTGCTTGCCAATGACATTTATCATATTTAGAGTTGAATTGACCCAGATAGCTGCAAGCATATGAGATGTCAGGGCGAGTATTTACTGCCAAGAACATCAGGGAACCAACTAATTCCCGAAAGGGATACGAGCACATTACTAGAAGAATCTGCCGTAGTAAGACTAACATTACATAATGGAGTACTCACGGACTTGCAGTCTTCAAGACCATACATTTTCAACAACTTTTCTATATAGCATTTTTGGTTTATGCGGATTGTGGAATTATCTACATTTACATTGATTCCTAGGTAATATTTAAAACAACCTAGTTCTTTTAAATTTTCAAGATTTGTTTTGACAGTGTCAAAAGTCAAATCATTTTTATAAAAGACAATAATGTCATCTACATATACAGCCAAAACAACCAATTCAGTGCCAAAAAGCCTCCTCTATACACACAAGGTTCGGAAGGAGTTTTGAAAACCCTAATTTGAATAGGGTCTGATCCAACTTAATATTCCAAGCCCGTGCTGCCTGTTTGAGTCCATAGAGGGACTTCTGTAGTAGACATACCTTTCTATCACCAGATTCTGAGAAACCCTGAGGTTGTTCCATGTAAACCTCTTCGTCGAGTTCTCCATTAAAAAAGGCGGTATCCACATCCATGTGGCGCATCTTAAGTTCTATCTCAACTGCTACAGCAAATAATGTCCGTAAAGAGGACATCCTGACTACTGGAGAGAAAGTTTCGTAGTAGTCTACACCGGCTACTTGCGTGAAACCTTTGGCTGCAAGTCTTGCCTTGTATTTCACAATATTACCTTGAGCATCCCTTTTTATTTTATAAACCCATTTACATGGAATAGCCTTTTGACCTGATCTCTTTACGAGTTTCCACGTATTAAATTTTTGCAAAGAGTTATACTCATTCACCATTGCTTCTCGCCATTTATCAGCATCTTTAGAATTAACTGCCTCCGAGTAAGTACAAGGCTCATCAGGTTCTAATGAAGATCTCAAAGCTGTGAAAAAATTAGGTGGCTTTCTAACTCTACTAGGGTACCTCTGCTCATGTTCAACTATCACAGTTTCTTCTTCACCTTCAGATGGCTGTTCATCTTCATTGCTATACGATGAATTTGTTTCAGCCGAACCTTCCTCTACAACTAATTCCTCCTCTGCTGTTTCTACTGCTTCATGATTAATATCATTATCCGAAGAAAGAACTATAGAAACAACAGGGTTAATATTATTAGTATTACCATCATCCATCACTAATTCTAGAAAAACGATTCTCGAAGAAAAAAACATCACGAGATTTAATTAATCTCCTTGGGTAGAAAGGATTGCGAAAATAATACGTATTTGGATCATCTGTGTATCCAACAAATATTTGTTCTTAAGCCTTAATATCTAATTTCCTTCTAGTACAAGATGGAATATGAACCATTGCTCTACATCCAAAAACTCGTAAATGGTTCAAATTAGGTTTTTCACCAGACCATTTTTCATACGGAGTTTGGAAGTTCAGGGCGCGATGAGGACATCTGTTTTTCAGATACATATAACATAAACATAAACGTTCACGCCTTTTGTCTTTTGTTTGTTGGCAGAGGTACCAATACTTCTGAACTCACATGGCAGCGCCATCTAGTGTCCAGAGAAGGTACCCACGTTTTGCTTAGACAGTGTACTCACGTGATAAGGGGCAGGCCTATCGTTTTGTACGAATACACTGTCACATGACTAAGTACAACTCAGCCATGTGGGTTTCCTCACGATGTTTTCCCTCACCGTTAACAACCATGATAAATTTACCACACATATGACTTTAGAAAAGACAAATTGGTGTAGGCCCGATCCAGGATTGGAACTCACGCCCTTCTGTTTTCGGGCGGGTGTTCTATCCACTGGACTATCATGTATTTTTCAGATATACAGCACAATCGAAAGCATCCTGCCAGTAAGCCTTTGAAAGCGAACTATCAGCTAACATGCTGCGAGCCTTCTCCACTATCGACCTATTTGTACGCTCCGCTAAACCATTTGACTGAGGGCTATAGGGCGCGGTCGTTTGGTGCTGAATACCTTGAGAATTCAAATAATCTGTGAATTCTTTATTGACGTATTCCGTCCCGTTATCGGTTCTTAAGATCTTAATGGAAGTATTCAGATGCCTTTCAACTAAGGCCTTAAAATCTATAAACTTAGACTTGACTTCAGTCTTTGAAGATATGAAGTAAATAAAAATCCTACGAGTAAATTCATCTATAAATAAAAGCGCATGTCTATTTCCTTGAAAAGAAACTTCTGACATTGGACCACATACAACGGAAGTAATAATTTCCAGTGGTTCTACCGCTCTTCTCATATGAATCCTTTTAAAAGGTTCCCTAGACTGCTTACCTTCTATACAGGGTACACATGGTTGCTTGTCAACCTGTTAAAAATCAATTATCTTCTGATCTTTAAGAGATTGCATAGCAAAACGACAGAGATGACCTAACCTTCTGTGTCAGAGCTGGTATTGTGATGATGATGAGTCACCGTCACCTACCATTATGTTACAAACACCGTTTAGTCTTTCGGGAATATTTACAGTACAATCCAATGTGTACAGTTCACCACTCTGAGTACCATGCAGTATAGAAAGCAGCTTGTAAAGAAAACATCATCAGAATCATAAAAATTACAACCACTCTTATCAAAAATCGCTGTAAAACCTTTGTTGACCACTTTGCTAATAGATATAAGATTGGCCTTTAAATCTGGTACAAACGCAATATCTACTAACTTGATATCTTTCTCCTTCGTATTAATAGAGACGTCAACATTACCGGTGCACTTCAATTCGTCGCCGTTTGCCACAATGACTTTACCAGAGTCGTGTCTCAGCGTTTTGATCCAATCAGACCTTGAAGTCATATGTCTTGTTGCTCCGGAATCAATAATCCACTTGTCACGATATCTTTTTTTCACTTAAGGACAGCATTGTAGTTTCCTTAGAATCAGGCTTCTTATTTTTGGATTTTTGCTTTCTCAAAGGACGTTTGTGTCCTGGTACTTTGCAATCATAGCATACAACAGATTTATTGGGCTTTCTTGGGCGAACTTGAATCCTCATGGCGGTTTCAGATTCAGTATTTCTTGAAATCTCATTCAAGAGCTTAGTTTTAACCAATTCAGTGGTAATATTAATGTTACTATTCTCGAGTCCCATAATCATAGGTTCATACCTTTCCGTCAGACCTCTGCCTATGTCAGCTAAATCCTGAACTGTGCTTAATACACCATTGATGTAGGTTTCGACATTTTCGAAATCTACGAGACTAAATCTATAGAGTCTCCGTTCGAGAGCAAGTCTGCGACCCATTCCATTGTCCTCGTACGCAATCCTCAAAGATTCCCACGCCTCCTTAGCTGAGGTTGAACTTCGCACGTGCGTAATTGCTGGACCGTCCAATGTGAGACATATTTTGGAAAGAGCCTTACGATCATTACGAACCTTTATCGCTTGGGAAGTTTTATCACCTTCTGGATAACCAGCAATTGTTTCCCATAGGTCCTCATGTAGTAAGTAATTTCGCATTTTGAATTTCCATGTGGAATAACCGACCTTGCCATTTAGGCATATTGATGGAGTATTATTCATATTGGAACTCATACCATACTTCGACATCCGAAGATTTTCGTTATGATGACACCCTTCAACAATCTCGGTATTAGGCATCTTTTGTAAATAATGAAAAATATTACAAACCACTTATTACTTTGCCCGTAAAAACATAACACTGCTATTAATAATGCAATTTACTGTAAAATTAGAGCAATCTCGTGCTGATAACGTGTGAAAATAGTGAACAAGATGTTGATGATTTGAATAATTTTATTGTGTCAATAATTTAAAATGTGACAACTCATGACATTGTACAGCTAATAACCTAGCAGGCCAGTACTATATTTCAACAATAATAGAAAGCACTACCCCTTCACTTCAGCGATTATTTTGGATGGAGATCCACCACTAACCAACCCCATATTCCCGAGCAATCGCTGGAAGCTCTCCCACCCGGCCGCCGCGCCACTGCAGCGCCAAACTACTATCCGTATCTGTACTTACTTACTAAAGATATTCTCATTTCTGAACATAAAAACATGGTCCAAATGGTTTGTTTCGTGATTCTTAGGAAAAATTAAAAAGGATTCTTTGGCACCCAACCCCTAAGAGGTTGATATCTAGAAACATAAAACTTGGTGCGATTGAATTTATGAAATTCATCTATCAATCATTCATTAGTATATACTACTATAACTAACGACCATAAATCCCATAAAAAGGTAGCCATAGCTTCTAAGAGACAGTAATTCTTCATCCACTTTTGGAAATAGATTGGGGAAAAGGTAGTTAAACAAATAAATAAATAAAATCTTTATTATCAGAACATGGTTCCATTTCTTGTTAGTAATACAACTTAATCAATATGTTAGTATGCACACCAATTATATCTTATATCTATATTTATTTATATACAACTAGTGGATCGTCCCAGCTTTGCACGGGTAGCGTTGTTTTTTAAATATCTGAGGTTTCTTTCTTTAGTCACTACTTAAGCATTGTGAAATTCAGCGCAATGTTTTCAATTTATTAAATTTATAGCACTCCCTAAACAGTGTAGTTTGGTGATTTTTAAAGCGCTTTAATGAACGGTTCAGTATTTCCGTTTAATAGCAAATTTTGGAATAAAACGCTATGAAGTATGTATAACAATCTAAAAAATAAATCATTACGTGTTGTAGGATGCAACTACTGGCGCCATCTAGTATGTTTTGTGTAAATTAGTAACGATTCGGTTTTGGTCACGGGCGCGATGGCTTATTTTATGTATAATTTCGGTGTTTCTCTACCGATTTCTATGATTCTTTTTTTAATGAATAGGTAATAATGTTACCTTTCTAATTTAGGGATGAGTGAGAGGTTTACAAACGTAAGAGTAAACAAATATAATCAGAATGTTCCGAACTGCTAAGCTATCAGGAATTACACGTGTTATTGTGAGTCTACCGTAAAAGATAGACATAAACTGTTGAGGATTTTTTTTAGATATTTTTATGAAGAATATTTCCGTCATACATGATTTCTATGTAAGTTTAACCATTAAGGCTGCACACGCGACGGAAGCTTAAAAAATGTAGTAACTTCTCCCGTTTTCCCAAAATTCCCCTTTACTACTCTGCTGGAAAGTATACAAGAAACCTGCCTAGGAGTATGGAGAATAATTGTACCAAGTTTCGTTAAAATCCGTTGAGTAGTTTTTGTTTCCATAAGGAACATACAAACCGACAGACAGACAGACAGACAGACAAAAATTTTACTGATTGCATTTTTGGCATCAGTATCGATCCCTAATCACCCCCTGATAGTTATTTTGAAAATATGTTTCATGTACAGAATTGACCTCTCTACAGATTTATTATAAGTATAGATTAAAATATTTATTACAATTATCAAAACTGGAAGCCTTTACCCAATGTTTTAAAACTGGGTCATCGAGTCTATTCGCTAATGTGTGTGTTAAATAAAGGTGGATAGTGATAGCTCACCAACTGCATCGCCCAACAATCACTTAAAAAGCCTCAATGTCCTTTATATCCTTTACAACGCCCGCGGGAATATAAAAAAAACAGAAGTTCATATAGTGTTTCGGTATTTTGGATGTAATCCGGATGCAAAAATGTAATCCACGCGGACGAAGTCGCGGGCAAAAAGGTAGTATTAAATAAAATAACGGGACCTGCCGCACGTACAAGAACTTAATCCGGCATTCTCTTATTTATATTTTTTCCGACCAGGAGAGGCGAAACCGCTCTTTATAGCCTAGCCATGGCCTAGCCTTTCCAGCCTCTTCAAGAGTTTTATGACAAATGACAGAATTCAGAATATTTTATTTATTTATTTGAAGCCAACCAACAGTTCAAGAACAGAAATATCACATACATAAAAACAGGTATATACAGCTGGTCCTTAAACCAATTACAGGTCAGCATATGAAATACAATTTTGATAATTACACACATTAAATTTTAGTGAATTCTAATAAAAATCTAATTTACAAAGTAAGTTAGAAACAGCAATAGTTATAACATTAATTTTAAATTGACATTAAAAAATATTATTCTGTGAAATCAAAATTTAAATTAAATTATTTAGGCATGACAATTGAAAATTAAATAAAATAATAACTAACAGAAACGATAATAATTAAAAATATTAATAAAATAAATTAAGTTTAGGAATTCTAATTAAATTTAATGTCAGATTGGGTAAGCAGAGTAACCTACAATAAAATAAAATAAAAAATATATATATTAAAATACTAAAGCTAAAGAACTAATTGTTTATACATTGATAATAATGTGAAATGAAGTTAAAATATAATTCAAAATACAATAAATATGTCGGAACAATTAATTGTGTCAGTATTATTTAACAAAGTAATTACAACATGAAACAATTTAAAAAATGCGACCTATCAATGAGGCAATATAGAAAAGTGAGAACCTATACTGCCTTTCCGAGGATTTTCCCTTGAACAATTCCACACTATCATTGAATATATCTAGTTGATGTGATTTACTCAAAAGATTATAAGTTTGCATCAGCCTATACAGTGGTTGATTCTGACCAACATTCGTTTTGCATTTTGGGACAGTAAATGTGTCTGCGCAAACTCTACGTGCGTGCAATCGTGGTACGTTAAAATTGATCTTTTCTAACAGTTCAGGGCAGTTTATTTTGCTACGTATCATTTTGTAGAGAAAACACAGATCAAGCATTTTTCTACGGTCACGGAGAGATGTCATATTGAAATGTTGTAGCCGTTCTTGATATGAACACCTATGACTAATCTCTGGGGAATGATATGCCAAGTATCGAGTAAATGAACGTTGTATGTCCTCGATCCTTTCACCATGAGACAAGTAAAGGGGGTTCCAGATAACACTACCGAATTCCAGAATGCTACGTACTAGAGTGTTGAATAAATAAATCTTGGTGGAGATTTTTTTGTAATCTTTGGCAATCCTTTTAATAAAGCCCACTACTCTATAAGCTTTTCCAATCATATTTTCATAATGGGGAATAAATGATAAATTGTCGTCCAATATGATACCTAGATCTCTAATTTTAGTTACCCGTTCTAATGGTTCACCGTTAATATTGTATGAACTTTGAATAACGTTTTTCTTTTTGGTGAATCTAATAAAATGACATTTTGGGATATTTAATGTCATTTTATTGTCGAGACACCATTTTGATAATCTGTCTAAATCGGATTGCAATAATTTAATGTCATTTTCTGTAATAATTTCTTTAAAAATTTTAATGTCATCTGCGTAAATTGAATAGTTACTATATAATAAGAAATTTGTTATGTCGTTAATAAATAAATAAAATAAGATTGGGCCAATATGTGATCCTTGAGCTATTCCCGAGGGTGAAAGATAACTCAACGATTCATAATTCTTTACTGCCACACAATTTGTCCGGTTACAAAGGTACGATTCAAGCCAGTTTAAGGACTGCCCGGTTATGTTGAATTGCGCTCTCAATTTATAAGGAAGTAGGTCATGACATATTTTATTAAACGCGTTAGAAAAATCCGTATATACTGAATCAACCTGCGAACTCTTGTCCACAATGTGTATGATGTCAGTAATGTAGCTTGCTAAATTAGAGATAACACCTTTATTTGCCTGAAACCCGTGTTGCGAAGCATTGACACATCCTTTTGTATGATTGACTAGTATTGGGCTCAACAATGACTCAAAGACCTTCGAAACGGCTGACAGTAACGATATAGGGCGGTAATTAGTGACGTCATTTAATTCACCTTTTTTATGTACTGGAACTACGCGGGACATCTTCCATAAATCAGGAAAAAACCCCGTTTCTAATGACTTATTATAAATGCAAGTTAGAGGATATGAAAGTGCTTTAGCACAGCGTTTTATAAAGATTGGCGGAATGTCATCGGGTCCAGGTCCTTTTGAGATATCGAGAGATTTTAATTCCTTCATGACTTTGCATTCTTGGAGTTGTATTATACTTAAAGTTGAGGAAGGTATATTTTTCGCGATGCGATCGTTGCGGGGACCAACTAGCCGCTGCGAAAGCCCAGCGTCGGAATCCGTATTATAAATGATATCTGAGCATGTGGAATGAAAGTGGGAGGCAAATAAATTAGCAATATCCTGCCCGTTATCAGCCGTATCGTCAGCCCTTCTCATGGTTAGTGGTATGGTGGAACTTGCTTTTTTCATTTTAATGTAACTCCAGAATAGTTTTGGATTTTTTCTAAGATTAGTTTCCGTCCCACATAGGTATTCAGAATAGCAAGTATTCATCAATTTATGACACCTGGCCCTTAAGAGTTCAAACTCGAACTTATCCCTAGGATTACGAAACCGTCTTGCCTTACTACTTAGTTTTTCCTTTTCTTTTAAAAGGTTAATAAGTTTTTTGGTGAACCATGGTGGATGATTGCACGTTTTATATTGTTTTTTCGGAATCAGTTTAAATATTGTAGCATTAATTATTTCGTAAAATTTTGAAACCATCTCATTTATATTCTTAATACTAGCGAATTCATAACATAAACCTAACATAAACGTTCACGCCGAATATCCCCGAAGGGGTTGGCAGAGGTACTGATACTTCTGAACATCACGTGACTTTGTCACCTGGTGTTCAGAGTACCCACGTTTTGCATGGACAGTGTACTCACGTGATAGGGGGCAGGCCTATCGCCGTTTTGTACGAATACACTGTCACATGACTAAGTACAACTCAGCCATGTGGGTTTCCTCACGATGTTTTCCCTCACCGTTAACAACCACGATAATCTAACCACACATATGTCTTTAGAAAAGACAAATTGGTGTAGGCCCGACCCAGGATTTGAACACTAGTCGTTTGCACGATAACCGAGTGTTCTACCCACTGGGCTATCACGGTGTTGGGCTGGGCTATAGCGAATTCAGTAGACCAATCAATTAAACTGAGTTCGTAATTAACAGCTACATAGTCGGCTTTATAGAAATTATAACATGTACGCGTATTTGTTGATAATGATTGGGTATTAATATTTATAAATTCTACGTTTAAGGGAGGGTGGTGTGAGTAAACTTTGCTTAAATAGTTAGGGGAACGAGTAACGACACAGGTCATGTTAGTGATAACTAAATCTAACACCTTGCCGTTCGAATTGGTAATACTGTTAAGCTGATGCAAACTAGAAAGTGCTAGAAAATCAACTAAGGCAAAACCAAGACCGTTTTGAAAGTTATTGGCCAAGAGCCCAACCTGTTCTGGGTCAGCCGTCCATGAAATAGACCCGAGATTAAAGTCGCCTAACAAGAGCACACTATCAAAACTATACAATACATCGGTTGTATTACCCAGAAAAGACTTCAACTCAGCTAGCCTCACGGGAGGTGGCATGTACACGCAGCATACCCCCACTCTGTTCCTCTTTCCATTCAAAGTTATTTCTATAGAGATCCATATAACCTCATTACACTCTTCATAATGAGAGAGGCGCATTGAGTTGTATTCATTTTTAACTGCAACACCACCCCTCCTCCGTCCATTCCAACACCAGAAGACTTCAATTTGCAGAGATCTCTGCGGTAGACTTGGTATCGAGAGTCAATGAACTCTGAGTTGTGTATACTGGCATTCAACCAGGTTTCCGTTAAAACAATAACATCATAATTTTTGTTTAACCCTTAGCCACCTGACGTGTTTTTCAGTCACACTACGACCTGACGTCGGTCAATGAGACCGCTTGCGTATTTACTAAGTTTAATTATTTTATTGTTATATATTATTTTAAATGACAGTCAGATATGTATGTTTATTATATTTTTATTAATTTTAAGTTTTTAAACAATACAAAAATCTTTATTTACTTATCCTTAATCGACACTTAACATAAACATATGAAATTATAGAACAAAAATTAGGAACTTTGGAAATTAGAGATCCGAGTAGGAATTTTAAGTGCGACATAATATTATTTACTTATTTACTATCAGTTCAACATATTTTCTTAAATTCTAAATCACTTTTGGCTCAAATAAGGCATAATTTTTATAAAATCACAACTTGCAAAGTTTTACAAGTTGCGGCGACAATCAAGGCACATTTTTTGACTGCATTCAATGCAAATCGGATTTTTACATACAAAACACATATAAGCTGTTTTACGCTTCTTTTTAGGGTCACATGTTGAACAAGTCTTCCGTTTTTCAAGCTTTTCAGAATTGTTAGATGATGATGTGCTGGGCGTTTGTTCGGTAAATACTATGTAGTAAAAATAACGTAACTACCTGAGGTCGGTCACTCAGACCGCTCACGAAATATAATTACCTATAATTCACAACTGGGCGCACGTCCGGAGCTGCCGAGCGCGTGGCGCGTACAGACGGTGGATTAGAAAAAGTACATGAACGGACGGTTGCGCCGCACGCATAGCTTCAGAATTATTTTAAAAATAAAATTACCAGAGTCTGTGAGACCGACGTCAGGTGGCTAAGGGTTAAAATTTTTTAATATATATCCTTGGTTTTAGTCCTTAAACCGCTTACATTTTGGTAGTAGATTGTGAAATTTAATACATTAAGCCAGTATTATTTTTGTTATAGGTTTCAACAGGTATACTTAAAGAAGAGCCAGACCTTCAGAGCTTTTAATTTGTTAAGCTGCGTATGCGTCCATTACGAATCCACACAAACTTATATCCCTTTTCTTTAGCTACTTTTCTAGTTGCAGCGTAGAGATGCTTATTTGAGGGTGACAGATGTTCCGATATATAAACTTGAGCCTTTGTACCTCCATATCCGAGATGATGGGAGTTTACTTTCTCCTTGGGGTTTGATCGGTTAAATTTAGCTACCGCCGTGAGAAACTCGTCGCGAATGCGGGTACTGCCCAATCTAAGGACAATCGCTCTAGGTCTACTAGTGGAAGGATCAATTTTGCGAATCCGTGTGTAAGATGATATATCCGATTCTTTAATAGTGCTGGAAACCACTTTACCTAATTGTATTATAGTGGTTAAAAAATTTTCGGAGTTGTTCTCAGGGACACCATTTATCTCTATATTATCTTGCCTATTGTATTGCTCCAGAATGTCGAGTCGGTTTGAGAGATCCTTGATGGTTTTTTTAAGACAGGCATTTTATTTGACTAGTTCGTTATTGGTTGAGTGAGACTTATCAAACTCCGCCTTCATGCGGTCAAATTCAGCACTCATAAATTGAACTGACTCTGATATGGCACGGAACTCTGTCAAAACATTCTTAAAATCAGCTAGTTCACGGATAAGGGTAGATCTCAGAGTTAAACTTATTTCTTTAGAAACCGATTCGTGAATTTCGCGACGAATTGTTGCCAACAGATCTTCATTCAGAGAGGCATTCAGGTCTGTAGTGGGTGACATTTCAAGTCTCGCCCGTTTGCCCCTATTCACCCCTACGGCAGACGTGGTTGAATTCTTTTCTTCTCCTGTATCTACGTTCTGCTCTAGCTGGTCGGGAGAGCTCTTGCGGTTGTCAGCGACTGACGGGGAAGATCGTTCAACTCTAGGCATAGTTTCTTTCAAAGAATACAAAAATCAAATATTGAAAGCGCTCGTTTTTTATTTCTTTTTACTGTCTCTCTACGCGTCCCCAATCGGTTGTAAACGCTTGATGGCGAGCGGCGCGGCGGCGGCGGTGGCGGCTGTAGACGACGAGACAGTGGCTGAGTCACCGCGCTACGCGGTTGCGCGGTTGCGCACGGCTGATCGAAAAAGTTGTGGTAGGTCCGGGTTTTGAGGGGTATTTTTTGAAAATTCGGTCAGTTTCTCTTTAATAACTTCCGACTACACAAACTTAATCAAAAACTGATTTCACAATCACTTAGATGACACTTTTAGCTGCATTACTCATACACTTTATATCACTATTACTAACTTTAAACTAATTATATCGATTATTTTATGAAGAACAAAATAATAACGATGTATTCCAAATGACAGTTAGAGTAAGAAAAACATAAGTCTGATTACACGTAGTCTTTGTTTACCACAATAGAGGCTAAACACACTTTATATAAAAATTAGCTGTGCCAGCTCTAGTTCGACGCCTTAAAGAACCCCGAGGATCTAGGATTAGGTGTATGAGACCTAATATTATTGAAAAAGCCTTGGAAATGTCACGTACCTCCATCAGAGTAACATGCCCAAATCATATTCAGCGGATAATTTATTTATTTTTATTTTATTTATATATTTACATAACATAACCATTACAGGCATAGCCCAATGCGATTATATTAAACTTAAACATCTAATAAATATCTACTACAAAATACTTATCACATATATTAACATTATTATAATTGAACCTAATAAGTATGAAATAGGTTGGCTAAATCTTCTCATTTCCTCTTTTACACATAGTAACATCTATTTTTTCATAACATAAGTAATATAATGAAGATTCTGTAAAGTCAGCCAGCGAACATGAGAATAAATCTATGCGATCGGCAATCTGGTTCAAAGATCGTAACGCTCGCGTAAAAGCACTCTCAAACAAGAGATTGGTCCGTGAAGATGGAACTACTAGTAGACGACCCCAGCGCCGCCTTAATGTATCACTAGGTACCATTAATTTTAGTTTGAACAGGATAGTGGGGTTAATAATTATTCCTCTTAATAATCCATTCATTGAATTTAATAATTATAAACAGATTCCTCAACCTGCACCTGCATCAATACCTGTACAATCATATTTTTAGAGACCTGGAGTATGTTCACCGACCTGGAAGCAAGACTCTTCTGATTTTAATATGAATAAGCCTCCACAGCAAGGAGTAACATGCACGCAGCAAATGTTCCGTGCATTTCCGCCAAACTATAACTTTAATAGTAATGTTTAGAGGTTCGAAATGGTGGTCCCCTATGAAGTATAACTAGTCTTTGAGTAATCGGTGACCATACATAAAAAAAATCGTCGAATTGATAAAATCTTCCTTTTTTTGAAGTCCATTAAAAAAGGAAAGTCTAACACTAATGCTGGTGCTCTTTCAAGAGTTAAAATCTATACTAATATTATAAAGCTGAAGAGTTTGTTTGTTTGAACGCTAGGATCTCAGGAACACCTAATCAAATTAAAAATTCTTTTTTTGTTGGATAGTCCATTTATTGAGGAAGACTTAAGACTATATATCATCACGCTGCAAGTAATAGGAGCAAAGAATCAGCGAAAAATGTTGCGAAAACGGGGATAACTATTCATATATGCAGGCTTCCGTTGTGTGCGCTGCGTAAACGGTTGAAGTTACCCAAAAAGTATGCATGAAGAATTATTTCTCTTTAAACGATCTAAAAAAATGTCCGCGACAGGATATGTCTAGCTTTTAAGATTGACTCACTATAACTATTTTTATGGTAATCAAATTTGGTCGAAATTAATGCATTATTGCCATTTATTTGCATATTTTTTTTATTTTTTTTTATCAACCTAATATTAATCCTTATCAAAATAAATGTGTTATTGATTAAGAGTATTTAATGGTGAACAAAATTGTCCTTCACATCACTTCATTTAAATTACCATCTTCGAAGATAATAGAATTTTAAAATTACTCTGCAACAAAATTGACACGCGTGCATGAAGCGCAAGACAAGACGCTGCGCTGGCCGGCGAGCGAGGTGACCCGCGCGAGAAGCTTATGTTTAAGCCTTATATTATAAGGAATAGTTGTAATTGTAAGTAATATAATATTTATAAACAAATCATCATTTAATTCGTGTACCTACTATCTATGTTTGGAGGTATAGTCGTTGAAACAAATATATTTCTTTTTGTGGTCATGAATTTACACTAGATGGCGCTCGCTGACTGTATATATTCTACATCGCGGTATGATTTCTTTTTTGTTTTTGTATTAATACTTAAACTTGGCTTTCACCGTATTTTTGGTATCTCTTCTCTTTAAGTAACGCGGCCATTGGTAGGGTCTATTAAGACCATGGAGCCCCCATAGCGTGCGTCGCCGAAAGTGGGGCTCCACGGGCAGGAGGTGCGCAGATCTGCGCGCTACCAAACCCTGCCCGAGCAGGACGGACGCTTAAGTGGTTCTGGGCGTCCGTGACTATAAGAAGTGGAAACAGGGGGGTTCTGTCCCCCCCTTAGAAGGAGCGCCTAGCGGCGTTAGGTGTGTGGAGTCCGCGGCGATGAATTGCCTAAAGCCAGACGACTCGTGGGCTCCACAAAATTGCACCTAGATGGACCACCGTGGGGTTTTAGTCAGTAAAAGTCAGACATATCCCCGTCGCACCCCCATGCGGCGGGGAATCCATGAGGATTTCCCCACGTAAAAAAAAAAAAAACCGGGTGGAGCATCGGCAAATGGGGGACCTAGGTGGACCCTCAGCAGGCTGGACAAGGAGATGATGGTAGAAGCCTCCATCGTCCAGTCCTGGATGTCACCGCCGCCCGGTGCGGCCGTCGACATCAGTGCCAAGGTGAGCTGGTTTCGTGAAGCCCTCACAGAGGTATGCGACGCGTCGATGCCCCGAGTGGGACCGATGGCTCCGAGACGCCAGATGCACTGGTGGTCCGCCGAGATCGCACAACTCCGACGTGCGAGCATCGCGGCGAGACGCCAGTGCAAAAGAATAGGAAGAAGGAGACGCCGGGACGAGGCCGAAGAGAACCGCGTTGTCGAGGCTTTCCGGGAGGCTAAGAAAGCATTAAAACTGGCGATTTATGATGCCAAAGAAGCCTCCCGAAAGGAATTACTGGAGGCTCTAGACGACGATCCATGGGGGCGCGCCTACAGAATGGCCAGGCAAAGGCTACGACCATGGGCGCCCCCACTAACTACGAGCCTCCAGACTAATGTGGTGGAAAATGTGGTTTCGGCCCTGTTCCCGGCTAGGGGGGTGCATCAGCCCCCCGTGATGGCGATTGAGCGGCGGCGTTCGGGGGACGAACTTCTCGTCCCCGAAGTAACCGAACCGGAGTTGGCGGTGGCCATAGAGCGCCTGAAGAAGAAGAAGACGGCCCCGGGACTAGATGGGATCCCGGGGCAGGCGTGGGTAGTGGCGCTCAAACCCTTCCTGGAGGAGAGGTTTCGGGGCCTGTTCTCCACGTGCCTGGAACAAGGTGTGTTTCCAGAGCCGTGGAAGACGGGTAAACTCGTGCTTCTGCGAAAGGATGGGCGCCCCGCCGACTCCATAGAACCCTCGGCTTTTCGACCGATTGTGCTGCTCGACGAGGCGGGTAAACTTTTAGAGAGGGTGATCTCTGCCCGAATCGTCGAGCACCTCGAGGGAGCTGGTCCAAATCTCTCGGACCAGCAGTACGGTTTTAGACGCTGCCGCTCGACTGTACACGCAGTTCTGCGAGTCCGCTCAATAGCGGACGAGGCGGTCTCCCAGGGCGAGGTGGTGTTGGCGGTATCACTCAATATCAAGAACGCATTCAACACCATCCCCTGGTCCTGTATAACGGAGGCACTGAAATTTCACGAAGTGCCTCCGTACTTGAGGAGGATCCTCGGGTCGTACCTCTCGGATCGGTTTATTACGTACCCGATTCGGGAGGGTTGGGGTCGCCGCGAGATGTCTTGCGGTGTTCCACAGGGCTCAGTCTTGGGCCCGCTTCTGTGGAACATCGGCTACGACTGGGTCTTACGCGGCGCCAATCTCTGGGGTGTCCAACTCACCTGTTACGCAGACGACACCCTAGTGACGGCCCGAGGCAAGACCTACAGAGAGGCCGCCATCCGCGGGACTGCGGGAGTGGCGCACCGTCGTGGGTGGCGAGAGGATTGCCGTCGAGTCAAGTTTGAAATACCTTGGATTAGTACTCGACGGCCGTTGGTCGTTCCGCGCTCACTTCGAGCGTTTGGGGCCCCGGTTGATGGTTGCGGCAGCTGCACTCTGCAGACTCCTGCCGAACCTTGGGGGCCCTAGGGACGCGTGCAGGCAGCTCTATATGGGAGTCGTGCGGTCCATGGCCATGTACGGCTCCCCAGTGTGGGCTGACGCCCTGAAAGGGTCAAACGCGGCGCTTCTTCATGCGCCGCAACGACTCATGGCTGTCGCGCTGGCGCGAAGAACGGCGGACACAGGGCCACTGGCCCACGGATCGGGAAACAGCGGCCTACAAGCAGCAAGAAGAGTTAGGTTAAGTTAGGTTAGGTTAGGTTAGGTTAGGTTAGGTTAGGTTAGGTTAGGTTAGGTTAGGTTAGGTTAGGTTAGGTTAGGTTTGTCCGTCCTTGATACCCTCACTGTACCCTGTAGAGCTGGGTTTGAGAATAAGCCTACAGTCTTTCCCACTTGGTGTAAGAGGCACCTAACAAGGAACAAACAGGATCACAGAACTTAGGAAGGGGACCTAATTCTACCAAGTGACCCAGGGCAGTGGGTAGTATTCTGTAGCCGAATACTGCTCAACCGCTAGGCAAGCGGTAATAATGGAAATTCCACTGGAAGTACCCTACTGGGTGACGCGCAAGGGGGTCATTGGTGTGTTCAGTGAGATCCCGATGACTCCTGCATGCGCTGAGGCCGGCTACCGAGGGGGTTTTAGTGGGTAAGAATCCCACATAACCCTGTTGTAAGCCCCATGCAGCAGGGTATCTTTTTGAAGATTTCCCCCTCGAAAAAAAAAAAAAAAAAAAAAAAAAAAAAAAAAAAAAAAAAAAGGTTAGGTTAGGTTAGGTTAGGTTAGGTTAGGTTAGGTTACCATGATGAATGCCAGACTGGAAGCATTGGAAGGTCGTCTCTTACCAGAGAAACGTCTAAGACCTCCTCTGGCTGCAGACAGACCACTGAATCCTATTAACGCAGTGACTACGTCACATTCGACTACCGCTTCTGCGTCAAAAGGCTCGAAAGCGACGAAAAAAGGCAAAGGCAAGGGGAAAAGTAGCGCTACCCCAATTGTTCGTGTCCCAGAGCCTCTTTTACCAGTGTCACAGCCAACACCTGGTCCCTCTAAACCCTCTGCAGAGGATTCATGGGCAACGGTGGTGCGCCGAGGAAAAAAGGGGCCATCGAGCACCAAAGCACCGGCCAAAGCGACTGCATCAAATAATGCAACCAAAGCGGCCAAAAAACTGCGGGTGCCACGGTCAGCTGCTGTGATAATTCACATTGACGAGACAGCCTCAGAGAGTGGCGTAACCTATAAAAAGGTTATGACGGAAGCTAGACAGAAGCTCAATCTTTCAGGCCTAGGAATCGGGCCCGTGCGGATCAGAACCGCAGTCACGGGTGCTAAAAAGCTTGAAGTAATCGGAGAAGGTTCTTCTGAAAAAGCGGATGTACTGGCTTCCAAACTTAAAGAGTGTTTCGAGTCTGATCTTGTCAAGGTCTACAGACCAACAAAAATGGAGGATATTCGCCTCTTAGGCCTGGATGACTCCGTGACTAAAGAAGAAGTCGCTGCTGCTATTGCTAGTGCTGGTAGCTGCTCGGTAGCTGACGTAAAAGTGGGCCAAATCAATGAAGGACTAAGAGGTGATTGTTCTGTGCACGTGAGGTGTGCCCTTGTTACGGCAAAGAAACTTCTCCAGTTGAAGAAACTTCAAGTCGGTTGGGGTGAAGCGCGGGTCAAACATCTCCCAAAGAGGGAGATGCGTTGCTACAAGTGCCTTGAACCCGGCCATGTGCGTGCCCAGTGCACTTCTGACATTGATCGCAGCAACCTTTGTTTTCGCTGTGGCTTGCCCGGTCATAAAGTGAGCGAATGCGGTTCAAAGCCAAGTTGCCCAGTTTGCAAAATAGCTAACAAACCGGCAGAGCATGTTGTTGGGGCTAAGTCTTGTTCTGCAAGCAAAAGGAAGCGGCCTAAAATTGGAAAGGCCGGCATCGGATTGAAGGGCAGGGTTAACCCAAGGCCCGAGGAGGAACCCATGGTAATTAATTAATAATGGCCCTACGGTTCCTCCAGGCGAATCTTAACCACTGCGCCACTGCCCAAGACCTGTTCTTTCAAAGCATGGCGGAGTGGTTAATAAACATTGGAGTGGTCTCGGAGCCATATTTTGTCCCAACTGGGGTAAATTGGGTGTCGGACCTGAATGGCGTGGCGGCAATAACCGTGAGCCGGTCGTCAGGGCTGCTGCTGGAGGAAGTATCTCGCGGCAGGGGTTTCGTTGCGGCGCGGATCGGGGAGATAGTAGTCATCTCAATTTACTTCTCCCCCAACGTTTCCTTTGCGAATTTCGAGGTCTTCTTGCAAGAGCTGGAAGCAGCAGCCCTACAACGACGCCCCCGCCAGGTGCTAGTGGCCGGGGATTTCAACGCCAAATCTGTGGCTTGGGGGTCTCCGGCGACTGAACTTTTCGGCGGGGCTGTAGTCGAGTGGGCGACAGCTGCCGGGCTAACTGTTGCCAATATAGGTTCGACACCCACATGCGTGCGGCATAACGGGAGTTCGATCGTCGATCTGACTTTCGCAACTCCCGGTCTCTGGGCCCTAATCAAGGGCTGGAGGGTCATCACTGACGTGGAGACATACTCGGATCACCGCTATATCCGGTTCGAGGTCTCCGCGTCACGTGCAGCCACCTCATCAGGCGGCTTGTCGGCGAATGGGGGACCAAAATGGGCCCTCAGTAGGCTGGACCAAGAAATTATGGTTGAAGCAGCCATTGTCCAGTCCTGGTCAGCGCCGTCTGATACGGCAAACGACATCAGTGCCGAGGTGGACTGGTTTTGTGGGGCCCTCACAGAGATCTGCGACGCGTCCATGCCCCGGGCGGGACCGATGGCTCCGAGGAAACAAGTACACTGGTGGTCCGCCGAAATAGCTCAACTCCGACGAGCTAGTATGGAGGCGGGCCGCCGGTGTAAAAGATATAGAAGAAGGCGACGCCGGATCGAGGCCGAGGAACAAGATGTAGTAAACAGGTACCGTGAGGCGAAAAAAGCCCTGAAGATTGCAGTTCTCAGGGCCAAAATCGCCTCCAAGGTGGAATCGCTGGAGACTCTGAACAACGACCCATGGGGCAGGCCGTACAAAGTGGTGCGGCAACAGCTTCGCCCTTGGGCGCCCCCTCTGACGACGAGTCTCCAGCCCCACGTGGTGGAAGATGTGGTCTCGGCCTTGTTTCCGGCAAGAGCAGCACACATGCCCCCGGTGATGGCTGCGGAGCGGCAGCCCGCGGAGGAAGAACTGCTGGTCCCTGAAGTGACTGAACCGGAGTTGGCGGTGGCGATCAAACGGCTCAAAGCAAAGAAGACGGCTCCGGGACTAGATGGTATCCCGGGGCGAGCCTGGGTGATTGCGTTGGAACCCTTCCTGGAGGAGAGGTTCCGGGGCCTGCTTTCCATGTGCCTGACACAAGGGGTATTCCCAGAGCCTTGGAAGGTGGGCAAACTCGTCCTCCTACGAAAGGAAGGGCGCCCCGCTGACTCCGTCGAACCATCGTCGTTTCGGCCTATCGTCCTGCTCGACGAGGCGGGCAAACTTTTTGAGAGGGTGATATCTGCCCGAATCGTCGAGCACCTCGATGAAATAGGTCCAAACATATCGGACCAGCAGTTTGGATTCCGCCGATGCCGTTCAACGGTACACGCGGTTTTGCGCGTTCGCGCGATAGCGGATGAGGCGGTCGCACAGGGCGAGGTGGTTCTGGCGGTGTCACTGGACATTGCCAACGCCTTTAACACCATGCCCTGGCCCTGTATCAAAGAGGCACTCAAATACCATGTAGTGCCTCCATATATACTGAGGGTCCTCGAGTCGTACCTCTCGGACCGTTCTATCACTTACCCGGTTCGGGAGGGGTGGGAAAGCCGCGCTATGTCATGCGGTGTGCCACAGGGGTCAGTCTTAGGGCCGCTCCTGTGGAACATCGGCTACGATTGGGTCCTGCGCGGCGCCAACCTCTGGGGTGTCCAACTCACCTGCTATGCAGACGACACCCTAGTGACGGCTCGAGGGAAAACATACAGGGAGGCCGCCATCCGCGCAACAGCGGGGGTGGCGCACGTTGTGCGCCGCATAAGGCTTCTGGGCCTTGAAGTGGCCCTGAATAAGTCCGAGGCCATGTGGTTTCATGGGCCTCGGAATCGTCCGCCAGTGGGGGAATCCGCCATCGTCGTGGGTGGCGTGAGGATTGCCGTCGAGTCCACTTTGAAATACCTGGGATTAGTGCTCGACGGCCGTTGGACGTTCCGCGCTCACTTCGAGCGTTTGGGGCCCCGGTTAATGGTTGCGGCTGCTGCTCTCAGCAGACTCATGCCGAACCTTGGGGGCCCCAGGAACGCAAGCAGGCAGCTCTATATGGGGGTCGTACGATCAATGGCAATGTACGGCTCCCCAGTTTGGGCGGACGCCCTGAACGGGGCTAATGCGGCGCTTCTTCATGCGCCGCAGCGCCTCATGTCCATCAGGGCGTCAAGGGGATACCGAACGGTATCCCGAGAGGCTGCCTGCCTAATGGCGGGTTCCATGCCATGGGATTTGGACGCGAAAGTCCTTGCGTCCACTTTCCACTGGCGTGAAGATCGGCGGACGCAGGGCCACTGGCCCACGCAACGGGAAACTGCGGCCTACAAGCAGGAGGTCGAGGCTGCTGCCCTCGAGGCATGGGCGCTCAGGCTGGGACAGCCGAGCGCGGGGCACAAGACGGTGGAGGCCATTCTCCCCGTCTTCACGCAGTGGTTGCAGCGAGAGCATGGATCTCTGAGCTTCCGGCTGACACAGGTCCTTTCCGGGCATGGTTGCTTCGGTAAGTACCTGTGGCGGCTGGGCAAAGAGCAGGCTGCTCGTTGCCACCACTGTCTGAATTGCCCCGAAGATTCGGCGAAACACACTCTCGAAGAGTGCCCAGCTTGGGCTGGGGAGAGGGCAGCACTCCGGGCTAGCATTGGCCCGGATCTATCCCTGCCGGCCGTAGTGGCCGCCATGGTGGAGAGCCCCGAAGCGTGGGCGGCGGTGGCCTCTTTCTGTGAACATGTAATGCTTGCGAAAGAGGCCGCCGAAAGAGAAAGGGAGATAGCGGATCCTACAAGACGTGGGACCCGCCGCCGCGGTGCAAGACACTAGTATGCCCGCGGCATTGAATGGTCTTAATCAAGACCAAGGAGCCCCGTGAGCGTTCACCGCCGAAGACGGGGCTCCAAAGGCAGGTGGCACGCAAATCGGTGGCTTTGTGTGTCGACTCAACCTGCCCGCGACGGGCAGGCGCTCAAGTGACTCTGAGCGTCTGCTGCAAAGAGACAGAAAGAAAAGGGGTTAACAAAAGTCCCCCTGAGTAGTGATGCCTTGCGGCGTCAGGTGCGTAGGGTCTGTGGTACGTATTGCCAATGGTCTAGAAAGCCCACGGACCCTACAATAAGGCACCATTGAAGAGTCACCGTGGGGTTTTAGTCGGTAAGAGTCCGACATACCTTCGTCACTCCACCGGGTGGCGTCGGATCCATGAGGATTTCCCCACGAAAAAAAAAAAAAAAAAAAGGTTAGGTTAGGTTAGGTTAGGTTAGGTTAGGTTAGGTTAGGTTAGGTTAGGTTAGGTTAGGTTAGGTTAGGTTCCCCCACATGGTACAGCCTTGTCGTGGCGTGGGGGCTCAGTAGCCTCGGGCAATCCAGCCCGGGGTGAAGCCAATGTACCGATTAGGCGTCGTTGTTGAGTTAGAACCTGGCGTTTGTACCACATTGGTCGGCCAGGTTCTGTCTTGCGTTCGGTCCCAGCTACCCACATTGGGCGGCTGGTGATGGAGGGGCGGCAGTGTCTTCATGATACTGCCGGCCAACCCGTAAGCCTACTTCGGTGGGAACGGGGGCTCAGGCCACTGAGGTCTGGGCTGCGAGGAAGAAAACCTCTATAAAAAATTACCCCAATCCCAAGGTCTGCGTGCCGAGGGGATGAGTGTCTGGAGGGGGTCCAGTGCCTAGCGCAGGGGTAGGGGGGGTTAAGCTCGATGGTAGGCCGAGGGTAAAATTGCCTACCAAAACATGAATGATGAGTGAAAATAGAAAGTTATTACCCCAGGAGGGTACCGTCGGCTCAGCCGGCGGAGAATCCCTCCCTACATCTTTTGATGTAGGCCGTCCCTTGTATTCTGGGGGGGACAACACCCATCTTTTGCGATACAACGACTTATGCGAACGACTATCGGACTCCGATCTTACTGATGAAAATATGAGTGTGAGCTCACATACGACTGTGGAAGGTGAAAACAGGCTGTGGGACCTACACAGAAAACGGCGTGCTGGCAGTGGCTTAAGTGCCTCAGATTCAGACGGCAGTGCAGTTTCCTCGAATTCTAAAGCAACTGCGAAAAGAGGGCGTGGTAGGCCACCAACAACAGGCCAGTTCATTGGCGTCGGCAGAGCTCGTGAAGAACTCGCAAAGGCGAAAAGAGACAGTTTCTTACTGAAAAACTCAGAAGAGCTGTCTCAGAGAATGGAACGGAATAACCCTGTCCAAGAGAAGAAGAGACTGCAAAGGCCACAAATTACAGAGGCACCGATACCAGCCTCTGAAAAGACGGCAGCGGAAATTCTAGCATCGGTTCAGGAAGGGATAGCTAAAATAATGGATGTTGCTCATAATTCGAAGGCGTTGAAGGGCACGTTCATTAAAAAGCTCAAAGAGGCAACGTCAACGATCAAAGAGTCCACAGAAGCTCTGTTAGAACGATCGTCGACTGATGAAACGAGGAGGCTACAAGATGACAATGCTCGACTAAAAAACGAGTTGAAAGTCTTGAAATCATCAAACGAAGGTCTCCGGTCGGAGCAGGAAGCACTCCGAAAGGAACTAGAAGCCTTTAGGGTAGAAATTCGGGGATGCAACCTAAATTCTGAGGCTACTGACAGCCTAGCTCAAAAAATCATGGTCCAAGTAGGGACCATGGTCAACGCTCGGCTGGAAGCTCTGGAGGGCCGATTGCTTCCCGAAAAACGCTTACGGCCACCTCTAGCGGCGGACAAGAGAGCCCAGCTGCTTACCGACCCTGCACAGTCTACAAAGTCTTCCACGACCGAAAAAAGGCTGCAGGGTAAAGGAAAGGGTAAGGGCGAGGGGAAAACTTCAGTACGACCTGCTATTTTACCCTTACCTGCTGTAAAACCGGTGTCAAGACCAGCTGTTGTGGTGCGAGATTCAATGTCGCAACAACCAAGCACATCTTCGGCAACCACGGAGGAGTCGTGGGCAACAGTTGTCCGACGAAAAAATAAAAAAGGGCAGAAAAACACGCCTGCAGCCCCAGTAGCTACTGGCCAACATATGGCGAAAAAAGCTGCAAAGCCGAAGGTGCGTAAACTCCGAACGCCACGATCTGCGGCAGTGGTTGTAAGACTTGATGCGGAGGCGGAAAAGAAAGGAGCAAACTATGGCGATATTCTATCTCAGGCCAGGAAGCAAATTGATATGAGTGGTCTGGGAATCGGGCCTTTGCGGATACGAACAGCTATCACAGGGGCCCGAAAATACGAGATATCAGGAGAGCAGTCCTCCGAAAAAGCCGATGCCTTCGCAAAAAGGCTAAAAGAAGTTCTTCCATCTGACTTGGTAACTGTGTTCAGACCAATGAAACTTGAAGACCTCCGTCTATTTGGTCTGGACGACTCAGTTTCCACAAATGAGGTGGCCGAAGCCGTAGCTAGCGCCGGGGACTGTTCAAAGTCTGATGTGAAGGTTGGTCGGATAACCGAAGGGCAACGTGGGCTATCAACAGTCCACGTCAGGTGCCCGCTTATTGCGGCAAAGAATTTGCTCCAGAAGGGGAATATTCAAATTGGATGGGGGGAAGTGCGCGTGCAGCTATTACCACGAAAGGAGCTACGCTGTTATAAGTGCCTCCAAGTGGGCCATGTCCGTGCAAAATGTGACTCACAAATCGACCGTAGCGATCTCTGTTATCGCTGCGGTTTGGCCGGCCACATAGCAGACACATGCCATGCAAAGCCAAGCTGTCCCATCTGCACGGCTGATGGAAGGCCTGCAGGCCACAAAATTGGAGCCAAAACCTGTGCCGCAAACAAAACTAAGCGGGCAGGTCATAAGAGGGTTGGCATAGGGCATCCAAGCTCTACTCAGGCTAATACAAAGCCAAGAGCTGAGGAGGAACCCATGACTATCGGATAATAATGGCCATGCGATTCCTCCAGGTGAATCTCAACCACTGCGCCACTGCCCAGGATTTGTTCTTCCAAAGCATGGCGGAGTGGTTGATACAAATAGGAGTGGTCTCGGAGCCATACTTTGTCCCTTCAGGGGTAAACTGGGTGTCGGACCTGGATGGCGTGGCGGCGATAACCGTCAGCCAGTCATCAGGACTGCTGCTGGAAGAGGTGGTTAGAGGCAGGGGTTTCGTCTCAGCTCGTGTCGGGGAAATAGTGATTTTTTCAATATACTTTTCCCCAAATGAAACCCTTGCCAACTATGAAGTGTTCATGCAGGAGGTAGAAGCAGCAGTCCTGCAACGCTCTCCTCGTCAAGTCCTGGTCGCCGGAGATTTCAATGCCAAGTCTGTGGCTTGGAGATCTCCGGCCACTGATCGTTTTGGCGAGGTCGTGCTAGAGTGGGCTACAGCCACGGGTGTGGCCATTGTAAATAGGGGTTCGACACCCACATGCGTTCGGCATAACGGGAGTTCGATTGTCGATCTGACTTTCGCAACTCCCGGTCTCTGGGCCCTGATCAAGGGCTGGAGAGTCATCACAGACGTGGAGTCGTTTTCGGATCATCATTACATCCGTTACGACCTCTCCACGTCCCGTGCAGCCACCTTACCAGGCGGTCAGTTGACGAATGGGGGGCCCAGATGGGCCCTCAGCAGGCTGGACAAAGAAACTATGGTCGAGGCAGCTATTGTTCAGTCCTGGGTGGCACCGTCTGGTACAGCAATTGACATCCGTGCTGAGGTGGACTGGTTTCGTGAGGCTCTCACAGAGATTTGCGATGCGTCTATGCCCCGAGTGGGGCCTATGGTTCCGAGACGCCAAGTGCACTGGTGGTCTGCCGAAATTGCTCGCCTACGAGAGGCGAGCATCGTGGCACGCCGCCGGTGCAAAAGACAGAGGAGGAGAAGACCCCGGGACGAGGCCGAGGAACTCCGCCGCGTGGAGGTCTTTCGCGAGGCGAAAAAGGCCCTGAAAATTGCTATCATCAGGGCCAAAGAAGAGTCCAGAAAGGAACTTCGGGAGGCTCTTAATAGAGATCCGTGGGGGCGCCCCTATAGACTGGCGATGCAAAGGCTCCGCCCCTGGGCTCCCCCACTCACGACGAGCCTCCAGCCCCACGTGGTGGAAAATGTCGTCTCGGCACTGTTCCCGGATAGGGGGGTGCATCAACCCCCCGTGATGATATGCGAACGGCAACGTCCGGTGGACGACCAGCTGGTTCCCGAGGTGACGGAGCCAGAGTTGGCGGTGGCCATCGAGCGCCTTAAAGCTAAAAAGACAGCCCCGGGTCTAGATGGAATCCCGGGGCAGGCGTGGGTTGTGGCGCTCAAGCCCTTCCTTGAAGTGAAGTTTCGGGGCCTGTTTTCTGCGTGCCTGGAGGAAGGCGTATTTCCGGAGCCGTGGAAGACGGGCAAACTCGTCTTGTTGAGAAAGGAGGGGCGCCCCGCCGACTCCATAGAGCCTTCGGCATTCCGGCCAATCGTCTTGCTTGATGAGGCGGGCAAGCTCTTGGAGCGGGTGGTTTCGGCCCGCATCGTCAATCACCTCGAAGAAATTGGTCCGAACCTCTCGGACCACCAGTACGGTTTCCGGCGTTGTCGTTCCGCCGTTCATGCGGTTCTGCGGGTCCGCTCAATAGCGGACGAGGCGGTCTCCCAGGGCGAGGTGGTGTTGGCGGTCTCGATCGACATTAAAAACGCCTTTAACACCATGCCCTGGTCTTGCATTGAGGAGGCACTGAAGTACCATGACGTGCCTCCCTACATCAGGAGGATTCTCGGGTCGTACCTCTCGGACCGGTACATTACGTATCCGCTTCGGGAGGGTTGGGGTCGCCGCGAAATGTCTTGCGGTGTTCCACAGGGCTCAGTCTTGGGCCCGCTTCTGTGGAACATCGGCTACGATTGGGTCTTACGCGGCGCCAACCTCTGGGGTGTCCAACTCACCTGCTATGCAGACGACACCCTAGTGACGGCTCGAGGCAAGACCTACAGAGAGGCCGCCATCCGCGGGACTGCGGGAGTGGCGCACGTGGTGCGCCGAATAAGGTCGTTGGGTCTGGAAGTGGCCCTGAATAAGTCCGAGGCCATGTGGTTCCATGGTCCTCGGAACGGTCCGCCGGTTGGGGAATCCGCCATCGTCGTGGGTGGCGAGAGGATTGCCGTCGAGTCAAGTTTGAAATACCTTGGATTAGTACTCGACGGCCGTTGGACGTTCCGCGCTCACTTCGAGCGTTTGGGGCCCCGGTTGATGGTTGCGGCAGCTGCACTCTGCAGACTCCTGCCGAACCTTGGGGGCCCTAGGGACGGGTGCAGGCAGCTCTATATGGGAGTCGTACGGTCCATGGCTATGTACGGCTCCCCAGTGTGGGCTGACGCCCTGAAAGGGTCAAACGCGGCGCTTCTTCATGCGCCGCAACGACTCATGGCTGTCAGGGCGTCAAGGGGATACCGCACGGTATCCCGAGAGGCTGCCTGCCTAATGGCGGGTTCAAAGCCGTGGGAGTTAGACGCGCAAGTTCTCGCGTCGACCTTCCACTGGCGTGAAGAACGGCGGACACAGGGCCACTGGCCCACGGATCGGGAGACTGCGGCCTACAAACGGGAGGTCGAGTCAGCTGCCCTAGAGGCCTGGGCACTGCGGCTGGGTCAGCCGAGTGCGGGGCACAGGACGGTGGAGGCGATCCTCCCCGTCTTTACGCAGTGGTTGCAGCGAGAGCACGGATCTCTGAGCTTTCGGCTGACACAGGTCCTTTCCGGGCATGGTTGCTTCGGGAAATACCTGTGGCGGCTGGGCAAGGAGCAGGCTGCTCGTTGCCACCACTGTCTAAATTGCCCCGAGGAGACGGCACAACACACATTAGAAGTGTGCCCAGCGTGGGATGAAGAGAGGGCAGCACTCCGGGCGGTCATCGGCCCGGATCTCTCTCTGCCGGCCGTGGTCGCGGCTATGGTGGAGAGACCCGATGCGTGGGCGGCGGCGGCCTCCTTTTGCGAACGAGTCATGCTTGCAAAGGAGGCCGCCGAACGAGAGAGGGAGTTGGCGGACCCCACCAGAAGGGGCCGTCGTCGCCGCGGTGCCAGGAACCCTTGATGCACCGCGGCCTTTGGTAGGGTCTTCTTAGACCACGGAGCCCCCATATGGCGTGCGTCGCCGAAAGTGGGGCTCCACGGGCAGGAGGCGCGCAGAGTGGGGTTATCTGCGCGCTACTCAACCCTGCCCGAGAAGGGCGGACGCTCAGGTGGCCCCGAGCGTCCGCTGCTTGGTGATGGCAAAAAGGGGGGTACCAAAAACCCCCTATTGAGGTACGCCACAAGGCGTTAGGTGCTGGGGGTCCGAGGAATATTGCCTCTGGTTAAAGTCTTCAAGGACCCCCAAACTGTATGCACCAAGAAGGGCCACCGTGGGGTTTTAGTCAGTAGAAGTCTGACATATCCTCGTCGCACCCCCATGCGGCGGGGAATCCATGAGGATTTCCCCACGAAAAAAAAAAAAAAAAAAGGTTAGGTTAGGTTCCCCCACACGGTACAGCCTTGTCGTGGCGTGGGGGCTCAGTAGCCTCGGGCAATCCAGTCCGGGGTGAAGCTAATGTACCAAAAGTCCGCTTCACTCCTCTGCTTCCAGAGCGAGCAGAAAGCGGACGGGAAGTCGTGGCACATTCTGATGTGCACGGCTTAGCCCCAGCGTTTGTCCACATTGGGCGGCTGGGGCGGGTGTTAGAACCTGGCGTCTGTGTCGCATCGGTCGGCCAGGTTCTGTCTTGTCGTGGATTCGGTCCCAGCGACTGTCCATATTGGGCGGCTGGTGATGGAGGGGCGGCAGTGTCTTCATGATACTGCCGGCCAACCCGTAAGCCTACTTCGGTGGGAACGGGGGCTCAGGCCACTGAGGTCTGGGCCGCGAGGAAGAAAACCTCTATAAAAAATTACCCTAATCCTAAGGTCAGCGTGCCGAGAGGATGAATGTCTGGAGGGGGTCCAGTGCCAAGCGCAGGGGTAGGGGGGTTAAGCTCGATGGTAGGCCGAGGGTAAAGCCTACCAAAACAACAAAATGAACAAGGAATTTTTGAAGAGAATTACCCAGGTGGGTCCCCGAAAGGGGGAATCCCACCCTTCCGCTTCTGCGGAAGGCGCCCCCGCGTATTCTGGGGGGGGCAAAAACTTCCACAACAACGACCAATGCAATCTCTTTACGGACTTAGATATGAGCGATACGGCTGTGGAAATTATGAGCGACAGCTCTTACGTTTCCACAGAGAACATTGTTGGCTCCAAATCGAAGGAGAGTCAATTAGACTCCCGACGAAAGCGGAGTTATGGAGGAAATGAATCGGCCTCATCTGATTCTGACTCTACGAGAGGAAGGGACATATCGTCTCCAACCCCAAGCAAAACCTCTGCAAAGAGGGGGCGAGGCCGGCCACCCACGTCGGGTAAATACATTGGCATAGGGAAAGCCCGTGAGGAAGCTGCGAAAGCAAGACGAGAGAGTTTTCTCCTGCAGGAAACAGAGGACTTGAGTCAAAAAATGGAGCAATATAACCGGCTCGCAGAAAAAAGACGAGAAAAAACTCTGGAGAATCCAGTTCCTGCGTCTTCTAAGACGGCTCACGACATCAATTCCCAGATAAAAGTGGATACGACCGCCATTTTAGAGGTGGCCAATAAATCCAAGAGACTGAAGGGAACCATGGTAAAGGTCCTCAAAAATGCTGTTGCTTCCATCATGGAGTCCTCGGATGCTTTGTTGGAGAGGTCTTCAACGGAAGAGACCAGAAAGCTCCAACAAGAAAATTCTCGCCTCAAAGATGAGCTCACTCAACTGAGGGTTGACAATGCCAACCTTCAACAAGAGCAAAATTCCCTGAGAAAAGAGCTGGACGCACTACGAGATGAGGTTCGTAATGGCCGTTCAGACCCAGAAGCCGACTCGAACCTGGCTCGCACAATCATGGTTCATGTCGGAACTATGGTAAACGCCAGGTTAGAGGCCCTAGAAGATCGGCTTTTGCCTGAAAAACGTGTCAGACCACCCCTGGCATTTGATAAGGCGTCCAAAGTTGGGCAAACTTCTAAACCTTTGTCTCCCCAGGTAGAAGAGAAAGTTAAAGAAAATGTGAAGAAAAATAAAGGCAAAGGAAAGGGAAAGCAAACGCCTAAACCATCTCCATTGCCGGTACATGAGGCAACCCCGAAAAACCGGAGTCAAGCAATGGCTGCGGTTCCGATATCACAGCCGGCTCCTGGCACCTCATCAACTGTGAATGAGTCCTGGGCAACCGTGGTCCGCCGCGGAGGGAAGAAAAAGAAGGCCGTTGCACCTGTCAAGGCCCCGCAAAAAGTAACGGCCCAAGCAGCTGCCAAAAAGCTTAAACCTCCGCGTTCTGCCGCGGTGATAGTGAGCTTGAGCGAAGACGCTGCTAAAAGCGGGTTAACGCTGGGAAATATCATTTCCGATGCCAAAACCAAAATCGACTTCCCTGGTTTAGGCATTGGGCCCATGCGTATTCGCTCAGCTCTCACTGGAGCTCGGAAATTCGAAATTTCGGGTGAGCAGGCTCCAGAAAAAGCTGATGCCTTTGCGGCTAAACTGAGGGAAGTCCTTCCGTTGGACTCAGTTAGGATATCCAGGCCAACAAAAATTGAGGCTTTACGACTCATTGACCTGGATGACTCGGTGTCGGAAGGAGAAATAGCTGGTGCAGTGGCCTGCGTGGGTGGGTGCGTCCGGGATGATGTTAAGGTAGGAAAGGTGTCAGTTGGGTACCGAGGATCCTGCTCGGCTCTCATACGTTGTCCCATAGCTGCCGCTAAAAAGCTGTTGCAGACGGGCTCTTTACAGATTGGCTGGGGCAGAGTGACAGTGCAGCACTTACCACATAGGGAGTTGCGCTGTTACAAGTGTTTAGAGGCGGGGCACGTTCGTGCCAATTGCAAATCCCAGGTGGATCGCAGCGAATTCTGCTTTCGTTGTGGCTCCTCAGGGCATAAAGCTGAGGTATGCTTAAACAAGCCATGTTGCCCAATTTGTAAGGCAACAGGGAAACCTAGCGAGCATTCAGTGGGGGCAAAAAGCTGTTCGACTTCGAAACAGAAAAAGCCTAAAAAGCGCCAACATGCTGGGAAAAGTATGCCACTTTTAGCTCCAGCAAGTGACAGCAACAGCCCGAACAAAGGGCCAGTGGAGGAACCCATGGTCGTTAATTAATAATGGCTTTGCGGTTCCTCCAAGTGAACTTGAACCACTGCGCCACTGCTCAAGATCTCTTCTTTCAGAGCGTGGCGGAGTGGTCTATTAATGTGGGTATTGTCTCGGAGCCATATTACGTCCCTACAAGGGCTAATTGGGTGTCGGACCTAAATGGTGTGGCGGCTATAACCGTCACTAGCTCGTCGGGGCTGCTGCTAGAAGAAGTGAGAAGGGGCAGGGGTTTCGTCTCGGCACGGGTGGGGGATTTAGTTATCTTTTCCCTTTACTTTTCGCCGAACGACTCCCTTGCCAATTTCGAGACTTTTCTGCAAGATCTCGAAGCAGCAGTCCTACAATGTCGCCCACGCCAAGTATTGGTCGCTGGAGACTTCAATGCCAAATCTACGGCTTGGGGTTCTCCGGCGACAGACGCCTTTGGTGGGGCGGTTTTAGAGTGGGCGACAGCCGCGGGATTCTCCGCGGCAAATAGGGGTTCGACACCTACATGCGTCAGGCATAACGGGAGTTCGATTGTCGATTTAACATTCGCAACTCCCGACCTCTGGGCCCTGATCAAGGGCTGGAGGGTTGTCACAGACGTGGAGTCGTACTCAGACCATCAGTATATCCGGTTTGAGATCTCCACGTCCAGACCAGCCACCCAACCGGGTGGAGCGTCGGCAAATGGGGGACCTAGGTGGGCCCTCAGCAGGCTGGACAAGGAGATGATGGTGGAAGCCTCCATCGTCCAGTCCTGGATGTCACCGCCGCCCGGTGCGGCCGTCGACATCAGTGCCGAGGTGAGCTGGTTTCGTGAAGCCCTCACAGAGGTATGCGACGCGTCGATGCCCCGAGTGGGACCGATGGCTCCGAGACGCCAGATGCACTGGTGGTCCGCCGAGATCGCACAACTCCGACGTGCGAGCATCGCGGCGAGACGCCAGTGCAAAAGAATAAGAAGAAGGAGACGCCGGGACGAGGCCGAAGAGAACCGCGTTGTCGAGGCTTTCCGGGAGGCTAAGAAAGCATTAAAACTGGCGATTTATGATGCCAAAGAAGCCTCCCGAAAGGAATTACTGGAGGCTCTAGACGATGATCCATGGGGGCGCGCCTACAGAATGGCCAGGCAAAGGTTAAGACCATGGGCGCCCCCACTAACTACGAGCCTCCAGACTATTGTGGTGGAAAATGTGGTTTCGGCCCTGTTCCCGGCCAGGGGGGTGCATCAGCCCCCCATGATGGCGATTGAGCGGCGGCGTTCGGTGGACGAACTTCTCGTCCCCGAAGTAACCGAACCGGAGTTGGCGGTGGCCATAGAGCGCCTGAAGAAGAAGAAGACGGCCCCGGGACTAGATGGGATTCCGGGGCAGGCGTGGGTAGTGGCGCTCAAGCCCTTCCTGGAGGAGAGGTTTCGGGGCCTGTTCTCCACGTGCCTGGAACAAGGTGTGTTTCCAGAGCCGTGGAAGACGGGTAAACTCGTGCTTCTGCGAAAGGATGGGCGCCCCGCCGACTCCGTAGAACCCTCGGCTTTTCGACCGATTGTGCTGCTCGACGAGGCGGGTAAACTTTTAGAGAGGGTGATCTCTGCCCGAATCGTCGAGCACCTCGAGGGAGCTGGTCCAAATCTCTCGGACCAGCAGTTCGGTTTTAGACGCTGCCGCTCGACTGTACACGCAGTTCTGCGAGTCCGCTCAATAGCGGACGAGGCGGTCTCCCAGGGCGAGGTGGTGTTGGCGGTATCACTCGATATCAAGAACGCATTCAACACCATCCCCTGGTCCTGTATAACGGAGGCACTGAAATTTCACGAAGTGCCTCCGTACTTGAGGAGGATCCTCGGGTCGTACCTCTCGGATCGGTTCATCACGTATCCGCTTCGGGAGGGTTGGGGTCGCCGCGAGATGTCTTGCGGTGTTCCACAGGGCTCAGTCTTGGGCCCGCTCCTGTGGAACATCGGATACGATTGGGTTTTACGCGGCGCCAACCTCTGGGGTGTCCAACTTACCTGTTATGCAGACGACACCCTAGTGACGGCCCGAGGGAAAACATACAGAGAGGCCGCCATTCGCGGAACTGCAGGAGTGGCGCACGTAGTGCGCCGGATAAGGTCATTGGGCCTAGAAGTGGCCCTGAACAAATCCGAGGCCATGTGGTTCCATGGTCCTCGGAACGGTCCGCCGGCTGGAGAATCCGCCATCGTTGTGGGTGGCGAGAGGATTGCCGTCGAGTCAACTTTGAAGTATCTGGGATTAGTGCTCGACGGCCGATGGACGTTCCGCGCTCACTTCGAGCGTTTGGGGCCCCGGTTGATGGTTGCGGCAGCTGCACTCTGCAGACTCCTGCCGAACCTTGGGGGCCCTAGGAACGGGTGCAGGCAGCTCTACATGGGAGTCGTACGGTCCATGGCCATGTACGGCTCCCCAGTCTGGGCTGACGCCTTGAAGGGGTCGAATGCGGCGCTTCTTCACGCGCCGCAACGGCTTATGGCTGTCAGGGCGTCAAGGGGATACCGTACGGTATCCCGAGAAGCTGCCTGCCTAATGGCGGGTTCGAAGCCGTGGGAGTTAGACGCGCAAGTTCTCGCGTCGACCTTCCACTGGCGCGAAGAACGGCGGACACAGGGCCACTGGCCCACGGATCGGGAAACAGCGGCCTACAAACAGCAAGAAGAGGCCGCTGCCCTCGACGCTTGGGCACTAAGGCTGGGCGAGCCTAGTGCGGGGCACAAGACGGTGGAGGCTATCCTTCCCGTCTTTGAGCAGTGGCTGCAACGAGAGCACGGGGCTCTGAGCTTTCGGCTGACACAGGTCCTTTCCGGGCATGGTTGCTTCGGAAAGTACCTGTGGCGGCTTGGCAAAGAGCAGGCCGCTCGGTGCCACCACTGTGCAAACTGCCCCGAGGAGACGGCGCAGCATACGCTTGAAGTGTGCCCAGCGTGGGACATAGAGAGGGCAGAACTCCGGGCGATCATCGGCCCGGATCTCTCTTTACCAGCTGTCGTTTCGGCTATGGTGGAGAGACCCGATGCGTGGGCGGCGGCGGCCTCCTTTTGCGAACGAGTCATGCTTGCAAAGGAGGCCGCCGAAAGAGAGAGGGAGTTGGCGGACCCCACTGGAAGGGGCCGTCGTCGCCGCGGTGCCAGGAACCACTGACGCACCGCGGCCTCGGTTAGGGTCTTCTAAGACCACGGAGCCCCCATATGGCGTGCGTCGCCGAAAGCGGGGCTCCACGGGCAGGAGGCGCGCAGAGTGGGGCTATCTGCGCGCTACCAAACCCTGCCCAAGAAGGACGGGCGCTTAGGTGGTCCTGAGCGTCCGTGACTACTAAAGTGGAAAAGGGGGGTTTCGTCCCCCCCAATGAAGGAATGCCGCGAGGCATAAGGTGCGTGGGGTCTCGGGAACATTGCAATTGAAGAGTACCCAGAGACCCCACATTTGGGCACCAAGAAGGACCACCGTGGGGTTTTAGTCAGTAGAAGTCTGACATATCCCCGTCGCACCCCCATGCGGCGGGGAATCCATGAGGATTTCCCCACGTAAAAAAAAAAAAAAAAAAAAAAAAAAAAAAAAGGTTAGGTTAGGTTCCCCCACACGGTGCAGCCTTGTCGTGGCGTGGGGGCTCAGTAGCCTCGGGCAATCCAGTCCGGGGTGAAGCTAATGTACCGAGAGTCCGCTTCTCTCCTCTGCTTCCAGAGCGAGCAGTAAGCGGACGGGAAGTCGTGGCCCATTCTGATGTGCGCGGCTTAGCCCCAGCGTTTGCCCACATTGGGCGGCTGGGGCGGGTGTTAGAACCTGGCGTCTGTGTCGCACCGATCGGCCAGGTTCTGTCTTTGTGGGGCGGCAGTGTCTTCATGATACTGCCGGCCAAACCGTAAGCCTACTTCGGTGGGAACGGGGGCTCAGGCCACTGAGGCCCGGGCTGCGAGGAAGAAAACCTCTATAAAAAATTACCCCAATCCCAAGGTCAGCGTGCCGAGGGGATGAATGTCTGGAGGGAGTCCAGTGCCAAGCGCAGGGGTGGGGGGTATAGCTCGATGGTAGGCCGAGGGTAAAGCCTACCAAAACCAAACATGAACCAGGCACTTTTGAATAGAATTACCCAGGTGGGTCCCCGAAAGGGGGAATCCCACCCTTCCGCTTCGGCGGGAGGCGCCCCCACGTATTCTGGGGGGGGCAAAAACTGCCACACCGACGACCATAGCGATCTTATCCATGACCTTGAGTTAAGCGATACAGCCGTTGAGTTTATGAGTGATAGCTCATTCAACTCGGCGGTGGACAGAGACGGTTCCATTTCTGTTACCGATTCTCAAAGGAAGAGGACTTTTACTGGAACTGAGTCGGTTTCATCCGATTCAGATGATGAAACCAATGCTAGGAATGACGAGAAAAGATCCGAACATTTAAGTAAAGCTCCGGCAAAGAGGGGCCGAGGTAGGCCGCCAACTACTGGAGAGTATATTGGCGTAGGGAAAGCAAGAGCTGAGGCCGCTGCAGCCCGCCGACAGTTCATGCGTAAACAGCAGGAATCCTCTGAACAGGAAGATCTTTCTCCGAGAGTAGATCGTTATGCTGCTCGGAAATTTAAAGATCAGACTCCTGTAATCCCTGCGGGGAAAAAGTCTGCTTCCGAGCTGGCGAAAACGGTGGAGGATAAGGCCGCAATAATAATTAAAATTGCAAAGAAATCCGGCAACCTTAAAGGTACCTACGTCAGGGACTTGAAGAACGCGGCAGAAGATATAGTGGCTAACTCTGAGCTTCTGAAGGAATGTTCTTCTTCTAATGAAGTGAGGAAACTACAAGAAGAGTTAACACGACTTCAAGAAGAAAACCTGCGCATAAAAGCGGACAGGGAAAGCCTAGCCGGTCAGCTGGACGTAATGAGGAGAGAAATGGCTGAGATGAGGGCTGAATTCACCATCGCTCGGTCTAATTCTAACCCATCTGTACCAACGACTGATGATCTGGCTCGGTCTATCATGGTCCAAGTAGGGACCATGATGAATGCCAGACTGGAAGCATTGGAAGGTCGTCTCTTACCAGAGAAACGTCTAAGACCTCCTCTGGCTGCAGACAGAGCACTGAATCCTATTAACGCAGTGACTACGTCACATTCGACTACCGCTTCTGCGTCAAAAGGCTCGAAAGCGACGAATAAAGGCAAAGGCAAGGGCAAAAGTAGCGCTACCCCAGTTGTTCGTGTCCCAGAGCCTCTTTTACCAGTGTCACAGCCAACACCTGGTCCATCTAAACCCTCTGCAGAGGATTCATGGGCAACGGTGGTGCGCCGAGGAAAAAAGGGGCCATCGAGCACCAAAGCACCGGCCAAAGCGACTGCATCAAATAATGCAACCAAAGCGGCCAAAAAACTGCGGGTGCCACGGTCAGCTGCTGTGATAATTCACATTGACGAGACAGCCTCAGAGAGTGGCGTAACCTATAAAAAGGTTATGACGGAAGCTAGACAGAAGCTCAATCTTTCAGGCCTAGGAATCGGGCCCGTGCGGATCAGAACCGCAGTCACGGGTGCTAAAAAGCTTGAAGTAATCGGAGAAGGTTCTTCTGAAAAAGCGGATGTACTGGCTTCCAAACTTAAAGAGTGTTTCGAGTCTGATCTTGTCAAGGTCTACAGACCAACAAAAATGGAGGATATTCGCCTCTTAGGCCTGGATGACTCCGTGACTAAAGAAGAAGTCGCTGCTGCTGTTGCTAGTGCTGGTAGCTGCTCGGTAGCTGACGTAAAAGTGGGCCAAATCAACGAAGGACTAAGAGGTGATTGTTCTGTGCACGTGAGGTGTGCCCTTGTTACGGCAAAGAAACTTCTCCAGTTGAAGAAACTTCAAGTCGGTTGGGGTGAAGCGCGGGTCAAACATCTCCCAAAGAGGGAGATGCGTTGCTACAAGTGCCTTGAACCCGGCCATGTGCGTGCCCAGTGCACTTCTGACATTGATCGCAGCAACCTTTGCTTTCGCTGTGGCTTGCCCGGTCATAAAGTGAGCGAATGCGGTTCAAAGCCAAGTTGCCCAGTTTGCAAAATAGCTAACAAACCGGCAGAGCATGTTGTTGGGGCTAAGTCTTGTTCTGCAAGCAAAAAGAAGCGGCCTAAAATTGGAAAGGCCGGCATCGGATTGAAGGGCATGGTTAATCCAAGGCCCGAGGAGGAACCCATGGTAATTAATTAATAATGGCCCTACGGTTCCTCCAGGCGAATCTTAACCACTGCGCCACTGCTCAAGACCTGTTCTTTCAAAGCATGGCGGAGTGGTTAATAAACATTGGAGTGGTCTCGGAGCCATATTTTGTCCCAACTGGGGTAAATTGGGTGTCGGACCTGAATGGCGTGGCGGCAATAACCGTGAGCCGGTCGTCAGGGCTGCTGCTGGAGGAAGTATCTCGCGGCAGGGGTTTCGTTGCGGCGCGGATCGGGGAGATAGTAGTCATCTCAATTTACTTCTCCCCCAACGATTCCTTTGCGAATTTCGAGGTCTTCTTGCAAGAGCTGGAAGCAGCAGCCCTACAACGACGCCCCCGCCAGGTGCTAGTGGCCGGGGATTTCAACGCCAAATCTGTGGCTTGGGGGTCTCCGGCGACTGAACTTTTCGGCGGGGCTGTAGTCGAGTGGGCGACAGCTGCCGGGCTAACTGTTGCCAATATAGGTTCGACACCCACATGCGTGCGGCATAACGGGAGTTCGATCGTCGATCTGACTTTCGCAACTCCCGGTCTCTGGGCCCTAATCAAGGGCTGGAGGGTCATCACTGACGTGGAGACATACTCGGATCACCGCTATATCCGGTTCGAGGTCTCCGCGTCACGTGCAGCCACCTCATCAGGCGGCTTGTCGGCGAATGGGGGACCAAAATGGGCCCTCAGCAGGCTGGACCAAGAAATTATGGCTGAAGCAGCCATTGTCCAGTCCTGGTCAGCGCCGTCTGATACGGCAAACGACATCAGTGCCGAGGTGGACTGGTTTTGTGAGGCCCTCACAGAGATCTGCGACGCGTCCATGCCCCGGGCGGGACCGATGGCTCCGAGGAAACAAGTACACTGGTGGTCCGCCGAAATAGCTCAACTCCGACGAGCTAGTATGGAGGCGGGCCGCCGGTGTAAAAGATATAGAAGAAGGCGACGCCGGATCGAGGCCGAGGAACAAGATGTAGTAAACAGGTACCGTGAGGCGAAAAAAGCCCTGAAGATTGCAGTTCTCAGGGCCAAAATCGCCTCCAAGGTGGAATCGCTGGAGACTCTGAACAACGACCCATGGGGCAGGCCGTACAAAGTGGTGCGGCAACAGCTTCGCCCTTGGGCGCCCCCTCTGACGACGAGTCTCCAGCCCCACGTGGTGGAAGATGTGGTCTCGGCCTTGTTTCCGGCAAGAGCAGCACACATGCCCCCGGTGATGGCTGCGGAGCGGCAGCCCGCGGAGGAAGAACTGCTGGTCCCTGAAGTGACTGAACCGGAGTTGGCGGTGGCGATCAAACGGCTCAAAGCAAAGAAGACGGCTCCGGGACTAGATGGTATCCCGGGGCGAGCCTGGGTGATTGCGTTGGAACCCTTCCTGGAGGAGAGGTTCCGGGGCCTGCTTTCCATGTGCCTGACACAAGGGGTATTCCCAGAGCCTTGGAAGGTGGGCAAACTCGTCCTCCTACGAAAGGAAGGGCGCCCCGCTGACTCCGTCGAACCATCGTCGTTTCGGCCTATCGTCCTGCTCGACGAGGCGGGCAAACTTTTTGAGAGGGTGATATCTGCCCGAATCGTCGAGCACCTCGATGAAATAGGTCCAAACATATCGGACCAGCAGTTTGGATTCCGCCGATGCCGTTCAACGGTACACGCGGTGTTGCGCGTTCGCGCAATAGCGGATGAGGCGGTCGCACAGGGCGAGGTGGTTTTGGCGGTGTCACTGGACATCGCCAACGCCTTTAATACCATGCCCTGGCCCTGTATCAAAGAGGCACTCAAATACCATGTAGTGCCTCCATATATACTGAGGGTCCTCGAGTCGTACCTCTCGGACCTTGTTCTATCACTTACCCGGTTCGGGAGGGGTGGGAAAGCCGCGCTATGTCATGCGGTGTGCCACAGGGGTCAGTCTTAGGGCCGCTCCTGTGGAACATCGGCTACGATTGGGTTCTGCGCGGCGCCAACCTCTGGGGTGTCCAACTCACCTGCTATGCAGACGACACCCTAGTGACGGCTCGAGGGAAAACATACAGGGAGGCCGCCATCCGCGCAACAGCGGGAGTGGCGCACGTTGTGCGCCGCATAAGGCTTCTGGGCCTTGAAGTGGCCCTGAATAAGTCCGAGGCCATGTGGTTTCATGGGCCTCGGAATCGTCCGCCAGTGGGGGAATCCGCCATCGTCGTGGGTGGCGTGAGGATTGCCGTCGAGTCCACTTTGAAATACCTGGGATTAGTGCTCGACGGCCGTTGGACGTTCCGCGCTCACTTCGAGCGTTTGGGGCCCCGGTTAATGGTTGCGGCTGCTGCTCTCAGCAGACTCATGCCGAACCTTGGGGGCCCCAGGAACGCAAGCAGGCAGCTCTATATGGGGGTCGTACGATCAATGGCAATGTACGGCTCCCCAGTTTGGGCGGACGCCCTGAACGGGGCTAATGCGGCGCTTCTTCATGCGCCGCAGCGCCTCATGTCCATCAGGGCGTCAAGGGGATACCGAACGGTATCCCGAGAGGCTGCCTGCCTAATGGCGGGTTCCATGCCATGGGATTTGGACGCGAAAGTCCTCGCGTCCACTTTCCACTGGCGTGAAGATCGGCGGACGCAGGGCCACTGGCCCACGCAACGGGAAACTGCGGCCTACAAGCAGGAGGTCGAGGCTGCTGCCCTCGAGGCATGGGCGCTCAGGCTGGGACAGCCGAGCGCGGGGCACAAGACGGTGGAGGCCATTCTCCCCGTCTTCACGCAGTGGTTGCAGCGAGAGCATGGATCTCTGAGCTTCCGGCTGACACAGGTCCTTTCCGGGCATGGTTGCTTCGGTAAGTACCTGTGGCGGCTGGGCAAAGAGCAGGCTGCTCGTTGCCACCACTGTCTGAACTGCCCCGAAGATTCGGCGAAACACACTCTCGAAGAGTGCCCAGCTTGGGCTGGGGAGAGGGCAGCACTCCGGGCTAGCATTGGCCCGGATCTATCCCTGCCGGCCGTAGTGGCCGCCATGGTGGAGAGCCCCGAAGCGTGGGCGGCGGTGGCCTCTTTCTGTGAACATGTAATGCTTGCGAAAGAGGCCGCCGAAAGAGAAAGGGAGATAGCGGATCCTACAAGACGTGGGACCCGCCGCCGCGGTGCAAGACACTAGTATGCCCGCGGCATTGAATGGTCTTAATCAAGACCAAGGAGCCCCGTGAGCGTTCACCGCCGAAGACGGGGCTCCAAAGGCAGGTGGCACGCAAATCGGTGGCTTTGTGTGTCGACTCAACCTGCCCGCGACGGGCAGGCGCTCAAGTGACTCTGAGCGTCTGCTGCAAAGAGACAGAAAGAAAAGGGGTTAACAAAAGTCCCCCTGAGTAGTGATGCCTTGCGGCGTCAGGTGCGTAGGGTCTGTGGTACGTATTGCCAATGGTCTAGAAAGCCCACGGACCCTACAATAAGGCACCAGTGAAGAGTCACCGTGGGGTTTTAGTCGGTAGAAGTCCGACATACCTTCGTCACTCCACCGGGTGGCGTCGGATCCATGAGGATTTCCCCACGAAAAAAAAAAAAAAAAAAAAAAAAGGTTAGGTTAGGTTAGGTTAGGTTAGGTTAGGTTAGGTTAGGTTAGGTTAGGTTAGGTTAGGTTAGGTTAGGTTAGGTTAGGTTCCCCCACACGGTGCAGCCTTGTCGTGGCGTGGGGGCTCAGTAGCCTCGGGCAATCCAGTCCGGGGTGAAGCTAATGTACCGAGAGTTCGCTTCTCTCCTCTGCTTCCAGAGCGAGCAGTAAGCGGACGGGAAGTCGTGGCACATTCTGATGTGCACGGCGGAGCCCCAGCGTTTGTCCACATTGGGCAGCTGGGGCGGGTGTTAGAACCTGGCGTCTGTATCGCACCGATCGGCCAGGTTCTATCTTTGTGGGGCGGCAGTGTCTTCATGATACTGCCGGCCAAACCGTAAGTCTACTTCGGTGGGAACGGGGGCTCAGGCCACTGAGGTCTGGGCTGCGAGGAAGAAAACCTCTATAAAAAATTACCCCAATCCCAAGGTCAGCGTGCCGAGGGGATGAATGTCTGGAGGGGGTCCAGTGCCTAGCGCAGGGGAAGGGGGGGTTAAGCTCGATGGTAGGCCGAGGGTAAAGCCTACCAAAACCATAATGGATAACAAGGCAATTTTGAATAGTGTTACCCAGGTGGGTCCCCGAAAGGGGGAATCCCACCCTCCCGCATCTGCGGGAGGCGCTCCCGCGTATTCTGGGGGGGGCAAAAACTGCCTCGCAGGTTCTTCGACCAAGGACTTGCGCCAAAACGACCAAAGCAATGCTTTACTGGACATAGATTTAGCTCACGATATGGACTACACTGCAATGGGCAATCGTAATCCTTCAGTAGGTCAAAATGATCTACAGGATTATAGTCATCGTCTATCGGATACTGATGACAATGATGATCTTGTGAGTGAGTGCTCCCGCATGTCAGTGGAAAGCTCACCGAGTTTGTTTTGCAATTCGCAAAGGAAGCGCCGAGCTGGAAGTGGTTTGAGCACTTCTGACTCGGAAGCTGGTTCCGAAACTGTAATACCGAAAAAAGGTCGCGGTAGGCCTCCTTCCACCGGCCAATACATAGGTGTAGGTAAGGCCAGGGCTCACGCTGCAGCTATTAGGCGTGAATTTTTGCGCAAAGAGCAGAGAGAAAGCGAGCAGGAGGATTTATCTCAGACGGTAGATAGATACACGGCAAGAAGAAAAAATCTGACGGCAGCTCCTACAGCTCCTATTCAAGATGATGCTAAATTTGCCGCTGATTTAGTGAAACGCGTTGAAATAAGCGTTACGCTTATTCGTGATATTGCGAAAAAGTCACGCAATCTCAAGGGAGACTTTGTGAGGGCCTTGCGAAATGCCGCAGATGACATTCACAAAAATAGTGAATTGCTTAGAGAATGTTCCTCTTCCAGTGAGGTTATTAAACTCCAAGAGGAACTATCTAAAATGAAAGAGGAAAATAAAAAGGTGACAGACGATAAAATATCTCTAAAGAGTGAGTTAGACCGCCTCTGTCGCGAGATGATGGAGATAAAAGCCGAATTGACGAATTTCCGGGCTAATCCAAGCTTAACATCACAGAATGGGGACGATCTGGCCCGATCGATCATGATCCAAGTCGGGACTATGATAAATGCCAGGTTCGAAAACCTAGAAGAAAGACTCTTGCCACCGCAGCGTTTGCGTCCACCTCTAGCTGCGGATGCAAACAACAAGAAAGTCCCTCCTAAAGCAAGTCCACCTCCTCTAGCTGCATCCCTTCCTAATATTCCTTGTCCTGTTTTGTCAGGTGGAAACGAAAACGGTAAAGGAAAGGGCAAAGGAAAGGGGAAAGGAAAGGGTAAATCCCAAGGAAATCCCGCACAGTCCAAAACCCAGGTTCCAGCTAGAACTAGCCAAGCTGTCGTGCCTAGGCTACCAAATCTGCGACACGACCAGCCACAGCCAGGACCTTCGTCTGCTCCAGACACTGAGACCTGGGCAACGGTTGTTAGGCGTAAAAAGAAGAAAACTCTTCCAGTAGCGCCGGCTGCGACCAAGGGCCCGAAGGAGAAGACTAAATCACCAAACATCCGAGTTCCACGCTTTGCTGCTGTAAGCGTCACTTTAGGAGAAGACGCTAAAGCCAAAGGTTTGTCTTACTCAGACGTGATGACCCAAGCCAGACAGGTAGTAGACTTGTCTGAAATAGGTATAAGTCAAATTCGGTCACGAAAGGCTGTCACAGGCGCAAGGCTTATCGAACTCTCGGGGCCCGAAGCTAAAGCCAAAGCCGATGCTCTAGCTACCAAGCTCAGACAAGTTCTCCCTCCAGAAGCCAAAGTGTCCCGACCCATGAAGGTAGGTGACCTTCGCCTCATTGGTTTGGATGATTCCATCAAACAAGAGGAAATCTCGACGGCGATAGCAGCAGTAGGGGGATGTTCTCCCGAAGATGTAAAAGTTGGCGAGATTAGAGATGGACCGAGAGGTAGAGGGACAGCTTGGGTGCGCTGCCCAGTTGAAACCCTTAAGAAAATGAAAAAAGCTGGGGTTATTCAGATTGGTTGGAGCTTAGCTCGGATTCAACTGTTACCTACTCGAGGTCTTAGATGTTACCAGTGCCTGGAGCTTGGCCACGTGCGTGCAGCGTGTCCTTCCAGTATTGACCGTAGTGGCCTTTGCTACCGTTGTGGCGAAGCTGGACACCAGGCCAGAGAATGTGATAAGAAGCCCCATTGCGCACTCTGCGCTGCTGATAATAAACCAGCAGAGCATCGCATAGGGGCCAAATCTTGCAAAAAAGTGAGAAAACTGAGGTCTACAGCTAAGGCTACGCCCTCGTTAATTCAAATTAGCGAACCAGGGCCTAAGGAGGGGAAAAAGGCTTCTAAATGGCCAGAAACTCTACTTGCTCGGCAACCGATAGTGGTGCTAGAGCGAATGGAAGAGGGGGAGCCCATAGAAACCATTAATTAATAATGGCTATGCGGTTTTTACAGGGGAACCTGAACCACTGCGCATGCGCGCAGGACCTTTTCCTGCAAAGCATGGCGCAGTGGTCTATTTCAATTGGTGTAGTCTCGGAACCGTACTATATACCATCGAGGGAAAACTGGGTGTCGGATCTAGATAGCTTGGCGGCTATTGTTATCTCGGGGGCTGCTGGCCTCCAGTTCAGGGATATCATTCGGGGTCACGGATATGTTGCGGCATTAGTGGGGGAGGAGGTAATCATCTCTTTGTACTTCTCCCCTAACCGGCCGCTTGCTGACCTCGAAGACCTGTTGAGTGAGGTGGAAGCAGTAGTTCTTCGTAGCCGCCCTCGCCGAGTGCTTATCGCCGGGGACTTTAACGCCAAGTCAGTCGCTTGGGGATCCCCGGCGGCAGATGCAAATGCATTCGGCGAAGCTGTATTGGAATGGGCAACAGCTTTAGGTTTAGCTGTTGCAAACAAGGGTTCGACACCCACATGTGTGCGTCGCAACGGGAGTTCAATCGTCGATCTGACCTTTGCTACTCCCGAACTCTGGGCCCTAATTAAGGGCTGGAGGGTAATCACGGACGTGGAGACATATTCAGATCATCGTTACATCCGATTCGATGTCTCCACGGCCCGTCAGGCTGCCTCGTCTCACGGCTCGTCTTCTAATGGGGGACCAAGATGGGCCCTCAAAAAGCTGGACAGGGACCTCATGACTGAGGCTGCCATTGTCCAGTCATGGCTGACCGGTCCAGGACGGGCTGCCGACCTGAACGACGAGGTGACGTGGTTTCGTGATGCCCTCACAGAAATCTGCGACGCATCGATGCCCCGCGCGGGCCCTACGGTTCCGAGACGGCAGGTGTACTGGTGGAACGCTGAAGTCGCGCAGTTGCGTGCAGCGTGCATTGCGGCAAAGCGCCAGTACACCCGCCATAGAAGAAGAAGGCTCCGGAATGAGGCCGAGGAGAACCGCCTCTACGACTTATTTCGAGAGGCAAAGTGGGCCCTAAAAGACTCGATATTTAGGGCCAAAATTGCCTCAAAGCAGGAATTGCTGGAGACACTCAATAACGATCCTTGGGGGCGGCCGTATAGGATGGCAAGGCAAAGACTTCGCCCCTGGGCGCCCCCCTTGACAAGTAGTCTCCAGCCAGATGTCGTGGAGAATGTGGTCTCGGCCTTATTTCCGGCAAGAGAAGAATACCCGGCCCCTGTTATGGGCGGGTATATTGCAGCTGCGGAAGTCGAAGAGGTGGTGCCGGAGGTCACTGAGCCAGAGTTGGCCGTGGCTGTTAAGCGCCTCCAGGCGAAGAAAACGGCCCCGGGCTTAGATGGAATCCCGGGGCAGGCCTGGGTGGTGGCGCTGAAGCCCTTCCTTGCTGATAGGTTGTGTAACCTGTTCTCCATGTGCCTGGAAAGAGGAGTGTTTCCTGAGCCTTGGAGAACAGGTAAATTAGTGTTGTTGCGCAAGGAGGGGCGCCCCGCCGACTCACTTGAGCCCTCGGCGTTCCGGCCCATCGTTTTGCTCGACGAGGTGGGAAAGCTCTTAGAGCGGATAGTGTCCTCCCGCATCGTCGGGCATTTGGAGGAGACTGGTCCGAACCTATCGGACCAGCAATTTGGCTTCCGCGGCTGCCGTTCAGCGGTTGATGCGGTGCAATGCGTCCGCAATATAGCGGACGAGGCGGTCTCTCAGGGCGAGGTGGTGCTGGCAACCTCTTTGGACATAAAGAATGCCTTCAACACCTTGCCCTATTCGTGCATAAGGGAGGCACTTATCTATCACCAAGTGCCTCCCTATTTGAGGGAAATTCTCGAGTCGTACCTCTCGAACCGGCAAATCACTTATCCGGTTCGGGAGGGGTGGTGTCGTCGCGAAGTTACGTGTGGTGTTCCGCAGGGGTCAGTTTTAGGGCCGCTCCTGTGGAACATCGGGTATGATTGGGTTCTACGCGGCGCCAACCTCTGGGGTGTTAAGGTAGTGTGTTATGCCGATGACACCCTGGTTACGGCTCGAGGGAAAACGTTTCGAGAGGCCGCCATCCGGGCTACGGCTGGCGTAGCCCAAGTGGTGCACCGCATCAAGCTGTTGGGCCTAGAAGTGGCCCTGAATAAATCCGAGGCCATGTGGTTTCATGGGCCTCGGAATCGCCCGCCGGTGGACTCCGCCATTGTGGTGGGCGGGGTGAGGATTGCCGTCGAGACAACGCTGCATTATTTGGGTTTAATTCTCGACGGCCGTTGGACCTTCCGCGCCCACTTCGAGCGCCTGGGGCCGAGATTGATAGTGGCAGCAGCGGCTCTTTGTAAGCTGTTGCCAAACCTGGGGGGCCCCAGGTCAGGTTGCAGGCAGCTATATGCGGGGGTCGTGCGGTCGATGGCCATGTACGGCGCCCCGATATGGGCTGACACCCTGGATGGGCCAAACGCGGCGCTACTTCATGCGCCGCAAAGGCTCATGGCCACCAGGGTGTCGAGAGGCTACCGCACAGTCTCTCGCGAGGCTGCCTGCCTAATGGCGGGGTCGATGCCGTGGGACCTAGACGCGAAAGTCCTCGCGTCGGCGTTCCACTGGCGGAAGGAACGGCGGGCTCAGGGCCACTGGCCCACGCAGACAGAAACGGCTGCCTACCGTTTGGAGGTGCAGGCAGTCGCCCTCGAGGCCTGGGCGCTAAGGCTGGCCGTGCCTAGCGCCGGGCATAGGACGGTGGAGGCAATTCTCCCCGTCTTCGAGCAGTGGTTGCAGCGGGGACACGGAGCTCTCAGCTTCCGGCTTACGCAGATACTGACAGGGCATGGCTGCTTTGGCAGGTATCTGTGGAGGCTGGGCAGGGAGCAGTCTGCCCGTTGCCATCACTGTGCGGTGTGTCCGGAGGACACGGCCCAGCATACCTTAGAGGTATGCCCGGCCTGGAGTGGAGAGAGGGCGATTCTCCAAGCGGAGATCGGCCCCGATTTGTCGTTGGGGGCCGTTGTGGCGGCCATGGTCGATCGGTCGTCTGCGTGGGCTGCGGTGGCCTCCTTTTGCGAGACTGTTATGCTTGCGAAGGAGGCCGCCGAGAGAGAGAGGGAGATTGCGGACCCAGCTCGGAGAAGGGTCCGCCGCCGCGGTGTTCGACACTAGCACCGCGGCTCCTGGTGCGTCCATTCGGACGCGAAGCCCCGTTAGTGTAGTCACGAATCTGCCTAGCGGGGTTTCAGAGGCAGGGGGTGCTCAGAGTGAGGGCTTCTGGGTGCCCATTCACACCTGCCTCGAGAAGATCGGAGACTCAGGGGTGGCCTTGAGTTTCCGAAGAAGAAGAGGGAATAAAGGAGGGGATTTGTCTTACCCCTCCCGAGAAGTGCGCCAATAGGCGCGGTGCGCGGGACCGACGGTAGACTTCCTAGGGTGCTTCCCGTTGGTCCTGCACTAAATGCACCCGAGATGGCCACCCGTGGGGTTTTAGTCAGTAGAAGTCTGACATATCCCCGTCGCACCCTCATGCGGCGGGGAATCCATGAGGATTTCCCCACGTAAAAAAAAAAAAAAAAAAAAAAAAGGTTAGGTTAGGTTAGGTTAGGTTAGGTTAGGTTCCCCCACACGGTACAGCCTTGTCGTGGCGTGGGGGCTCAGTAGCCTCGGGCAATCCAGCCCGGGGTGAAGCCAATGTACCGATTAGGCGTCGTTGTTGAGTTAGAACCTGGCGTTTGTACCACATTGGTCGGCCAGGTTCTGTCTTGCGTTCGGTCCCAGCTACCCGCATTGGGCGGCTGGCGATGGAGGGGCGGCAGTGTCTTCACGATACTGCCGGCCAACCCGTAAGCCTACTTCGGTGGGAACGGGGGCTCAGGCCACTGAGGTCTGGGCTGCGAGGAAGAAAACCTCTATAAAAAAATTACCCTAATCCCAAGGTTGGCGTGCCGAGGGGATGAATGGCTGGTAGGTATCCAGTGCCTAGCGTCAGGGAATGGGGGGATAGCTCGATGGTAGGCCGAGGGTAAAATTGCCTACCACATTATGAATGATGGCCTGTAAAAACAAAGTTTTACCCCAGGAGGGTACCGCTGGCTCTGCCAGTGGAGAATCCCTCCCTGTACGATCCCGTACAGGCTGCCCCTCGTATTCTGGGGGGGGCAACACCCATCTTCTGGGAAATCTTTCCCCTAAAATTATTCTTACAAAACTAACAATGGATTCGGCAATTTTGAATAAAACTACCCAGGTGGGTCCCCGAAAGGGGGAATCCCACCCTTCCGCGGCCGCGGGAGGCGCCCCCACGTATTCTGGGGGGGGCAAAAACTGCCAAACAAACGACACAAGCGCATTCACAACGGATTTCGATTTAAGCGACACGACGGTTGAGGTTATGAGTGACAGCTCATATGTTTCAGCCGCAAATAAAGAGGGCTCCAATTCTTTGGAAGATTCATTTTTTTCGCCAAGGAAGCGAACATTTGGAGGATCCGAATCGGTGTCATCCAACTCTGACACTGATCATAGTATGGATATTGACCAGAGGGACCGTATACAAAGGGACTCTAAAAAAGTTCCTGCAAAGAGGGGCCGCGGCAGGCCACCGACAACCGGGCAGTACATAGGTGTTGGCAAAGCCCGCGAAGAAGCAGCCGCGGCAAAACGTGAGAGCTTTTTGATCAAAGAATCGGAGGATCTCTCTGAAAAAATGGCTCGATACAACCTTCAACAAGAGAAAAAGCGGGCTCAAGCTTTGGAAAGGCCAGTACCTGCCACCCAAAAGACCGCCAATGACTTACTTGCCTCAGTTGATGAACACATTGGGGTTATAATGGATGTGGCGTATAAATCTAAAGCGATCAAAGGTACTTTAATCAAAGCCATTAAAAATGCAGTCACAAACATTAAAGAGTCTTCTGAGGCGTTAGGCGAACGGTCCTCGACTGAGGAAACAAGGAAGCTCGAAAGCGAAAATGCTCGTCTGAAATCTGAGCTCAGACAAATGAAGGAAAGTAATGAGAGCCTCCACTTAGAGCAGGTGGCTCTCAGAAAAGAGCTCGATACCCTTCGGATCGAAATTCGAAGCGGTGGATCTAGCCTCGAGATGAATGAAAATCTAGCTCAAACGATCATGGTCCAGGTGGGGACCATGATGAATGCGCGACTAGAGGCTCTGGAAGGACGACTCTTACCAGAAAAGCGCTTAAGGCCACCACTAGCAGGAGATAAAGCTAGGGACCAAGCTCAAAGTGTTCCGGTTCCACAAAGTAAACCAGCACCCCCAGCTAAACCCATGCAAGAGAGGCCGACCAACAAAGGAAAAGGCAAGGGAAAAAAAGAGCTTTGTCCAACCAACACCTACTTTTTCAAGCATCTCACGACCAACCGTCATAGAGCCAACTCCTGGCCCTTCAGCACTTCCAACGGTTGAGACATGGGCAACAGTTGTTAAAAAGGGGAAAAAGAATAAGGCTAAAAAAGTGGCCAACCCTGCTCAAGCCCCAAAACAAAAGACGCCGCAAGCTGCAGGAAAGAAGCTTAAGCCACCAAAGTCTGCGGCCGTTGTTATTAGCATCAGCGAAGAGGCTTTGAAGGAGGGACTTACTTACCCAAAGGTGATAGGAGAAGCTAAGTCGAAAATAAATCTATCTGTCTTAGAGCTCGGGCCCATCCGAATGCGATCTGCCCTAACCGGTGCGAGAATGATCGAGATCTCGGGGGAGCAAGCATCGACCAAAGCCAACACTTTGGCCGAAAAGCTACGAGAGGTTTTACCCTCTGGCCTCGTCAAAGTATCGAGGCCCATGAAAACGGAAGTTATTAGGCTTATCGGTCTCGATGACTCAGTTCAAATAGAGGAAGTTACCCAATCAGTCGCTAGTGCTGGTGACTGTGCACCAGAGGACCTAAGGGTAGGTAAAATTATAGATGGCCGCAGAGGTCTTTCTACTGTGGTCGTGACGTGCCCAGTAACCACAGCCAAAAAGCTCCTTCAGAAAGGGTCGATACAAGTCGGCTGGAGTTGGCCTAGAGTGCTGCACCTTCCCCAGAGAGAACTAAGATGTTATAAATGTCTTGGTGCTGGGCATGTGCGTGCACAATGCAAGGCAGAAGTGGACCGTAGCAATTTATGTTATCGTTGCGGTTCGCCAGACCACATAAAGGGGAATTGCGACAATAAACCCTGCTGTCCAATCTGTAAGGCGGGGAATAAGCCAGCCGATCATATGATTGGCGCAAAAACTTGTTCCGCAACGACGAGGAAACACGGAAAAGGTACAAAACCGATTCCTAAAAAAGGAAAAGAGCCTCAAGAAGCAGGTCGCTCGATGCCAGATATTAGCACGCAAAGAGCTCAGGAGGAACCAATGGTAATCAACTGATAATGGCTAAAAGGTTCCTTCAAGCAAACCTCAACCACTGCGCCACTGCCCAAGACCTGTTTTTTCAGAGCATGGCGGAGTGGTTGATTCAAGTGGGAGTGGTCTCGGAGCCATACTTTGTCCCTACAGGGGTAAACTGGGTGTCGGACCTGGATGGCGTGGCGGCAATAACCGTCAGCCGATCATCAGGACTGCTGCTCGAAGAGATAGTTAGAGGCAGGGGTTTTGTCTCAGCACGAGTCGGGGAAATAGTCATACTTTCTTTATACTTTTCCCCGAATGATACCCTTGCCAACTACGAAGCTTTCATGCAAGAGGTAGAAGCAGCAGTTCTGCAACGCTATCCTCGCCAGGTACTGGTCGTCGGAGATTTCAATGCAAAGTCTGTTGCTTGGGGATCTCCGACCACTGATCGCTTTGGTGAGGTCGTGTTAGAGTGGGCGACGGCCGCAGGTGTGGCCGTTGCTAATAGGGGTTCGACACCCACATGCGTTCGGCACAATGGGAGTTCGATTGTCGATCTGACTTTCGCAACTCCCGGTCTCTGCGCCCTGATCCAGGGCTGGAGGGTCATCACGGACGTGGAGTCGTACTCGGACCATCGGTATATCCGGTTCGAGATCTCCGCGTCCGGGCAAGCCACCTCGTCGGGCGGCTCATCGGCAAATGGGGGACCAAGATGGGCCCTCAGCAGGCTGGATAAGGATATAATGGTTGAAGCAGCCATTGTCCAGTCCTGGTCTGCACCGCCTGACTTTGCCAATGACATCATGGCTGAGGTGGCCTGGTTTAGTGGGGCCCTCACAGAGATCTGTGACGCGTCCATGCCCCGGGTGGGACCAATGGCTCCGAGAAAACAAGTTCATTGGTGGTCCGCGGAGGTTGCTCGGCTCCGCCGGTCTAGCTTGGAGGCGGGCCGCCGCTGCCAACGTTACAGGAGGAGAAGGCGCCGGGACGAGGCTGAGGAACAAACTATTGTTGAAGCGTACCGTGAGGCGAAACAAGCCCTGAAGATCGCGATTCTCAGGGCCAAACTTGCCTCAAAGGCGGAATCGCTGGAGACTCTGAACAACGACCCATGGGGCAGGCCGTACAAAGTAGTGCGGCAGCAGCTTCGCCCTTGGGCGCCCCCTCTGACGACGAGTCTCCAGCCCCACGTAGTGGAAGATGTGGTCTCAGCCTTGTTTCCGGCAAGGGCAGCTCATATGCCCCCAGTGATGGCTGCAGAGCGGCAGCATGAGGAGGAAGAACTGCTGGTCCCAGAAGTGACTGAACCAGAGTTGGCGGTGGCAATAAAGCGACTAAAGGCGAAGAAGACAGCCCCGGGATTAGACGGCATCCCGGGGCGAGCCTGGGTGGTCGCACTGGAACCCTTCCTGGAGGAGAAGTTCCGGGGCCTGCTTTCCCTGTGCCTGGCACAAGGGGTATTCCCAGAGCCTTGGAAGGTGGGCAAACTCGTCCTCCTACGAAAGGAAGGGCGCCCCGCTGACTCCGTCGAACCTTCGTCTTTTCGGCCTATCGTTCTGCTCGACGAGGCGGGCAAACTTTTCGAGAGGGTGATCTCTGCCCGAATCGTCGAGCACCTTGATGGTGTGGGTCCAAACATATCGGACCAGCAGTTCGGATTTCGTCGTTGCCGTTCAACGGTGCACGCTGTGTTGCGCGTTCGCGCAATAGCAGATGAGGCGGTCGCACAGGGCGAGGTGGTTTTGGCGGTGTCACTTGACATCGCCAACGCCTTTAACACCATGCCCTGGCCCTGTATTAAAGAGGCACTTAAGTATCACGTAGTGCCTCCATACATATTGAGGGTCCTCGAGTCGTACCTCTCGGACCGTTCTATTACTTACCCGGTTCGGGAGGGGTGGGAAAGCCGCGCTATGTCATGCGGTGTGCCACAGGGGTCAGTCTTAGGTCCGCTCCTGTGGAACATCGGCTACGATTGGGTCCTGCGCGGCGCCAACCTCTGGGGTGTCCAACTCACCTGCTATGCAGACGACACCCTAGTGACGGCTCGAGGGAAAACATACAGGGAGGCCGCCATCCGCGCAACTGCGGGAGTGGCGCACGTTGTGCGCCGCATAAGGCTTCTGGGCCTTGAAGTGGCCCTGAATAAGTCCGAGGCCATGTGGTTCCACGGGCCTCGGAATCGCCCGCCAGAGGGAGAATCCGCCATCGTCGTGGGCGGCGTGAGGATTGCCGTCGAGTCCACTTTGAAATACCTTGGATTAGTGCTCGACGGCCGCTGGACGTTCCGCGCTCACTTCGAGCGTCTAGGGCCCCGCCTAATGGTTGCGGCTGCTGCACTATGCAGACTCATGCCGAACCTCGGGGGCCCTCGGAACGGGTGCAGGCAGCTCTACATGGGGGTCGTACGGTCGATGGCCATGTACGGCTCCCCAATTTGGTCAGACGCCCTAAAAGGATCAAATGCGGCGCTACTTAACGCGCCGCAACGTCTCATGGCCGTAAGGGCGTCAAGGGGATACCGAACGGTATCCCGGGAAGCTGCCTGCCTTATGGCGGGTTCTTTGCCCTGGGATTTGGATGCAAATGTGCTTGCGTCCACTTTCCACTGGCGGGAGGAGCGACAGACTCAGGGCCACTGGCCCACTCCAAGGGAAACTGCGGCCTATAAGCAGGAGGTCGAGGCTGCTGCCTTGGACGCATGGGCGCTCAGGCTGGGACAGCCGAGCGCGGGGCACAAGACGGTGGAGGCCATTCTCCCCGTCTTCACGCAGTGGTTGCAGCGGGAGCACGGATCCCTTAGCTTTCGGCTGACACAGGTCCTTTCCGGGCATGGTTGCTTCGGGAAATACCTGTGGCGGCTGGGCAGGGAGCAGGCTGCTCGTTGTCACCACTGCCTGAATTGCCCCGAGGATACGGCACAACACACCCTCGAGGTGTGCCCAGCTTGGGCTGGGGAGAGAACTGCACTCCAAGAAGTCATCGGTACGGATTTATCCCTTCCGGCCGTAGTGGCAGCAATGCTAGAAAGCCCCGAAGCGTGGGCAGCGGCGGCCTCTTTCTGCGAACAAGTTATGCTTGCAAAAGAGGCCGCCGAAAGGGAGAGGGAGCTGGCGGACCCCACCAGAAGGGGCCGTCGTCGCCGCGGTGCCAGGAACCCCTGATGCACCGCGGCACTGAATTGGTCTTTTAAGACCACGGAGCCCCGTTAGCGTTCATCGCTGAAGACGGGGCTCCAAGGGCAGGAGGCGCGCAGAGTGGGGCTATCTGCGCGCTACCAACCCTGCCCGAGAAGGACGGACGCTTGAGTGGTTCCGAGCGTCCGTTACTATAAGAGGTGGAAACAGGGGGGTTCTGTCCCCCCCTTTGAAGGAACGCTTAGCGGCGTTAGGTGTGTGGAGCCCGCGGCGATGAATTGCCTAAGGCCAGACGACCCGTGGGCTCTACAAATTCGCACCTGGAAGGACCACCGTGGGGTTTTAGTCAGTAGAAGTCTGACATATCCCCGTCGCACCCCCATGCGGCGGGGAATCCATGAGGATTTCCCCACGTAAAAAAAAAAAAAAAAAAAAAAGGTTAGGTTAGGTTAGGTTAGGTTAGGTTAGGTTAGGTTAGGTTAGGTTAGGTTAGGTTAGGTTAGGTTAGGTTAGGTTAGGTTAGGTTAGGTTAGGTTAGGTTAGGTTAGGTTAGGTTAGGTTAGGTTAGGTTAGGTTAGGTTAGGTTAGTTAGGTTAGGTTAGGTTAGGTTAGGTTAGGTTAGGTTAGGTAGGTTAGGTTAGGTTAGGTTAGGTTAGGTTAGGCTTAGGTTAGGTTAGGTTAGGTTAGGTTAGGTTAGGTTAGGTTAGGTTAGGTTAGGTTAGGTTAGGTTAGGTTAGGTTAGGTAGGTTAGGTTAGGTTAGGTTAGGTTAGGTTAGGTTAGGTTAGGTTAGGTTAGGTTAGGTTAGGTTAGGTTAGGTTAGGTTAGGTTAGGTTAGGTTAGGTTAGGTTAGGTTAGGTTAGGTTAGGTTAGGTTAGGTTAGGTTAGGTTAGGTTAGGTTAGGTTAGGTTAGGTTAGGTTAGGGGTTAGGTTAGGTTAGGTTAGGTTAGGTTAGGTTAGGTTAGGTTAGGTTAGGTTAGGTTAGGTTAGGTTAGGTTAGGTTAGGTTAGGTTAGGTTAGGTTAGGTTAGGTTAGGTTAGGTTAGGTTAGGTTAGGTTAGGTTAGGTTAGGTTAGGTTAGGTTAGGTTAGGTTAGGTTAGGTTAGGTTAGGTTAGGTTAGGTTAGGTTAGGTTAGGTTAGGTTAGGTTAGGTTAGGTTAGGTTAGGTTAGGTTAGGTTAGGTTAGGTTAGGTTAGGTTAGGTTAGGTTAGGTTAGGTTAGGTTAGGTTAGGTTAGGTTAGGTTAGGTTAGGTTAGGTTAGGTTAGGTTAGGTTAGGTTAGGTTAGGTTAGGTTAGGTTAGGTTAGGTTAGGTTAGGTTAGGTTAGGTTAGGTTAGGTTAGGTTAGGTTAGGTTAGGTTAGGTTAGGTTAGGTTAGGTTAGGTTAGGTTAGGTTAGGTTAGGTTAGGTTAGGTTAGGTTAGGTTAGGTTAGGTTAGGTTAGGTTAGGTTAGGTTAGGTTAGGTTAGGTTAGGTTAGGTTAGGTTAGGTTAGGTTAGGTTAGGTTAGGTTAGGTTAGGTTAGGTTAGGTTAGGTTAGGTTAGGTTAGGTTAGGTTAGGTTAGGTTAGGTTAGGTTAGGTTAGGTTAGGTTAGGTTAGGTTAGGTTAGGTTAGGTTAGGTTAGGTTAGGTTAGGTTAGGTTAGGTTAGGTTAGGTTAGGTTAGGTTAGGTTAGGTTAGGTTAGGTTAGGTTAGGTTAGGTTAGGTTAGGTTAGGTTAGGTTAGGTTAGGTTAGGTTAGGTTAGGTTAGGTTAGGTTAGGTTAGGTTAGGTTAGGTTAGGTTAGGTTAGGTTAGGTTAGGTTAGGTTAGGTTAGGTTAGGTTAGGTTAGGTTAGGTTAGGTTAGGTTAGGTTAGGTTAGGTTAGGTTAGGTTAGGTTAGGTTAGGTTAGGTTAGGTTAGGTTAGGTTAGGTTAGGTTAGGTTAGGTTAGGTTAGGTTAGGTTAGGTTAGGTTAGGTTAGGTTAGGTTAGGTTAGGTTAGGTTAGGTTAGGTTAGGTTAGGTTAGGTTAGGTTAGGTTAGGTTAGGTTAGGTTAGGTTAGGTTAGGTTAGGTTAGGTTAGGTTAGGTTAGGTTAGGTTAGGTTAGGTTAGGTTAGGTTAGGTTAGGTTAGGTTAGGTTAGGTTAGGTTAGGTTAGGTTAGGTTAGGTTAGGTTAGGTTAGGTTAGGTTAGGTTAGGTTAGGTTAGGTTAGGTTAGGTTAGGTTAGGTTAGGTTAGGTTAGGTTAGGTTAGGTTAGGTTAGGTTAGGTTAGGTTAGGTTAGGTTAGGTTAGGTTAGGTTAGGTTAGGTTAGGTTAGGTTAGGTTAGGTTAGGTTAGGTTAGGTTAGGTTAGGTTAGGTTAGGTTAGGTTAGGTTAGGTTAGGTTAGGTTAGGTTAGGTTAGGTTAGGTTAGGTTAGGTTAGGTTAGGTTAGGTTAGGTTAGGTTAGGTTAGGTTAGGTTAGGTTAGGTTAGGTTAGGTTAGGTTAGGTTAGGTTAGGTTAGGTTAGGTTAGGTTAGGTTAGGTTAGGTTAGGTTAGGTTAGGTTAGGTTAGGTTAGGTTAGGTTAGGTTAGGTTAGGTTAGGTTAGGTTAGGTTAGGTTAGGTTAGGTTAGGTTAGGTTAGGTTAGGTTAGGTTAGGTTAGGTTAGGTTAGGTTAGGTTAGGTTAGGTTAGGTTAGGTTAGGTTAGGTTAGGTTAGGTTAGGTTAGGTTAGGTTAGGTTAGGTTAGGTTAGGTTAGGTTAGGTTAGGTTAGGTTAGGTTAGGTTAGGTTAGGTTAGGTTAGGTTAGGTTAGGTTAGGTTAGGTTAGGTTAGGTTAGGTTAGGTTAGGTTAGGTTAGGTTAGGTTAGGTTAGGTTAGGTTAGGTTAGGTTAGGTTAGGTTAGGTTAGGTTAGGTTAGGTTAGGTTAGGTTAGGTTAGGTTAGGTTAGGTTAGGTTAGGTTAGGTTAGGTTAGGTTAGGTTAGGTTAGGTTAGGTTAGGTTAGGTTAGGTTAGGTTAGGTTAGGTTAGGTTAGGTTAGGTTAGGTTAGGTTAGGTTAGGTTAGGTTAGGTTAGGTTAGGTTAGGTTAGGTTAGGTTAGGTTAGGTTAGGTTAGGTTAGGTTAGGTTAGGTTAGGTTAGGTTAGGTTAGGTTAGGTTAGGTTAGGTTAGGTTAGGTTAGGTTAGGTTAGGTTAGGTTAGGTTAGGTTAGGTTAGGTTAGGTTAGGTTAGGTTAGGTTAGGTTAGGTTAGGTTAGGTTAGGTTAGGTTAGGTTAGGTTAGGTTAGGTTAGGTTAGGTTAGGTTAGGTTAGGTTAGGTTAGGTTAGGTTAGGTTAGGTTAGGTTAGGTTAGGTTAGGTTAGGTTAGGTTAGGTTAGGTTAGGTTAGGTTAGGTTAGGTTAGGTTAGGTTAGGTTAGGTTAGGTTAGGTTAGGTTAGGTTAGGTTAGGTTAGGTTAGGTTAGGTTAGGTTAGGTTAGGTTAGGTTAGGTTAGGTTAGGTTAGGTTAGGTTAGGTTAGGTTAGGTTAGGTTAGGTTAGGTTAGGTTAGGTTAGGTTAGGTTAGGTTAGGTTAGGTTAGGTTAGGTTAGGTTAGGTTAGGTTAGGTTAGGTTAGGTTAGGTTAGGTTAGGTTAGGTTAGGTTAGGTTAGGTTAGGTTAGGTTAGGTTAGGTTAGGTTAGGTTAGGTTAGGTTAGGTTAGGTTAGGTTAGGTTAGGTTAGGTTAGGTTAGGTTAGGTTAGGTTAGGTTAGGTTAGGTTAGGTTAGGTTAGGTTAGGTTAGGTTAGGTTAGGTTAGGTTAGGTTAGGTTAGGTTAGGTTAGGTTAGGTTAGGTTAGGTTAGGTTAGGTTAGGTTAGGTTAGGTTAGGTTAGGTTAGGTTAGGTTAGGTTAGGTTAGGTTAGGTTAGGTTAGGTTAGGTTAGGTTAGGTTAGGTTAGGTTAGGTTAGGTTAGGTTAGGTTAGGTTAGGTTAGGTTAGGTTAGGTTAGGTTAGGTTAGGTTAGGTTAGGTTAGGTTAGGTTAGGTTAGGTTAGGTTAGGTTAGGTTAGGTTAGGTTAGGTTAGGTTAGGTTAGGTTAGGTTAGGTTAGGTTAGGTTAGGTTAGGTTAGGTTAGGTTAGGTTAGGTTAGGTTAGGTTAGGTTAGGTTAGGTTAGGTTAGGTTAGGTTAGGTTAGGTTAGGTTAGGTTAGGTTAGGTTAGGTTAGGTTAGGTTAGGTTAGGTTAGGTTAGGTTAGGTTAGGTTAGGTTAGGTTAGGTTAGGTTAGGTTAGGTTAGGTTAGGTTAGGTTAGGTTAGGTTAGGTTAGGTTAGGTTAGGTTAGGTTAGGTTAGGTTAGGTTAGGTTAGGTTAGGTTAGGTTAGGTTAGGTTAGGTTAGGTTAGGTTAGGTTAGGTTAGGTTAGGTTAGGTTAGGTTAGGTTAGGTTAGGTTAGGTTAGGTTAGGTTAGGTTAGGTTAGGTTAGGTTAGGTTAGGTTAGGTTAGGTTAGGTTAGGTTAGGTTAGGTTAGGTTAGGTTAGGTTAGGTTAGGTTAGGTTAGGTTAGGTTAGGTTAGGTTAGGTTAGGTTAGGTTAGGTTAGGTTAGGTTAGGTTAGGTTAGGTTAGGTTAGGTTAGGTTAGGTTAGGTTAGGTTAGGTTAGGTTAGGTTAGGTTAGGTTAGGTTAGGTTAGGTTAGGTTAGGTTAGGTTAGGTTAGGTTAGGTTAGGTTAGGTTAGGTTAGGTTAGGTTAGGTTAGGTTAGGTTAGGTTAGGTTAGGTTAGGTTAGGTTAGGTTAGGTTAGGTTAGGTTAGGTTAGGTTAGGTTAGGTTAGGTTAGGTTAGGTTAGGTTAGGTTAGGTTAGGTTAGGTTAGGTTAGGTTAGGTTAGGTTAGGTTAGGTTAGGTTAGGTTAGGTTAGGTTAGGTTAGGTTAGGTTAGGTTAGGTTAGGTTAGGTTAGGTTAGGTTAGGTTAGGTTAGGTTAGGTTAGGTTAGGTTAGGTTAGGTTAGGTTAGGTTAGGTTAGGTTAGGTTAGGTTAGGTTAGGTTAGGTTAGGTTAGGTTAGGTTAGGTTAGGTTAGGTTAGGTTAGGTTAGGTTAGGTTAGGTTAGGTTAGGTTAGGTTAGGTTAGGTTAGGTTAGGTTAGGTTAGGTTAGGTTAGGTTAGGTTAGGTTAGGTTAGGTTAGGTTAGGTTAGGTTAGGTTAGGTTAGGTTAGGTTAGGTTAGGTTAGGTTAGGTTAGGTTAGGTTAGGTTAGGTTAGGTTAGGTTAGGTTAGGTTAGGTTAGGTTAGGTTAGGTTAGGTTAGGTTAGGTTAGGTTAGGTTAGGTTAGGTTAGGTTAGGTTAGGTTAGGTTAGGTTAGGTTAGGTTAGGTTAGGTTAGGTTAGGTTAGGTTAGGTTAGGTTAGGTTAGGTTAGGTTAGGTTAGGTTAGGTTAGGTTAGGTTAGGTTAGGTTAGGTTAGGTTAGGTTAGGTTAGGTTAGGTTAGGTTAGGTTAGGTTAGGTTAGGTTAGGTTAGGTTAGGTTAGGTTAGGTTAGGTTAGGTTAGGTTAGGTTAGGTTAGGTTAGGTTAGGTTAGGTTAGGTTAGGTTAGGTTAGGTTAGGTTAGGTTAGGTTAGGTTAGGTTAGGTTAGGTTAGGTTAGGTTAGGTTAGGTTAGGTTAGGTTAGGTTAGGTTAGGTTAGGTTAGGTTAGGTTAGGTTAGGTTAGGTTAGGTTAGGTTAGGTTAGGTTAGGTTAGGTTAGGTTAGGTTAGGTTAGGTTAGGTTAGGTTAGGTTAGGTTAGGTTAGGTTAGGTTAGGTTAGGTTAGGTTAGGTTAGGTTAGGTTAGGTTAGGTTAGGTTAGGTTAGGTTAGGTTAGGTTAGGTTAGGTTAGGTTAGGTTAGGTTAGGTTAGGTTAGGTTAGGTTAGGTTAGGTTAGGTTAGGTTAGGTTAGGTTAGGTTAGGTTAGGTTAGGTTAGGTTAGGTTAGGTTAGGTTAGGTTAGGTTAGGTTAGGTTAGGTTAGGTTAGGTTAGGTTAGGTTAGGTTAGGTTAGGTTAGGTTAGGTTAGGTTAGGTTAGGTTAGGTTAGGTTAGGT
>CAUYWD010000011.1:0-243526 GCA_963576735.1 Bedellia somnulentella | reverse complement strand
CTAAATTGTATGCCGGCGCAGCTACATAAGAAACAACAGGACGGATCGGAATATTATCTTTTCCGATCCGTCCTGTTGTTTCTTATGTAGCTGCGCCGGCATACAATTTAGCAAAACAACTTAACGCCATTTTGAAAGCTAAGACTAATTTTAATCCGATTTTCACTTTAAAAAACAGTTTGGATCTTATTGATAAAATAAAGGATGTTGTTCTTCCTTGCAATGCCAAGCTCGTTTCTCTGGATGTAGAAAGTCTGTTTTCAAACGTACCATATAAAGATTGCTTACGTTTCATCTCAGAATTCATGGTAACTCAGCGACTACATCCGGAGGAAAGATGCCAGCTATCAAGGCTTACTTCCATCTGTATGCAGCAAAATTATTTCATGTTTGATAATTATTTCTACCAACAGAGAGAAGGTCTGGCAATGGGTTCTCCATTGAGTCCCTTGATGGCTGACATTTTTATGGATAATTTTGAGCGTAACAACATTGTTGGGAGGAGTAATATACTTTATTACTATAGATATGTCGATGACATAATTGTATGCTGGACAGGTACATATAGGCAGCTCGATAGTTTCGTTCAAATTTTAAATAGAATACATCCTAAAATTAAATTCAAGTTAGAGAAGGAACAGGACGGATCTCTCAATTTCCTCGATCTTAAAATAACAAGGTCAGGAAATAAGCATGTTTTTGAGATTTATAGAAAGCCTACACAGACTGATACAGTAATCCCCGCATCTTCTTGCCATCCTTGGCAACACAAGCTTGCAGCTTTTCATTGCTATGTACACCGTTTGCTAACAGTTCCATTATCACCTTCTAATTACAATAAAGAATTAAGTACTATTTACCAAATAGCTGTTGCAAACGGTTACACCAAGCAATTAATAGACAGACTAATTACAAGAAAACGGACCAACATGGTGAACAGACTCTTATATGTTATACCACCTGAAAAACTGGACCGCATGAAGTCCAGTCTCACCTATGTTGGTCCAATTTCTGAAAAGATTTCAAAGACGCTTAAAGGGATTGGTATTAAAGTTGCGTTCAGAACAAACAATAGTTTGAAACGTTATTTATGTAATCAAAAAGAGAAATTAGATAAACACAGACAATCTGGTGTTTACAAAATTGTTTGTCCTGAATGCAACAGCGTCTATATTGGGCAAACTGGTAGAGGTTTTCTAACAAGATACGGGGAGCACGTGGCAGCATTCAGAAACGACCATCCAGAAAGGTCTCATTTTGCGAAACATCTATTGGATACTGGACACGTTCTCCCCGATAATCATAATCTGGAGATTTTACATACTTGTAATAAGGGATTAAGATTATGTCTTTTAGAGAAACTTGAAATCTCCAGATATGATAATGATAATTCCGTTGCACTGCTGAATGAACAGCTGGGCTACACCGTTTCCCCACTTTTGACAATTTTTTCCAATAATATATAGTCTGATTTTTGGTTCGGGTCGGTGGAGTGGCGGGTGCGACTGTCACTAACTGTCACTGATACATACAAAAGATGTATCAGTGACAGTTGCGCCTGTCATTTTGCTGGCTCGGGTTGGAAGTCGGACTTTAGTCACTCGTCATTGATGTTCTTTGGGTGGGGGAGTGGGGAGCCTGGCCTATAAATATAACCGCAAAATCGTATGACCGGCACTCGGTGGTCAGCTGCCGAACTGTCTACTAACTGCTCGTCAATGACTCGTGTTGAGTCGAAACGCGTCGCATGTTTGTGGTTGCCTGTGGTTTTCGCTTGCGGGTGTGTGTGTGGTGCATTGTCTGCTTTTCGATTTCTTGTAAGTGGAAGGGCGGGCGGTGCACAGTGCATGTTGCATGAAAACTGCAGGTATTATTTAGCGGAATTAAGCGAAGAAATTTATTAATATTAGTATTGCTATGGATTTCCGCAAAGTAACGCCTGATTCAATCCAATATCTTAAATCGGTCAGCATAACCGAACAGGCACGATTATACATTAAACTAACGAAGCTCCATCGAGTGGCGGTCCAAAACGTGTGGTTCAATCAGCGGTGCAAACAATTAAATATAATACCGGATTACATTCACATTAACACTCGTAGCAATAGTCGTGCCGCGTCTGTTGCATTGGACAAAGCGCGAAAAATTTGGCTAAATGAGGAATCGCGTCATTGGTTTACAGTTCGCGACAATTTAAAATTACACCTTAAAGTTTTACATTCTGAACTATCTTTCTCATTACACCAAATTGAGTTTGATCTTCTTGACCAGAAAGCTAGAGATCTGGCTTCTCAGGTGGCTCATAGTAAATACATTGTCCAGTGCAACAAGATTCGGAGACTAACACAAAATCGTTTTAGTGCTTCTTCTAACAACAGCAATGTCCAATCTCACGATTTTGGCCCTCGCGTTAAGAATTTGACCGATACACAGTTTTCTCCTGGTGAAATTGCGTTGTTGGAAAAAGGATTAAAGCATAACATAACACCCTGTCTAAATACTAAATCTTTAGAAACTTTGGCGGTGGATGCGGAAGTTGCTGTAGTCACTAACAAAAGGGATGGCATTGTTAAGAGTCTCGTAGCCAACGACATCAAAAATTCGTTGCCTATTCAGAATACCTGTAATTCAGGTTCAGAGTTGGCCACGATGAAGTCAATTAAGCGGAGGTTAGATTCTAACGATCTTGTTCTAACCAAAGCTGATAAAGGTAGTACAATTGTCATCATGAGTCGCGATTCATATACAGAGAAGGTTAACAATGTCATCCTAGGGGACGATTTTGTTCGACTTGGGTCGGATCCTACTAAGAAGTATGCCTCGGAGTTAAAGAGAGCAATCTCAGAATCATCCTATGTATTTTCAAACCCCGACAATGAGAAGGACAAGATCGTTCCTATGAATCCATTACCCCCAATTCTTTACGGTTTGCCAAAAATTCACAAAGATAATATTCCGATCCGTCCTGTTGTTTCTTATGTAGCTGCGCCGGCATACAATTTAGCAAAACAACTTAACGCCATTTTGAAAGCTAAGACTAATTTTAATCCGATTTTCACTTTAAAAAACAGTTTGGATCTTATTGATAAAATAAAGGATGTTGTTCTTCCTTGCAATGCCAAGCTCGTTTCTCTGGATGTAGAAAGTCTGTTTTCAAACGTACCATATAAAGATTGCTTACGTTTCATCTCAGAATTCATGGTAACTCAGCGACTACATCCGGAGGAAAGATGCCAGCTATCAAGGCTTACTTCCATCTGTATGCAGCAAAATTATTTCATGTTTGATAATTATTTCTACCAACAGAGAGAAGGTCTGGCAATGGGTTCTCCATTGAGTCCCTTGATGGCTGACATTTTTATGGATAATTTTGAGCGTAACAACATTGTTGGGAGGAGTAATATACTTTATTACTATAGATATGTCGATGACATAATTGTATGCTGGACAGGTACATATAGGCAGCTCGATAGTTTCGTTCAAATTTTAAATAGAATACATCCTAAAATTAAATTCAAGTTAGAGAAGGAACAGGACGGATCTCTCAATTTCCTCGATCTTAAAATAACAAGGTCAGGAAATAAGCATGTTTTTGAGATTTATAGAAAGCCTACACAGACTGATACAGTAATCCCCGCATCTTCTTGCCATCCTTGGCAACACAAGCTTGCAGCTTTTCATTGCTATGTACACCGTTTGCTAACAGTTCCATTATCACCTTCTAATTACAATAAAGAATTAAGTACTATTTACCAAATAGCTGTTGCAAACGGTTACACCAAGCAATTAATAGACAGACTAATTACAAGAAAACGGACCAACATGGTGAACAGACTCTTATATGTTATACCACCTGAAAAACTGGACCGCATGAAGTCCAGTCTCACCTATGTTGGTCCAATTTCTGAAAAGATTTCAAAGACGCTTAAAGGGATTGGTATTAAAGTTGCGTTCAGAACAAACAATAGTTTGAAACGTTATTTATGTAATCAAAAAGAGAAATTAGATAAACACAGACAATCTGGTGTTTACAAAATTGTTTGTCCTGAATGCAACAGCGTCTATATTGGGCAAACTGGTAGAGGTTTTCTAACAAGATACGGGGAGCACGTGGCAGCATTCAGAAACGACCATCCAGAAAGGTCTCATTTTGCGAAACATCTATTGGATACTGGACACGTTCTCCCCGATAATCATAATCTGGAGATTTTACATACTTGTAATAAGGGATTAAGATTATGTCTTTTAGAGAAACTTGAAATCTCCAGATATGATAATGATAATTCCGTTGCACTGCTGAATGAACAGCTGGGCTACACCGTTTCCCCACTTTTGACAATTTTTTCCAATAATATATAGTCTGATTTTTGGTTCGGGTCGGTGGAGTGGCGGGTGCGACTGTCACTAACTGTCACTGATACATACAAAAGATGTATCAGTGACAGTTGCGCCTGTCATTTTGCTGGCTCGGGTTGGAAGTCGGACTTTAGTCACTCGTCATTGATGTTCTTTGGGTGGGGGAGTGGGGAGCCTGGCCTATAAATATAACCGCAAAATCGTATGACCGGCACTCGGTGGTCAGCTGCCGAACTGTCTACTAACTGCTCGTCAATGACTCGTGTTGAGTCGAAACGCGTCGCATGTTTGTGGTTGCCTGTGGTTTTCGCTTGCGGGTGTGTGTGTGGTGCATTGTCTGCTTTTCGATTTCTTGTAAGTGGAAGGGCGGGCGGTGCACAGTGCATGTTGCATGAAAACTGCAGGTATTATTTAGCGGAATTAAGCGAAGAAATTTATTAATATTAGTATTGCTATGGATTTCCGCAAAGTAACGCCTGATTCAATCCAATATCTTAAATCGGTCAGCATAACCGAACAGGCACGATTATACATTAAACTAACGAAGCTCCATCGAGTGGCGGTCCAAAACGTGTGGTTCAATCAGCGGTGCAAACAATTAAATATAATACCGGATTACATTCACATTAACACTCGTAGCAATAGTCGTGCCGCGTCTGTTGCATTGGACAAAGCGCGAAAAATTTGGCTAAATGAGGAATCGCGTCATTGGTTTACAGTTCGCGACAATTTAAAATTACACCTTAAAGTTTTACATTCTGAACTATCTTTCTCATTACACCAAATTGAGTTTGATCTTCTTGACCAGAAAGCTAGAGATCTGGCTTCTCAGGTGGCTCATAGTAAATACATTGTCCAGTGCAACAAGATTCGGAGACTAACACAAAATCGTTTTAGTGCTTCTTCTAACAACAGCAATGTCCAATCTCACGATTTTGGCCCTCGCGTTAAGAATTTGACCGATACACAGTTTTCTCCTGGTGAAATTGCGTTGTTGGAAAAAGGATTAAAGCATAACATAACACCCTGTCTAAATACTAAATCTTTAGAAACTTTGGCGGTGGATGCGGAAGTTGCTGTAGTCACTAACAAAAGGGATGGCATTGTTAAGAGTCTCGTAGCCAACGACATCAAAAATTCGTTGCCTATTCAGAATACCTGTAATTCAGGTTCAGAGTTGGCCACGATGAAGTCAATTAAGCGGAGGTTAGATTCTAACGATCTTGTTCTAACCAAAGCTGATAAAGGTAGTACAATTGTCATCATGAGTCGCGATTCATATACAGAGAAGGTTAACAATGTCATCCTAGGGGACGATTTTGTTCGACTTGGGTCGGATCCTACTAAGAAGTATGCCTCGGAGTTAAAGAGAGCAATCTCAGAATCATCCTATGTATTTTCAAACCCCGACAATGAGAAGGACAAGATCGTTCCTATGAATCCATTACCCCCAATTCTTTACGGTTTGCCAAAAATTCACAAAGATAATATTCCGATCCGTCCTGTTGTTTCTTATGTAGCTGCGCCGGCATACAATTTAGCAAAACAACTTAACGCCATTTTGAAAGCTAAGACTAATTTTAATCCGATTTTCACTTTAAAAAACAGTTTGGATCTTATTGATAAAATAAAGGATGTTGTTCTTCCTTGCAATGCCAAGCTCGTTTCTCTGGATGTAGAAAGTCTGTTTTCAAACGTACCATATAAAGATTGCTTACGTTTCATCTCAGAATTCATGGTAACTCAGCGACTACATCCGGAGGAAAGATGCCAGCTATCAAGGCTTACTTCCATCTGTATGCAGCAAAATTATTTCATGTTTGATAATTATTTCTACCAACAGAGAGAAGGTCTGGCAATGGGTTCTCCATTGAGTCCCTTGATGGCTGACATTTTTATGGATAATTTTGAGCGTAACAACATTGTTGGGAGGAGTAATATACTTTATTACTATAGATATGTCGATGACATAATTGTATGCTGGACAGGTACATATAGGCAGCTCGATAGTTTCGTTCAAATTTTAAATAGAATACATCCTAAAATTAAATTCAAGTTAGAGAAGGAACAGGACGGATCTCTCAATTTCCTCGATCTTAAAATAACAAGGTCAGGAAATAAGCATGTTTTTGAGATTTATAGAAAGCCTACACAGACTGATACAGTAATCCCCGCATCTTCTTGCCATCCTTGGCAACACAAGCTTGCAGCTTTTCATTGCTATGTACACCGTTTGCTAACAGTTCCATTATCACCTTCTAATTACAATAAAGAATTAAGTACTATTTACCAAATAGCTGTTGCAAACGGTTACACCAAGCAATTAATAGACAGACTAATTACAAGAAAACGGACCAACATGGTGAACAGACTCTTATATGTTATACCACCTGAAAAACTGGACCGCATGAAGTCCAGTCTCACCTATGTTGGTCCAATTTCTGAAAAGATTTCAAAGACGCTTAAAGGGATTGGTATTAAAGTTGCGTTCAGAACAAACAATAGTTTGAAACGTTATTTATGTAATCAAAAAGAGAAATTAGATAAACACAGACAATCTGGTGTTTACAAAATTGTTTGTCCTGAATGCAACAGCGTCTATATTGGGCAAACTGGTAGAGGTTTTCTAACAAGATACGGGGAGCACGTGGCAGCATTCAGAAACGACCATCCAGAAAGGTCTCATTTTGCGAAACATCTATTGGATACTGGACACGTTCTCCCCGATAATCATAATCTGGAGATTTTACATACTTGTAATAAGGGATTAAGATTATGTCTTTTAGAGAAACTTGAAATCTCCAGATATGATAATGATAATTCCGTTGCACTGCTGAATGAACAGCTGGGCTACACCGTTTCCCCACTTTTGACAATTTTTTCCAATAATATATAGTCTGATTTTTGGTTCGGGTCGGTGGAGTGGCGGGTGCGACTGTCACTAACTGTCACTGATACATACAAAAGATGTATCAGTGACAGTTGCGCCTGTCATTTTGCTGGCTCGGGTTGGAAGTCGGACTTTAGTCACTCGTCATTGATGTTCTTTGGGTGGGGGAGTGGGGAGCCTGGCCTATAAATATAACCGCAAAATCGTATGACCGGCACTCGGTGGTCAGCTGCCGAACTGTCTACTAACTGCTCGTCAATGACTCGTGTTGAGTCGAAACGCGTCGCATGTTTGTGGTTGCCTGTGGTTTTCGCTTGCGGGTGTGTGTGTGGTGCATTGTCTGCTTTTCGATTTCTTGTAAGTGGAAGGGCGGGCGGTGCACAGTGCATGTTGCATGAAAACTGCAGGTATTATTTAGCGGAATTAAGCGAAGAAATTTATTAATATTAGTATTGCTATGGATTTCCGCAAAGTAACGCCTGATTCAATCCAATATCTTAAATCGGTCAGCATAACCGAACAGGCACGATTATACATTAAACTAACGAAGCTCCATCGAGTGGCGGTCCAAAACGTGTGGTTCAATCAGCGGTGCAAACAATTAAATATAATACCGGATTACATTCACATTAACACTCGTAGCAATAGTCGTGCCGCGTCTGTTGCATTGGACAAAGCGCGAAAAATTTGGCTAAATGAGGAATCGCGTCATTGGTTTACAGTTCGCGACAATTTAAAATTACACCTTAAAGTTTTACATTCTGAACTATCTTTCTCATTACACCAAATTGAGTTTGATCTTCTTGACCAGAAAGCTAGAGATCTGGCTTCTCAGGTGGCTCATAGTAAATACATTGTCCAGTGCAACAAGATTCGGAGACTAACACAAAATCGTTTTAGTGCTTCTTCTAACAACAGCAATGTCCAATCTCACGATTTTGGCCCTCGCGTTAAGAATTTGACCGATACACAGTTTTCTCCTGGTGAAATTGCGTTGTTGGAAAAAGGATTAAAGCATAACATAACACCCTGTCTAAATACTAAATCTTTAGAAACTTTGGCGGTGGATGCGGAAGTTGCTGTAGTCACTAACAAAAGGGATGGCATTGTTAAGAGTCTCGTAGCCAACGACATCAAAAATTCGTTGCCTATTCAGAATACCTGTAATTCAGGTTCAGAGTTGGCCACGATGAAGTCAATTAAGCGGAGGTTAGATTCTAACGATCTTGTTCTAACCAAAGCTGATAAAGGTAGTACAATTGTCATCATGAGTCGCGATTCATATACAGAGAAGGTTAACAATGTCATCCTAGGGGACGATTTTGTTCGACTTGGGTCGGATCCTACTAAGAAGTATGCCTCGGAGTTAAAGAGAGCAATCTCAGAATCATCCTATGTATTTTCAAACCCCGACAATGAGAAGGACAAGATCGTTCCTATGAATCCATTACCCCCAATTCTTTACGGTTTGCCAAAAATTCACAAAGATAATATTCCGATCCGTCCTGTTGTTTCTTATGTAGCTGCGCCGGCATACAATTTAGCAAAACAACTTAACGCCATTTTGAAAGCTAAGACTAATTTTAATCCGATTTTCACTTTAAAAAACAGTTTGGATCTTATTGATAAAATAAAGGATGTTGTTCTTCCTTGCAATGCCAAGCTCGTTTCTCTGGATGTAGAAAGTCTGTTTTCAAACGTACCATATAAAGATTGCTTACGTTTCATCTCAGAATTCATGGTAACTCAGCGACTACATCCGGAGGAAAGATGCCAGCTATCAAGGCTTACTTCCATCTGTATGCAGCAAAATTATTTCATGTTTGATAATTATTTCTACCAACAGAGAGAAGGTCTGGCAATGGGTTCTCCATTGAGTCCCTTGATGGCTGACATTTTTATGGATAATTTTGAGCGTAACAACATTGTTGGGAGGAGTAATATACTTTATTACTATAGATATGTCGATGACATAATTGTATGCTGGACAGGTACATATAGGCAGCTCGATAGTTTCGTTCAAATTTTAAATAGAATACATCCTAAAATTAAATTCAAGTTAGAGAAGGAACAGGACGGATCTCTCAATTTCCTCGATCTTAAAATAACAAGGTCAGGAAATAAGCATGTTTTTGAGATTTATAGAAAGCCTACACAGACTGATACAGTAATCCCCGCATCTTCTTGCCATCCTTGGCAACACAAGCTTGCAGCTTTTCATTGCTATGTACACCGTTTGCTAACAGTTCCATTATCACCTTCTAATTACAATAAAGAATTAAGTACTATTTACCAAATAGCTGTTGCAAACGGTTACACCAAGCAATTAATAGACAGACTAATTACAAGAAAACGGACCAACATGGTGAACAGACTCTTATATGTTATACCACCTGAAAAACTGGACCGCATGAAGTCCAGTCTCACCTATGTTGGTCCAATTTCTGAAAAGATTTCAAAGACGCTTAAAGGGATTGGTATTAAAGTTGCGTTCAGAACAAACAATAGTTTGAAACGTTATTTATGTAATCAAAAAGAGAAATTAGATAAACACAGACAATCTGGTGTTTACAAAATTGTTTGTCCTGAATGCAACAGCGTCTATATTGGGCAAACTGGTAGAGGTTTTCTAACAAGATACGGGGAGCACGTGGCAGCATTCAGAAACGACCATCCAGAAAGGTCTCATTTTGCGAAACATCTATTGGATACTGGACACGTTCTCCCCGATAATCATAATCTGGAGATTTTACATACTTGTAATAAGGGATTAAGATTATGTCTTTTAGAGAAACTTGAAATCTCCAGATATGATAATGATAATTCCGTTGCACTGCTGAATGAACAGCTGGGCTACACCGTTTCCCCACTTTTGACAATTTTTTTCCAATAATATATAGTCTGATTTTTGGTTCGGGTCGGTGGAGTGGCGGGTGCGACTGTCACTAACTGTCACTGATACATACAAAAGATGTATCAGTGACAGTTGCGCCTGTCATTTTGCTGGCTCGGGTTGGAAGTCGGACTTTAGTCACTCGTCATTGATGTTCTTTGGGTGGGGGAGTGGGGAGCCTGGCCTATAAATATAACCGCAAAATCGTATGACCGGCACTCGGTGATCAGCTGCCGAACTGTCTACTAACTGCTCGTCAATGACTCGTGTTGAGTCGAAACGCGTCGCATGTTTGTGGTTGCCTGTGGTTTTCGCTTGCGGGTGTGTGTGTGGTGCATTGTCTGCTTTTCGATTTCTTGTAAGTGGAAGGGCGGGCGGTGCACAGTGCATGTTGCATGAAAACTGCAGGTATTATTTAGCGGAATTAAGCGAAGAAATTTATTAATATTAGTATTGATATGGCATGTTAACAAACACTCAATAAGGATCTCTGTACTATCAATAATCTAACACCATTATACCAATTTATAACACAACAATTACACTTAAAGTCAATAGTGTAAGCTTATAATAATGAGTGTGCTATGATTGGCTATTATACTGTATAATTTATACTATTTATAATTGATAAACTGTTTAGTTTTATTGTGTAATCATATTATTTACCTATTTAATAAGTATTAGTGGTATCGTGTATGAATAATGCTATACTAGTTTGACTTTACTTCAAAACAGCTCACGCTGATTAAAATAATGATTGTAATTAAATCCATAATTTTAGTAAATGCTCATTTCTAAAATGTTATTATTTATTTATAAATGAGTTATAACAATGATTATGTAAATTTGAGTAAAGTATTATTAATAAGACTGTCACTTGATTTAAGGTTAGGTAAGGTATAAATATACGATCTCTGTTTTTGCGTGGGCAATTGTCAGTCAGTAGTCCGTTGTATCGGCAAGTGGTTGTGAAAGATGAAATTATACGAAGTGTACCGCTATTTTGGGTTTTTATTTCAAAACATCCACACTCCCTGAAGTTGACCCTACAACTCAGAAGTGAGGATAGGCGAAAAATATCACGTTTTTCGTACTGCGCCTACGTAAGTACCCTGTTCTTTTTTTTTGTGTTTGCGTAATTAGAATCCTTGGTATGGTGAAATTGCCTTCTTCTTTATAAAATAGCATCCATAAACAGTCGTAAATAATAAAGTCTATTTCAATTGAAGGCAAGAAAGTATTTTAAAAGAATTTTCATTTATTCTCAAAAACATAGGGGCGATACCTAAGAGTGTTAATCTGTTACATACTTGAGCCTGATATCTAGTCCTTTTTTTCCCGATAGCTCAGATTGTTTTTTTTTTCAAAGCTACTGTTTGTCAACTTATCGATCTGAAGATTGGTATAGAGCTCTGATTATCGAAAAATATTGAAATGTTGGATCGATATACCGTATAGTGAATTTTCTAAAACATTTTTCGTTTATGATTGTGAGTACACGTGCGAAAACAGTACACTTTGAAATTATGACATATGGCATTACATCATCTGTTTAAGCATTACATGTGATGCTACGATCTAACAATTCCTACTATCAGGCGTGTGGTGTTGTGTAATTAATTAAATATTTCGTGTAATGGGAATATAAATATATCACATGAGGTAGAATAGCAGTGTTATAGGTAGTTATAGAATTACGTGAGCGAGTAAGACGGGATTAGAGAAGAAATGTATCCATTACTTTTTAAATATTTATACGTTTTTGAATAAAGTTATTTTGTCATCATACTTTTACTCGCGTTTATTTAACTCAAGTGTGGTCCAGGCTTAGGACTAGCAATGTGCATGGATTCATTTGATGTTTACAAAGATTCGAAATGTATGTCAAGATAACACGATTTTAAATATCAAACAATTATCAAAATCAATCAATAAATTATATTGAACTTGATTTTAGAAATAAATTGAATGTCCCGGTGCTAATCCAAAATTATGAAAACTTAATGCATTAGTTGTAAACCTAGAAAACTACAATTTGATTTTAATTTAGTAAGAGTTTTAGTTACACTGAATTAAATAAAATACATGCCTGAGACGAATGTTGACGGGATTCATCGATGTTAACCGAAATCTTTGAATACAATTTAAAACTTTTTGCTATTATAATTAAAACAACTATTGACTTTAGGATATTTTTATTGCTATCGTTTTAAGTATCACTTTCATTTGCTTACCCATACGTTCGTTACCGATCAATCACGCGGCATCACACTGCAGTGCTCTATGGTAGTGTAATGGAATGAAATGTAGTGCCATGCTAAGTGTGATGTTTGGGATGGTCGAGTAATGTGTAATGTATCAGTACGCGTCCGAGCGATATTACGTGTGATGCATTGCTCGCATTGCTTACACCATGCCTGGTTGTGAGTATCCAGGTTGTTTTTTTTATATTTTGTACAACTCAACTGCAAACTTACTATAGGTTTACTACAAATTACTACTACTACTGCTACTAAAATTTTAGCAAACCTGTAAGTTTAAAAAAATAAAATAAAAAAATATTGAGGCCTTTTATGTTTATAAATCTAGTTTTGGAACATAATACGAAGGAACACATAGTTATTTTAATACTCATCATGATGCATAATATCTTTATTATTTATTTTAAATTTGAGATAGTCACCCGCTTATTGTAGTGTCTTCATATTATTCAAGTAAGAGGTAAAAACGTCAAAATCAAAATATTCTTTATTAAACCAAGTAGGTATTATACATTTTCTTCGGCCCCCTGTAAAGCTGTACAAAGCGTGTGTAAGATAATACCGTGAATCCGTAAGAGAATTACATGACCAAGGATTAATAAAGTAACTGTTTAAATATTAGTTTGCAATACAAAGTAAGAATTAAACATTTTGAAACTTTTAACAACTACCTTCTAATAAAATAGTCAGCCGTACATTTGTTATCAGTGAAATATTTAAGTTACATTTGCGAAGGTCGCCTTTAATTTCAGTATAAGAAAATTGGATTTGCGTTATACTAATTGTTAGGCCCATTGAGATCAAAGAAGCTAAAGTATGTGTACTAAGGATTGGCTTGATTGTTTACTAAGCTGAAATTTGTCAGTTTCAGTTCTCCACCATGGATCGAGAAGAGAGCAGGAGTCGTAGCCTCAGTTACGATAGATTGAGCGCAGAATTGGCATGGAGGTGCCAAAAAAAAAGCCAGTCAACACGGAGGTGTTGGAGATGACAGGAAGCGTTATGCTGAACGACCGTGGGTATTACGGGAGCGTGGTACCGAGGTCAATCGACAACCGTGGGTATTACGGGAGCGTGATACAAAGGGAAAACGACCGTGGGTATTACGGGAGCGTGATACCGAGGTCAATCGAGGTGAACAGGTGAACAACGAATAGTCCAATAACAGCGGAGAGGTCTCTTCGTAAGCCGGTTCGGCGTACACGAGAGCGTTCGCCTAGCGCGAGGACGAGAAAATAGCAGGGAGCGATGTTCACAGCATTGTGCACGCAAACGCGAGGGTGGATACTATTCCCAAAACAAAATAGACAGTAACCGCAGCTCTTTGGTTGGGTCGCTTAGTTTGAAAAGACGTATGGTAAATGATAATGGATGAGCTATTGTTTATTTTGTCTGAGATGCTGGCTGAAAGAGTTCAGTACGGAGAATCGCTTGATCAATATTATTATGCCAAAAACAATCTACTAAATTAATGTAAAATTAATGGGCGCCAGGATGTAGATTGTCTGCTGCACGGTGTAGGGTAGGTGCTCAGGCAGCTGCTTAAACCCGAACAAGTTTTTAATTTCTTTAATACGGTTAAAGTTGGTCAATATGGTGACCATCTTGAATGATTCTCAAGGCGAAAAATTGATCGCAAATGTACTCTGCTTTTGCGATGGACAAGATGCTTCAAATTCAAATTTATTTACCGAAAAGGGCAAAATACAACTTGTAATTATTTAACTATATAAACTCAATTAATGCTAGGTAGATTTACAAATTCTTAACAACGTAAGTTTTTACGAATATGTTTAATTGTAGCTCAATCTAAAATAATAATAATAGAAAACGATTTGAATTTTCGGGTAATTTCAAAAAGTTTGTAATATTTGGTCTCCGGACTGGGCGAACCTGTTTGGCAGATGCCGGAATTTTCACTTTGTCGCGGAGGCCTAATTGATGTAATGATATTAAAACCAATATTTAATATTTACATCAAATGGGGACTACTACTGATTTAATAAATTGAATATTCTGTTTCAAAAATTGATCATAGTTACAATTTGTGAATGTATTGTTCCTGTTTTGTATACATTTTATATTTTTTACATTAATGTTCAGTATTGCAAATTGTTAACGGTGAGGGAAAACATCGTGAGGAAACCCACAAGGCTGAGTTGTACTTAGTCATGTGACAGTGTATTCGTACAAAACGGCGATAGGCCTGCCCCCTGTCACGTGAGTACACTGTCCATGCAAAACGTGGGTACTCTGAACATCAGGTGACAAAGTCACGTGATGTTCAGAAGTATTAGTACCTCTGCCAACCCCTTCGGGGATATTCGGCGTGAACGTTTATGTTATGTTATGTTATGTTATTGCAAATTAATAAGATAGTGTATTTAAATATCAATAATAAAACTAAATTCTATTACTTAAATTAAATAATATCAACAATATCAAAGATAAATTATTATAATTATGACCGCCTTGTTCGCCTGGTCTGGCTGGAAAAGTCTTCTCATTTGTCACTTCATTGCAGCGAACAAAAAAAATATATACATACCAAGAAGGGTAATCCGAAGGATAAAAATGAAAAACAATGAAATAGCTCAAGTTCAGCTTTAGACCTGAAACTTGATAAATACTTAACTGACATCAAAGTAAATGGGGTAGCACTAAATTGCTGTGTAGAGGTTGTAAGTCACGCTCTGTCATAAAACCTACTAAAGCCAGAGAGCTCAACTTTGATATGATAGTTCCAAAGGGTATACCTCTACTCAGGGCTATAGGTAGGTATCTGATAAATCCCGTGAGCATTACAACTACAACGTAGAAGTTCAGAACGTAAAACGAACGATAAAGACGTACATCGGTGGAGACTATGTTTTATTTGCCATATAAACCAAATCAGCATCAAACATTCAATACTTTTCTTCTGAAGTTTTCTTAAATCTTAAGTAATTTTTAGCCAAAATCTTTGGTAGCTTTGAGATATCTTAACCATAATAGAGATGCTGGTGTATAGGTGCATGGGTTGGTAGAGAGTGATAAACGTCATAGCATAAACGTCAACAAGGGTATACCTCCTGTATACCTGTGATCCTCTCGCGGACACGATAGCTGCCTACAACGGCTTAGGCATCAAGATGAACTGTCTGTGTGAATTATAATTGTCTTATTTTCGTTAATTCTGGTATTTAAGTCATAATCATTAGCACAGAATCTAAATCCATTGCATATCCTTCGGGAAATATTAAATTTTTAGCCATTCATGTCCAAATTAAGACTGTAATTATTACCATTTTATATGCTTTGCTTTGGATCCGAAATAAAAGATTTCGATGCAAATATATTATAAAACAAATAATAACTTCTATCATCACAATATATCAATTACGATAAAGTGTACGAATGGGCTAAAATGTCAAATACGTGAATTTTTATAGGGCTAGTATAGAATCCGCCACACTAGGGTCACCCACTCACACTTATTTAAGCACACCGTGTATTATTTTTGGATATCGCTGTCATCTTTGTCTTGTCAATCTATATACATAAGTGAAGCACAATTAATATATAATCTTAACATTGTTTCTGTACTTTAAAAGTGCCGCTCATCATAACTGTCAAGACTATAACTGTAGATTTTACCTCAAATCTTCGCCCTGCTTCCATTTGTTAAAAATATAATTAGAACCACGAGCAGGGGAAGGTAAAAATAAATTAAAATGGTATAAATCAAAATTATGTACATTTTACCATAGCTTAATATTTATTAGAGAAACAAACTGTACACAATATTTCAAGCAAGGATGACCTCTAAAGTTTCTACCAATAGTTACAGTATAGTATACTAATTTTGAAGTTGATATAGAAAATTGCAAATTAAAATAAGTATTTAAAACAAAATAATTGTACATCGGCTATGATATGGATAGTTTATAGAGATGAATTCGTTTGAAGGCATCAGATTGTCATCCCCACCAGACCAAGCGAATATAACAAGATTTTAAAAACATGTACATGTATAATTAATTATGATATTATTATTATTAAGTATACCTAAATAAGATTCTTTGTCATATATGGTACTAATTTTGAAGTAGGTATATTTATATTTAAAAACTGGTAATAAACATCAAATACAAAAAGAAATATATATGTAAGATTGTATGATATATATGTAAGATAATATATAAAGTTATCCATATTGAGGGAATAAAAGGGTAATTTATGTTACAAAAGTTTATTCAGTAATAAATTCGGATGGTGTAATTTAAACACAAAAGTAACAATAATCAATCAGAGAATAAATCAGAAATCGCTCAACGTAATAGTGTGCTATGCGCGCGATTTATTAATCTAGCAACTTAAGGTATCTGATACGAAGTTTATTGACTAGGTACAAGTCAGCATAGGTACTAAGACCAAGAGTGGACGGACAGTTTTTCCGGGAGCAGAATGCTCTTGAGTCAAATCAGAAACGGGAAACTCCTTTCTATTGGCCATATGAGTTAGTTATAGCAAATCCCCGTGCAACTATTATTTTCCAAGGAAATTATTATTTTCGGTACACAATCAATAAGAGCTTATTTAGAACTAGCTTACCATTATCATAAAGCTTACTAAATAAAAGTCAAGGTAGGAAAAATTAATAAACCCTGTACATTAAATTATCATGGTCAGGCATATATAAATATAAAAAAGAAAAATTTGATATTATTAAAAAAAAAAAAACCTAACTTAAAATCTAAAAACATCTTCCAGTTCCTCTTATCGGGAAAGGGTACCTAAGATGCTGGAAGCGTTACCGCGTTGTATGGCAAGATAAGATACATATATTGATGGATAAAAGTACTTAAAATACATACTTTAAAATAAATAAATTCATAATCTAAACATCAACATCAAAGTAATAAATAAAGAATAAATAAAGGAAAGAAAAATTTCGACACAGGCGGGGATCGAACCCGCGACCTCGGGTGAACGCCCCGACCAGTAATGATCCCCATATGAGGTTTTCATGAACAAAAAGATTTAAATCAACATCAAAGGTTGATCGGCTGATTCAACAAAGACCAACTGTTTACAAAAGTATTTAAAATGAATAAATGCTTAATAAAAAAAAAATGTCAGCTTCGGAAAATGGGGTGCGGAATGTGAATCGGATTCTAATATTGTAGGACGAACAGTTGAAGTTTAACCTTGATTACAAGTCCTTTTTATGGATGGTTTTCATTAAAATTAGTTGATCCCTAGTGTCCTTTGTACATCTTAAGGGTTTTAAAGTTAGAACGCCCAGTGGCTGATGATGGTGATGATGGTGATGAGGTTGGGAAGGTTGTCTAAATATGGAAATCTATAGTGAGGTGTTTAATACACTTATTTCGATTTTGTTGAAGCATTTTTATATAAACTTGATACATGGGGTCCCATACAGTATAATAAATTTCCATAGCAACCACCATAGTAGTTCTGATTGTGACATTAAGGCTCGTACCGCGTCTTAAAAGCACTCCCTAATGACAGTCATACCTAGAAGGCAGTAATGATCTAAGCTATTTAAATAGTGAATAAATAAAAAAATATATATAAGAAAATCACATAAGTACGATATAATATGTAAACAAATAATTAATAATTAAGTTATAACCTCACGAGTATGTGAGTTGTGAATCTGCCTATTCTTTTTACTAACGTATTGATCTCTCCATTGAAGAGTTGTCTGGAAGAGATAGTTTTAAGCCACCAATTGTGCTTCTGTTTAGCAGTGTAATCTTTGTAAAATGTTTTAACTGTGATGACTGCCTCCGTGGCCTCGCGGTTGAGCGCTTGGTTTCGGGTGCGGAGGTCTCGAGTTCGATCCCCGGGGGGGTGATCACCTTACAAATTTGATTTGTAAGATTTGACCGGGTTTGGAGGGATATTGCAGGCTTGAATCACCTGACTCTCCGAGAATTAAGATGATTCCGTGCTTCCGAGGGCACGTTGGGCCGTCGCTCCCGGCTGCTGTTGCGGTGGTGGTCGTTGGTCTGCCAGCCCGCAATTGGCCGGCGTGGTGGACTGTGGCCAGATCGCCTATGTAGGGTGGGCTGGAGCCCCTTGGTGGGGACATATATGGACTGTGAGGAGGAGGTACGTGATGAGTACCATTATGGGTTCTATTCTATTCTATATTTATGTGCTTAATATTACAATTTTTATAAATAAAAAATAAAAAAATACATTGTAAGTGTGTAATGTGTAGAATATGTAAATAAAAATATATATGTATATTGAATGTGTAAATAATACGTAAATGTCTGTAAAACTATGTGTATGATATGTGTGTGCATATATATGTATAAAAAATTAATGCAATCGCAATTATGAAACATTAGTACAGATTAACACATTAGGACCTGTTAATTTTGAATCACTTGTTACCAGGATTTACAAGTTATTTCAAGAACTTACCTATGTATAAAAAAATATATAATATAATAAAGTTTTTTTAATTCTTTAAAAAAAAATATTTCCAAAAGCGAAGGGACTCGCTTATAACAGGAAGGCCGAGCTGTAAGCTTATAATAATGAGTGTGCTATGATTGGCTATTATACTGTATAATTTATACTATTTATAATTGATAAACTGTTTAGTTTTATTGTGTAATCATATTATTTACCTATTTAATAAGTATTAGTGGTATCGTGTATGAATAATGCGATACTAGTTTGACTTTACTTCAAAACAGCTCACGCTGATTAAAATAATGATTGTAATTAAATCCATAATTTTAGTAAATGCTCATTTCTAAAATGTTATTATTTATTTATAAATGAGTTATAACAATGATTATGTAAATTTGAGTAAAGTATTATTAATAAGACTGTCAGTTGATTTAAGGTTAGGTAAGGTATAAATATACGATCTCTGTTTTTGCGTGGGCAATTGTCAGTAGTCCGTTGTATCGGCAAGTGGTTGTGAAAGATGAAATTATACGAAGTGTACCGCTATTTTGGGTTTTTATTTCAAAACATCCACACTCCCTGAAGTTGACAATAGTATGTTTCACAGTTCGCACTAGTTTCAATTCATTTATTTTGTCCCAGAGGTTCAATTTCTTAAATCGTGTGTAACCACGCTCTGCAAGTTTCCTTTTAGCTTCAAATCAGTGAAATGAGGAAACTCTGATCATTAGGCTGGAACTGGTGAGGTGTTCAGTCCTTAGTTCTTCCAAGTGGTTTGCTGGCTATATTCAATAATTTGTGGAGATCTGAATGCATTCAGTCTGGGATCAATAATACATTTCCCTGTCCAAGGAATATCGTGTCCTTTTATTCTTTCCTTTCGTATTTTACTAATATCTTCGACAGCTGTTTGTCGGGTCCAATGCTCTCAAAGCACATCAAAGGTTTTTGTTTCCAGTGCGATAACTTTGCTATCGTCCACAATTTCACTGGCTGACAATATAAACAAATCTGGTGTGAAGAGCGGCTACGGGATGTATGAGAACCGCCCCCACCATTATTTCAAGGGCGGCCCTTGAAATAATGCTAAATTAAACACCACTACACCTGTTTATCAAACAAGAAGCTGCTGCCTCAGATGTGAGACTAAATGCACCTTGAGTATGGTATCAAAAGAGCCGTATTAAATATTTCTATAGGATGCATACCAAAATATTTGAATATGAAGAGCTTTTAACCATTCAATCGCAAGGGTAACCCTAGCGGCCGATTTCAGTGAAATGAATAGTTGTGATAAAATCTGCCCAAAGCTTCTACACACCTTGAGTATGGTATCAAAAGAACCGTATTAAATAGTTCTATAGGACACATACCAAAATATTTGAATATGAAGAGATTTTAACCCTGCAATCATACGACAGAGCAATTTCACGTACAAAAAAATGATAAATAAATTTCTGACACGAACCCAAAGCTTCTACACACCTTGAGTATGGTATCAAAAGAACCGTATTAAATATTTCTACAGGATGCATACCAAAATATTTGAATATGAAGAGATTTTAACCTTTCAATCATACGATAGAGCAATTTCACGTACAAAAAAATGATAAATATTTTCTGACACGAACCCAAAGCTTCTACACACCTTGAATATGGTATCAAAAGAACCGTATTAAATATTTCTACAGGATGCATACCAAAATATTTGAATATGAAGAGATTTTAACCTTTCAATCATACGATAGAGCAATTTCACGTACAAAAAAATGATAAATATTTTCTGACACGAACCCAAAGCTTCTACACACCTTGAATATGGTATCAAAAGAACCGTATTAAATAGTTCTACAAGATGCATACCAAAATATTTGAATATGAAGAGATTTTAACCCTTCAATCATACGATAGAGCAATTTTACGTACAAAAAAATGATAAATATTTTCTGACACGAACCCAAAGCTTCTACACACCTTGAGTATGATATCAAAAGAACCGTATTTAATAGTTCTGGGCAATGAATCCGTTGTAGGAAATAAAATTATTATGGAAACCAATAAACTTTTGGAAATAAAAGCGAAAAAAATACATTTCCGCAAATATGAATCCCCGTCACATGTTTTGCGAACTGACGGCTATAATTGTGGTCCAATAATTATATATTTTTTTGAATGCATAAAAGAGAAAAAAAATCCTACATCTAAAATAAATTTTGATTAGTATCGTACGTTAATAATAAATTTGATTCTTCAGAAAAGCGACGCAGTAAAGTAAAAAAAAACCATCATTTTTTTTAATGCATAAAAGAGAAAAAAAATCCTACATCTTAAATAAATTTTGATGAGTATCGTACGTTTATAAAAAAATTGATTCTTCAGAAAAGCGACGCAGTAAAGTCAAAAAAACCATGATCAATGAATAAAACTTAATTTAAACTTTTATTTTTTATTTATGAAAGTATTTGTGGTATGAAAAATGCTGATTTCACATTCAGTTTATCTGATCCAGTACCACATGACTGAAGAGTTTTTTTGAACATCGATTATTTTTGGTATTAACTCTTCAGAACTTACTGCTTCATTTTTATCGACACCTTAAGGTTCATGGCTGACCTGATTTATAATATTCTCAGTTTGGTATCCTTTTCCTGCAACATGAAATAAGGAATCCCATCTCGACTTTAATCTATTTTGGTATTTTATCTATGAAATTAATTCATATATATGTATTATTGTCACCACACAAAATTTGTGAAAAAGCTCAAAAATTAATCGTATTTTTAGTTTGGCCATTTTTTCTGCCTTACTTTATATGAATATGTCTAGAGAATACGTCCTAGAATTTATATAAAAATAACATATACCAGTTATAAATAAATTAAACACAATGAATTGCGAAAAAACAAAAACCCAAAGAAGAACTATTGACTAAACTAAAAAAAGACTCGAAACAAGCTTTGCTTTCCAGTTTAAGCTTTTAGCTACTTTACTGTTAAAATTATTACAGAGTACAAAAAAGTTATTGTATCAACATTACTAACTCTTATACAATTTTAGACTGCTTGTGGTCTCGGGTTCGATCCCGGGGGTAAACTCATAAATTTAATTTGTAAGATCTAACCCAGTATGGAAGTATATTGCAGGCTTGAATCACCTGATTATCCGAAATTCGAGATGATTCCTTGCTTTGGAGGGCACGTTAAGCCGTCAGTCCCGGCTTCTATTACGCTAGTAGTCGTTAATCTGCCAACCCGCAATTGGCCAGCAGGTGGTGGACTAAGGCGGAATCACCTTATATAGGGTAGGCTCCAGCCCCTTGGTGGGGACATATATAGGCTCTGTGAGGATACAAATTGATATTTAAAAAGTCTTGAAAAAGTTTACTTCTGTTTACGTCTGTCTCCGAAATAATAGCATTGGTATCATTACCATAATCTTCCATTGATATCTTTATGTTACTTGTCATGTAACTAACAATATAATATATTGAGTAAATAATAAGAAAAGATTCTAAAATTAAAAGTTGGGGTACACTCTTATTTATTTTTAATATTTTAGATTAGATTAGATTTAACTGTAAGTTGTTAAAGAAAAGACGAATTATTTTTCACACCTGAATCGTTCAATTCCAACCAATTGGTACCTTTTAGTTTGTTCAACAGGATAGCAAATGATGGGTCTATAAACAACATACTCAAAGTTTGTTAAAGTTTTGTGTAGATTTTTAAATCTCTATAAAACACTTGTTTTACATGCTCAAGAATAATAGAAGATAAAGTTTTATTTCAGAAATGATTTATTATATAATCAGTTTGCCGGTAAAGTCAGAACTTTTTGGCATACATGGTGAAGCACTTAAATTCATACTGTTCGGGCCAGATACAGAGAGTGCAAGTCCATAACACCATATTACCTGGATCTCATGTAAAAATATTTTATTTCGCAGGGTGCTGTTTTGGGCTAATTTTTATTTTGGGTATATCTTAATAGGTATGTCCACACTGTGCCTTTTCATCTTCAACTTTCGTCTTCATCTTTCTATTCAACTTTCAATTGACGCTTACAATAAGTGAATGCGTTAATTGAAACCAACAACACCATACTTTGTTCGTAGTTTGAGTTTCTGTTGGAAACATGTGCGACGACAATATTTTACTTGGGGGAATATATGCAGCTTACTTGGTCATAAGAAATTCCAGAAAAAAAAGGACCAAGAGAAGGTTTTGGATACGAGGTTATTATTATAATCGAAGAAACGTTATTATAAGCGAACTAAGAGAAGATAAAGATATTCTTTTTAAAAAATTTACACGCATGTCCGAAAGAAATTTCGATCAACTTTTGAAATTGCTCAAACCAATAATTACAAAGCAGTCAACCATCTTGTTGTTGAACGCTATGACGCACAAAAATCCACCCGACTCCGGAAAACTTACACCACAGCAGCGCGCGCTTCGCTTTCAACTGTCATCGCGCATGCATTAAGGGCATGCCTCACGTGCGCTGTTGACTGCGCAATGACGCATGCCCTTATTGAACAAAAAAAGGCACAGTGTGGACGTAGCTAATGATTTTACATTCATGGTCAAAGGCGTGTTCGAGTGAGTATTATTTGCTGATGATATTCCTTTACTCTTTGATGTTTAAAGAAATGAAAAGAAAGTAGTCGGGGTTATTAGCACGTTTTCACAGATTAGGTTGCTTGGTTTGCTTCCAATGGTCCTGATCATTGCAGATCATTGCTGATGATGAATGAATTTGCTTCAATGTCCGAATAAAGCAAATGTTTTAAATTTCCATTATCCATCGTGAAGCGTGTTGATAATGAAATGTTAGTATTTTTTGGATGACGCAGTTTTCTTAGGTTTGAATCTGAGCTCCAAAAGTGACCCACATAAAATCACTAGCTGGCAGGCTAAGTAATACTGCGTATGCAAATACAGTTTATTGAAGCTATTTTAATAGTGTTTAATTTCTTATGGTAATATTGGTTAGAGGTTATTCTTTAATTTATTGATGCAAAATAAAATTTTAGTTACTACTCCAAAAAAAACAAGCCAGGTATATAATTTTTCAGAAAATTTCTAAGTCATTTAATCATGTTTTACCGATATACATGAGAATACGAGGCAAATTCTTTTATTTACACTTTGTTTTCTTTTTGTTTCTGTATTTATTTTTTCACGGCACCACCCGTGGCATCAAAATATTAGAAGCTTCTCAATCACTCTTTTTAAATTTTAATTTGTTTTGCGCTGTTTGTTTTTGTTTTTATTTCTTTTGTGTATTCATTAGTAAACAAAAGAAATGATATTATTATATTTATATATATATATATTACAAATACTAATACTACATACAAGTATTATAAAATTATTTTTTTATGAGTTTGCATAGTCCATAGGTATAGTTGTGGAGTTTTCTCATTATTCACAATTATTTTTTTATTTCCAAATTTCATTGATTTCTATTATAACTTTATCTATTACAACGGATTCATTGCCCCACTTGCCACAATTATAGCCATCAGTTTGCAAAACATTTGACGGGGATTCATATTTGTGGAAATGTATTAATTTTTTTTTATTTCCAAAATTTTATTGGTTTCCATAATAACTTTATTTCCTACAACGGATTCATTTCCCATGGGATCATAGATTTGAAGAACTTTTAAAGTTAAAGATAAAAATACGAGGATGTAATGAGAGTTTAAACATATGGGAAAAATAATATCCTTATCAAACTCAAATTCTAATTTGGCATCAAAAGACGCAAGTTTGTTATTTGGGCCATATAGGTGAGATGCTTGCTCAACTGGCAAAATGTAGTATTCATCTTCGTTTAACAAATACAGTGCATGATCGACGACGAAACTAGAAAGATATTCTGGTGGATTCAACGTAACTAGATCATCTTTGTTCAATTGTCTTACAGTATTTTTAATATTAAATATTTCAGTGCATATTATGCTAATACTTTTTGCATCTTTAAAGCTGTTTTTTGAAGATTTTGTAGTTTCACACCAAAAGCAAATGAATTTTGTTGTAATGTCTATTTTTTTATTAAACAATTGTGCACACATTTCATGCAACCATCCACTATGTAGGGGTTGTGGTACGACAAATCGAATGAAAATCCAAATCGCCTTTAGGTTTTATTATAAACTAATAAAAGATACAGATAGTGACAGAATATAGACTAGACTTTGAAAAATAGGCAAGGTGTATGTGCGCGTAGACGTTTCGTGAGCGACTGCCTGGGCTGGGCTGGGGCCCGGAGTCACTGCCCCCCCGCGCGCCCGCTCACGCTCTCGCCTCCGCTGCCGCTCGAACTCTCGCTCGCCGCCGCCGCCGTTAACATTCTCCACCCCAGTGCTGGCTAACAGCACTCATCACCATCAGCGATGGGTATACGGACGATGCGTGCCGCTGACCTTACAAGTAGACCCGTCTTGGTTTTTATTTTTACCGCACGTACTCTACCATCCTTTCCCGGCATCACCTCGGCTATCAGGCCTCGCGGCCAGACATTACGGGTTCCATTTGGGTCGGCAATGAAAACAAGGTCTCCCACTTGCAAAGGGTTATGATCTTGATTCCACTTTCTACGTGGGAGTAAGTCGGGTAAAACTTCCTTTACCCACCTCTTCCAATATAGGTCAGCCAGTCGTTGGGCTATTCTCCATTGTCTTCTTAAATAAAAATCGGAGTCGTTGTATAAGCCCAGATGTGGTAGATTTGACGATGAGCCGATGAGGAAGTGGTTAGGAGTCAGCGTTTCAGTGCTCCCCGGTTCTATTGATACATGAGTCACATGCTCTAACTGGTCTTCATTCACTTGTAAGTTATTCATATGGAGCGGCCATTCACTTTCATCTTTCATTAAAAATTCAGGTCCATTGATCCATTCTTTAGGTAATGTTGTTCGTTCAAGTGACTCTTTGGTGGCTAAATCAGCGACATTAAGCTTCGATGGAACATATCTCCACTCATCCTTACGAGTTCGCTCGTCGATTTCGCCAAGACGGTGCGCAACATAAACTTTATAGTTCCGCGCGTCATTCTTTATCCAGTGCAGGGCAGTGGATGAATCACTCCAAAAGCATCTACGCTGCGGTTTAATTCTATGCTCGTTAATAATAGTTTCAGCTAAGCGAGCAGCAAGAACAGCTGATTCTAGTTCCATACGGGGAATAGACGTTATTTTCATTGAAGCGACGCGGCATTTGCTGGCTATAAACGTCTGATAGGTATTGTTTTCGTCGCCCCACCTCCAGTATGCGACTGCGCAAATGATCTTATTCGACGCCTCACAAAATACGTGTAGCTGCAGGTTATCATAACAAACCGGTATGAGTGAGGGCGCCGCACCGCCGCCGCCGTCGCCGTAGCGCTCGCTGATAAGGGATGTGGCCGTCTCGCTCGCTCCCGCGGTGCGCGTAAATGTCGCGCTCGCACATGCAGCGGCTCGGTAGTATCTAGGTAACTTCACACTATTCATTGATTTTAATTGATTAATCCATTTCAGCCATTTTTCGTAAATAATATTTGGTACAGGGTTTCGCTCGCTCCCTCGGTATGGTGTTTCGATTTTGAACTTTACAGCACTGTCCCCGAGGGCCTCTTGTGGAATGTCATTAAGCACAGTTTTGTTGTTGCTATGCCAATATCGCATATTAAAGTTACCTTGTTTATGTATATAGGAGACCATGACGCATTGCTCGTTCTTCCAAGGTAAGCCAACGTGCCACTGACCATCGATAATTTCAGAAGTTTGTTCCAGGTGATCCTGGGCCCGTACATCTTTTGAGTTCTGCCTGGGTTTAGCAGATACTCCCATAGGTTCGATGGAGAAGTAGCGGCGGACATCACAATGTAGCTCTTGGAGAAGTTTATTATTTTCCAAATGTGCGTCTTGGCCGTCGTAAGTTATGTTCAACGTCGAGTGTTGTTCTTCGCTGGGTGACGGTGTCGTGACTTCCTTCAGTGCACATGCCAGCTGATGAATTGAACCGTTGGTGCCGGCGGCTACTGCGGCCGGCGGGCACAGCGGGCCCGGGTTTGCATCCTGTTCGGGAGCTCGCTGCGTTTCCAATTCATTTTGACTGTGCTCGACCCACCTCGCAATATCACTCCGTAAGGTAGATTTTTCATCCTTTTCCGTTGGTGGACTGTATTCCTCATCTAGTTCGGCGAGATCCGCCTGCAGCCGCTTGTCTATTAGTTCCATCTGGATGCGCGCCTTTGCCTCTGCTGCTTCAAGTTCCAGCTTCTTGCGACGTGCCTCTACAGAAGATGACGTTTTCCTTGATCCAGCTTTACTACTTTTTTGAGAACGTTGGGGTAACGGTTGAGATACATTCGGATTCACTTTCACACTACCCACATCCAGAAAAATAGTTTTGTCGTCTATCCTTTGTTCCATATGAGGCGTTTCAACTAACTTGTGTTCATGTTCTGCTTTCTCGTCTTCCATCTTCTTTTCTAGTTCACGTTTAGTTACGCTGCGCGTGTTGACGGACATTTTTGAAGGCGTTCGGAACATAGCAGATCCGGCTCGAAATGGACCACTTTGTAGGGGTTGTGGTACGACAAATCGAATTAAAATCCAAATCGCCTTTAGAACTTTATTATGAACTAATAAAAGATACAGATAGTGACAGAATATAGACTAGACTTTGAAAAATAGGCAAGGTGTATGTGCGCGTAGACGTTTCGTGAGCGACTGCCTGGGCTGGGCTGGGGCCCGGAGTCACTGCCCCCCCGCGCGCCCGCTCACGCTCTCGCCTCCGCTGCCGCTCGAACTCTCGCTCGCCGCCGCCGCCGTTAACACACTACATGTTCCACACTCTATCCATTTAGTTATTTTTTTATCAACATGTGACCCTTTTTTATAGACGATGCATGTTTTATCGGTTTTATATTCTTCTATTTAAATCGTTTTAAGTATTTACCGGTAAAATGAGTGGTTTAAGATGGTTTTTTTTGCGGTTCCATTGCTCTTCATCTTCAATGATACTTTTAGTTTTGGATTTTTTATAAATCTTGTGTTTTTTGTTACAAAGTTGCGATTTGCCAATATTTTCTAAAAATTTGGAACTAAATGATAATGTTTCACGAATAATTATTCTACAAAGTTGTGTAGATTATATTTTTTTTTTATTATTTAATGCAATAGATTTTAAGCGACCGAAATAATTTTCAAAAACAGCATTGCTTAAACGTTGTCTTTTAAAAATATTACAGCACATAGGTAAGTAGAAAATGTATTTTATCATTATTGATTCAAATAGCTGGGGATCATAAAAAAATATTCGTATGTTCTATAGACAAAGATGGTGTGTAATTTATTTTGATGAGCTCAAGAAGGTCTTTAAAATGTCTATACTAGGGGCTTTGAACATAATTAGGGTCATTATTTAAAGATTTTATGCCAGATTGAGCAATATCTGAATTTCGAACACTCTCAAAATCTTCAGAATCCGATGAATTAAATAATTTTTGTGCATTAACTACATCCTGAGATACCCAAGGGGATTGCAATATTATAAATAAGTTTTTAATATAATTTTCCATAAAAGCTAAATTTGTACCAGAAAATAATTTAGCCATCATATCTTTCAATATTTTCTTTTCTTCGCACTCGACATCGCTATTGTCTATATCTTTGCACATATTTTTCATAAGGTGTGTACAACAAAGAAATATAGGCGTAATATTTTTGGGTATCTTTGCTTCGAGCATATTTCCAAATATTGGTTCAGGGTTAATTTGTTGAATGCTTCACATGCGGCGTTTATTAATGCGAAGTTATTATTTGAGTCGGTGTCTACTCGGATTAGAAACATCACAAGGAAAAACAGCGGAAAGTCCGAGAGGAACCTATATGACATTATATCGCTGTTTAAACAAACTGATCCTGAGTTTGTGCCTATATTTGTTGCAAAAGATCTCGACAAGTTGCCTGCGGTAGGTTTCGATCATATTGACGTATCTCGCTTATTGAAAGATATTTCTCGATTAGAAAGTGAAATGAGATTAATGAAGCAGGTATATGTCACAAATGAACAGCTAGCGGATGCAAAATATGAAATACTACAACAATTGAGATGTCATCCATCGCTCAATAACAGCACTGTTGATAATATAACCCGAAAGAGAGGTGGTGACGGAGGCGGTTTAACGAGTAGCTCTTTTTGCGACAGTGGACCGATGGGATTGCTACCTCACTCACAGAACACTGTACCCGATTGTGGAACTGTAAACTTGAGCGTCGATAACAATAATGCATCTAAATTAATTTCGCATCCTATTACCGAGCACGTATCACCGATCCTACCCTCTCTTACATCACCGTTGGCTGGCGTGCATAAAATGACAGAAGTGTCTTTGGTGACAACGGCCGGGGGCAGCACAAGTGCTCCGAAAGCGAGCGAGACAGTTGCATCAAGCGCAACTGTAAGCAAGAGTGGGACAGCGGCCCAGAGTTACACGCCAGCTAGAGGGCAGTCTAAGCTACGAGCGTCTGGAGTTAAGAATAAAGCGGAAATTGTTAACACAGAAAATGAGTGGAAAAAAGAAGAGAGGCCGCAAGAATGGCTCCTAGTGCAAAGAAAGCGATTAAGAAATCAGTTGATGGGGTCGAAAGGAAAGGCAGTATTAAATTCCACTGATAAATTTAAAGCTGCGGATACTAAAATTCCGTTATTCATAAATAATGTTGATAAACAGACGAGTACTAAAGATATAATAGACTATATACAGCAGAAAATTAATGTGACTGTGGCCCTAAAGAAAATTGATATGAGGAGGCCAAAACACTACGACGCGTATAAAATTTTTGTACCACACGCCAAGTTGTCTTTGTTCTTAGATGACGACTTATGGCCGGAGGGAATTCAATTTCGGAAATTTATTTATTTTAACAGAAATAAATATGATGACAAGGAGAAATTGTGTGACGGGAACTTACGAAATAACAATAATGAATATACACCCAACCATTAAAGATAAACGTATCGTCAGATTAGTGAGTTTTAACTGTAAGTCAGTATACCGCTCGGCTACGGATATTAATAAATTATGCCAAACTGCGGATATAGTTGCTTTGCAAGAGTTATGGGTGCAACCGCAAGAGGTTCCTTTCCTGGCCACATTGCACCCGGACTTCGAGTACACAGGGAAGTCGGCGATAGACGTAGGCGCCGGGTTGTTGCGGGGAAGGCCGTACGGCGGTGTGGGGCTGCTCTGGCGGAAGGGCGCGTTCGACTCGGTGTCCGTGGTGCAGTGCAACAGCGATCGTATCGCGGCTATTAAAGTTTCGCACGCGCAGCGCTCGTTCCTCGTACTTTCCGTATACTTGCCGACCGATGGTAGGACCGGGCAGGTGGACCACATCACAGAGTTCACGGACTGTATGGGCGAGATTAGTGCCATCATTGAAGACAACGGGTTAGACTCTGTATTTGTATTAGGCGATTTTAACGCGGACCCAAGTGCAAGGTTTGGAAGAGAACTTCAAAACTTTTGCAATGATCAGATGTGGCAGTGTGCGGATATTAAGTGTCTAGGTTTGAATTCGGATACATATACTTTTGTCAGTGATGTTCATGGCTCTAGGAGTTGGTTGGACCATGCCGTAGTAACGGAAGCTGCCTGGAAGTCTGTAACGGGTGCTAAAGTTCTGTACGATTCTTACTGGTCTGATCACTTCCCGCTGGAAATCTCTTGTGATATGTGTATTTTGACAAATAAAATTCATATTGATAAATCTGATTTCAATAAAGTGACATGGGGCGAACGAAATGCTAATCAAATTTCTATGTATAGTAATGTCTGCAATGATGATTTAAAACTGATTGACTTTCCTGTACATTTTCAAAAGTGTTGCCATAGTAATTATACATGTAATAATATTGCGCATAAAACAATAATTGATGAAATGTACGACAAATTGATTAATGTGATGACTAATGCGGCCATAACAAGTAACAACTCTGTACCGAAGACAAATAAGAAAAAAGGTATTGTAGGATGGAACAAACATGTACGGCAGGCGCATGGTCAGGCTCGACTTGGGTTTCAAACGTGGGTACTATATGGTAAGCCTAAATCTGGAACTATTTATGAAAATATGTTAAAATCTAGAAAACTGTTCAAAAATAAACTGAAATGGTGTCAAGACCATGAGAAACAAATAAAAATGGATAGAATAGCAGAACTTCATTCGACAAAACAGTTTGGTAAATTTTGGAAGGAGACAAACAAGTTGAACCCCAAGTCGAGCCTACCTGTCTGTGTGGGTGGCGTTACCGAGCCTGTCGATATCGCTTCGTTATTTAAAAGTCATTTTAAGGTCGTACCATCGGCAGAACCGCAATGCGAGGTGGCGGAACAGAGGCGACCCACGGGCGGGCGGCATGTGTTCACTGCGAGGGAAGTGGAGGCAGTGGTGCGAGGCATGAGCCGGGGTAAGTCGCCTGGTCACGACTCTCTCAGCATTGAACACTTGCAGCATGCCGGGCCGCATCTGTCCCGTGTGCTTACACTGCTATTTAATTGCTGCATAGCACATTCTTACCTTCCCCATAACATGATTAAGACAGTCGTTGTACCGCTGGTGAAAAACAAGACCGGTGATGTTTCAGACGTGAAAAACTATAGGCCCATATCGCTGGCTACTGTGGTGTCGAAAGTGTTGGACAGTTTGCTCGACAAACAACTAGATATACATCTAAAGCTGCACGATGCCCAGTTCGGCTTCAGAGCTGGACTATCTACCGAGACAGCAGTCCTGTGCCTAAAGCAAACTGTCCAATACTACACGGACAGGAAAACTCCAGTTTTTGCGTGTTTTCTTGACTTAACGAAGGCCTTCGATAGTTTACCGTGTAGTATACTCTGGCAAAAGCTGCTTTCGGAAACACAGTTTCCCGTAGAGCTCATTAATATCTTTCAGTTCTGGTACGGGCACCAGAGTAACGTGGTACGGTGGGCAGGCTCGGTATCGGATGCGTACCGACTGGAATGCGGTGTGAGACAGGGGGGGCTAAGTTCTCCCAAGCTTTTCAATCTGTACGTTAATGGTCTGATTGAGGAGCTCAGCAACACTGGTATCGGGTGTTCAATAGATGGTCAGCTAATTAATAATATCAGTTATGCCGATGACATGGTGTTGCTGAGCCCATCAATCAGTGGACTGCGAAAGTTGGTGAATAAATGTGAGAGGTACGCCGAGACCCATGGCCTTAAGTATAATACCACCAAAAGCGAGCTGATGATGTTTAAAGCTGGCACCAAATATTACTCCGCTGTGCCTGAAGTAATGATAGCAGGCGAGCCGCTTAAAATGGTGACCCAATTTAAGTACCTGGGGCATTGGGTTACGGATACTCTTCGGGATGATATGGATATGGAAAGGGAACGTAGGGCGCTCTCGGTTCGAAGCAATATGTTGATCCGGAGGTTTGCTAGATGCTCTAAGCAAGTAAAATTAACACTCTTTAGGTCTTACTGCCAGTCTTTTTACACTTGTAGCCTTTGGATTAACCACACGAAGAAGTCCGAGAGCGTCCTACGGGTCCAATATAACAACGCTTTCAGGATGCTGTTGGGGCTGCCACGTTTCTGTAGTGCGTCAAGCATGTTTGCAGAGGCATACATGGATGGTTATCACGCCATCATACGCAAGCGGGTAGCCTCTCTGACGCGAAGAGTGCGGGGCAGCACCAACACCTACCTGAAAGTGATAGCGGACAGACTTGAAGGCCCATTAGTGTCACATGTGGTGAAATGTCATGTATTCCCTGTACACCACTGTGCCAAATAATTATATAACGTAACTTAATAACGAAATTTAATTTAATTTACTTTTTATGTTTAATTTAATATTATTATTATTTTTTGTGATATAATTAATTTAATAACTTAATTTTATTTTATTTACTTTTTATGTTTTTGTGGTTTTTGTGGTTAATGTAATTTTGATGTAATATGGATTTACTTAAATCTGAAATAAATGAATTTTGATTTTGATTTGAAAGAAAAATCGGTTACCACTCCCGAAAAAACTGGCCAGGCATTACTTTTATCAGAAAATTTCTTAAAGTCATTTAGGCATTTAAATATGGTATTAGTGTCATGTTTTACCGATATAAATAAGAATATAGGGCAAATCCTTTGATTGAAACTATGACACCTGCGTACGAAAACGTTCTTATCTTTTTTGTTTCTGTATTAAGTTTTCTCATCACACCAACCGTGGCATCAAAATACAAAGCAGGCTTTTCATTAATCTTTTTTAAAATTACTACTTGTATTGCGCTGTAAATTTTTATGCACAAGGGAATTTTTATGATCGTTTTGATATAAATATAGATCAAGAACATCACGTTTGTTGCGGTCATTTATGGCTAATGCCTCAGATCTAATTTTTCGGAAAACATCGTCAGATTTAATGTTTTCAAAACTTTTGTCAATTCTTAGTTTTGCCTTATTCACAGACTTCAGTTGTTTTTGCTTAATTATAAAAGATTTCGGGTAAAAAGTTGTTTTTTTTAGTAAATTTCTTTCAATCCCTCTTATTTGATTTGTGCACATTTCATTGTGACAAAGATTCTCACTTTCGCTTAATACCGTGACTTTTGTATGTTTAATTTTTATTTTGAATGACTTACAATGTTGTTGCTTGCATCTAGCAGAAACAATTATTTCTTTATTTTTTAGATATTTAACATTTTTAAATACTAACAAACAAGTATTATTAAAATTCTTATTTATAAGTTTGCGTAGTGCATAAGTATAGTTTTAGGTGTTTAGTTTATTGTTTTGGTTGAACATATTATCGTGTACTAAGGGATCAATTGTGGATTCACCTTCTTTGTATACATTTTTTGATTTAGACAAGTTTGCTGCGTTTTGAGTTTATTTTGGTATTATAAGCATTGAGTTTTCTCAACTGGATATATAAAATCCACTTTGGAATGTTCTCCATATCAGGTGTTACTTGCAGTTCTTCACATACGCTAATATGATCTGGGATTGCATAAGAGTCTTTTTTGTTATCAATTGTGTGGTCAATTAGACTTGTGCTATTTTTATCTGAGACACTTGTATCATTTATTTGATTATATATCACCAAATCACTAAAAGAGGAATGGAGAGGAAGGAAATGCATAATTGTCTTTTTTATTATCAAGATGATGGTCAATTGGTCTTGTGATGTCTATTCACCTCTTTTGTATTGCATATTTTGATTTAGACCATTTTTGAGTTTCTTTTACAAAATGATGATGATCATTTTGACATAAATACAGATTTAAAATATCTTTTTTGTTGAGATCATTGCTGATGCCTCAGACCAGATTTTTGAAAACCTTAGTCATTATTGATTTTAATACATTAAAAGTGTCGCCCTATTTGCAGATATCAGTTGTTTCACTCAACTATAAACGTTCGTCGTAACAAAATAACAAAACATATATCAATTATTTTCAGTTCTTCACCGCTGAACTGGTGTAATTTTATTAGCTGACCCTTAACTAGCTGACCCGACAGACTTCGTACTGTAAATTTGCTTATGCTAAACTTTAGGCATTTTTTCCGATATATCTGAGCTCAATCAGGCTCTTCATATTCAAATATTTTGGTAAACATTCTGTGGAGCTCTTGAAAACGCTTTTTTTGATATCATACTCAAGGTGTGTAGAAGCTTTGGGTTCGTGTCAGAAAATATTTATCATATTTTTGTACGTGAAATTGCTCTATCGTGTGATTGAAGGGTTAAAATTTCTTCATATTGAAATATTTTGGCATGCATCCTGTAGATCTATTTAATACGGTTCTTTTGATACCATACTCAAGGTGTGTAGAAGCTTTGGGTTCGCGTCAGAAAATATTTATAATTTTTTTGTACAAGAAATTGCTCTATCGTATGATTCAATCGGCCGCTAGGGTTACCCATGCGATTGAGGGGTAAAAATCTCTTCATATTCAAATATTTTGATATGCATTCTGTAAAACTATTTAAAACGGTTCTTTTGATATCATACTCAAGGTGTGTAGGAGCTTTGGGTTCGTGTCAGGAAATATTTATCATTTTTTTGTACGTGAAATTGCTCTATCGTATGATTGAAGGGTTAAAATCTCTTCATATTCAAATATTTTGGTATGCATCCTGTAGAACTATTTAACAGAATTCTTTTGATACCATATTCAAGGTGTGTAGAAGCTTTGGGCAGATTTTATCACAACTATTTATTTCACTGAAATCGGCCGCTAGGGTTACCCTTGCGATTGAAAGGTTAAAATCTCTTCATATTCAAATATTTTGATATGCATTCTGTAGAACTATTTAAAACGGTTCTTTTGATATCATACTCAAGGTGTGTAGAAGCTTTGGGCAGATTTTATCACAACTACTTATTTCACTGAAATCGGCCGCTATGGTTATCCTTGCGATTTAAGGGTTAAAATCTCTTCATATTCAAATATTTTGGTATGCATCCTGTAGAACTATTTAAAACGGTTCTTTTGATATCATACTCAAGGTGTGTAGAAGCTTTGGGCAGATTTTATCACAACTACTTATTTCACTGAAATCGGCCGCTATGGTTATCCTTGCGATTGAGGGGTTAAAATCTCTACATATTCAAATATTTTGATATGCATTCTGTAGAACTATTTAAAACGGTTCTTTTGATATCATACTCAAGGTGTGTAGAAGCTTTGGGTTCGTGTCAGAAAATATTTATCATTTTTTTGTACGTGAAATTGCTCTATCGTGTAATTATTTAACTATATAAACTCAATTAATGCTAGGTAGATTTACAAATTCTTAACAATGTAAGGTTTTACGAATATGTTTAATTGTAGCTCATTCTAAAATAATAATAATAGAAAACGATTTGAATTTTCGGGTAATTTCAAAAAGTTTGTTATATTTGGTCTCCGGACTGGGCGAACCTGTTGGGCAGATGCCAGAATTTTTACTTTGTCGCGGAGGCCTTATTGATGTAATGATATTAAAACCAATATTTAATATTTACATCAAATGGGGACTACTACTGATTTAATAAATTGAATATTCTGTTTCAAAAATTGATCATAGTTACAATTTGTGAATGTATTGTTCCTGTTTTGTATACATTTTATATTTTTTACATTAATGTTCAGTATTGCAAATTAATAAGATAGTGTATTTAAATATCAATAATAAAACTAAATTCCATTACTTAAATTAAATAATATCAACAATATCAAAGATAAATTATTATAATTATGACCGCCTTGTTCACCTGGTCTGGCTGGAAAAGTCTTCTCATTTGTCAGTTCATTGCAGCGAACAAAAAAAATATATACATACCAAGAAGGGTAATCCGAAGGATAAAAATGAAAAACAATGAAATAGCTCAAGTTCAGCTTTAGACCTGGAACTTGATAAATACTTAACTGACATCAAAGTAAATGGGGTAGCACTAAATTGCTGTGTAGAGGTTGTAAGTCACGCTCTGTCATAAAACCTACTAAAGCCAGAGAGCTCAACTTTGATATGATAGTTCCAAAGGGTATACCTCTACTCAGGGCTATAGGTAGGGCTCTGATAAATCCCGTGAGCATTACAACTACAACGTAGAAGTTCAGAACGTAAAACGAACGATAAAGACGTACATCGATGGAGACTATGTTTTATTTGCCATATAAACCAAATCAGCATCAAACATTCAATACTTTTCTTCTGAAGTTTTCTTAAATCTTAAGTAATTTTTAGCCAAAATCTTTAGTAGCTTTGAGATATCTTAACCATAATAGATATGCTGGTGTATAGGTGCATGGGTTGGTAGAGAGTGATAAACGTCATAGCATAAACGTCAACAAGGGTATACCTCCTGTATATCTGTGATCCTCTCGCGGACACGATAGCTGCCTACAACGGCTTAGGCATCAAGATGAACTGTCTGTGTGAATTATAATTGTCTTATTTTCGTTAATTCTGGTATTTAAGTCATAATCATTAGCACAGAATCTAAATCCATTGCATATCCTTCGGGAAATATTAAATTTTTAGCCATTCATGTCCAAATTAAGACTGTAATTATTACCATTTTATATGCTTTGCTTTGGATCCGTAATAAAAGATTTCGATGCAAATATATTATAAAACAAATAATAACTTCTATCATCACAATATATCAATTACGATAAAGTGTACGAATGGGCTAAAATGTCAAATACGTGAATTTTTATAGGACTAGTATAGAATCCGCCACACTAGGGTCACCCACTCACACTTATTTAAGCACACCGTGTATTATTTTTGGATATCGCTGTCATCTTTGTCTTGTCAATCTATATACATAAGTGAAGCACAATTAATATATAATCTTAACATTGTTTCTGTACTTTAAAAGCGCCGCTCATCATAACTGTTAAGACTATAACTGTAGATTTTACCTCAAATCTTCGCCCTGCTTCCATTTGTTAAAAATATAATTAGAACCACGAGCAGGGGAAGGTAAAAATAAATTAAAATGGTATAAATCAAAATTATGTACATTTTACCATAGCTTAATATTTATTAGAGAAACAAACTGTACACAATATTTCAAGCAAGGATGACCTCTAAAGTTTCTACCAATAGTTATAGTATAGTATACTAATTTTGAAGTTGATATAGAAAATTGCAAATTAAAATAAGTATTTAAAACAAAATAATTGTACATCGGCTATGATATGGATAGTTTATAGAGATGAATTCGTTTGAAGGCATCAGATTGTCATCCCCACCAGACCAAGCGAATATAACAAGATTTTAAAAACATGTACATGTATAATTAATTATGATATTATTATTAAGTATACCTAAATAAGATTCTTTGTCATATATGGTACTAATTTTGAAGTAGGTATATTTATATTTAAAAACTGGTAATAAACATCAAATACAAAAATAAATATATATGTAAGATAATATATAAAGTTATCCATATTGAGGGAATAAAAGGGTAATTTATGTTACAAAAGTTTATTCAGTAATAAATTCAGATGGTGTAATTTAAACACAAAAGTAACAATAATCAATCAGAGAATAAATCAGAAATCGCTCAGCGTAATAGTGTGCTATGCGCGCGATTTATTAATCTAGCAACTTAAGGTATCTGGTACGAAGTTTATTGACTAGGTACAAGTCAGCATAGGTACTAAGACCAAGAGTGGACGGACAGTTTTTCCGGGAGCAGAATGCTCTTGAGTCAAATCAGAAACGGGAAACTCCTTTCTATTGGCCATATGAGTTAGTTATAGCAAATCCCCGTGCAACTATTATTTTCCAAGGAAATTATTATTTTCGGTACACAATCAATAAGAGCTTATTTAGAACTAGCTTACCATTATCATAAAGCTTACTAAATAAAAGTCAAGGTAGGAAAAATTAATAAACCCTGTACATTAAATTATCATGGTCAGGCATATATAAATTTAAAAAAGAAAAATTTTATATTATTAAAAAAAAAAAACCTAACTTAAAATCTAAAAACATCTTCCAGTTCCTCTTATCGGGAAAGGGTACCTAAGATGCTGGAAGCGTTACCGCGTTGTATGGCAAGATAAGATACATATATCGATGGATAAAAGTACTTAAAATACATACTTTAAAATAAATAAATTCATAATCTAAATAATTATATCATGAGAAAGTTTTAGGACTCGAACATTAAAGGTTGATCGGCTGATTCAACAAAGTCCAACTGTTTACAAAAGTATTTAAAATGAATAAATGCTTAATAAAAAAAAAAGGCTGCCCCGAGTTCCTCTCAGCATCAAGGTTCGGGATGTCGTTGAGGCCGTCAATAACATGCTGCCCTCATTTTTAGAGAGCAGCATGGACCTTTGGGATACGGATTCAATTCTCTTTGGCGCCGCAATGACAGTTTGTCAATTTGTCGGCGTCAGGATGCCGCCAACAAGAGCTGGTGGCTCCCGCCAGGCTGGCAGTACTAGTCCCAGGACTAGAGCTAGACCAGCCTGGATGAGGCGGATTGAAGGCCGTATCACAAGGGCCAGGGTCCTCATCGGCAAACTGACCAGCTTCAGATCAGGCAACAATAGGCCGAGGGTGGTGCGCTTCGTCAGGGAGGCATTCCCTGGTGAGAATGTTTTTGACAACTCACCGGAGTTTGCCTGTAGACTGGTGGAGCGCATCGATGATCTGAAGCAGAAGATCGCTGCTTGGGGTAAGCGAATTAGGCGATATTCTGAAAGGGTAAAGAGGTACCAACAGAATCGTCTCTTCGTGAGTGACCAGAAGAAGTTCTACAGAACTTTGGAGCGTCCCGACGTGGTTACGACAGGTCAGCGACCGGAAAAAGCCGATGTAGTAGCCTTTTGGCGTGGGCTTTGGTCGCTGCCTGTTGATCACGAAGAGGGCCGATGGTTCGAGGCGGTCGAGGGAGCGTGCGAGCCCATAGCGCCCATGAACCCCGTCAACATATCCGAGGAGGATGTGGTGGCTGCGATCCGTAAGGCTCCGAACTGGAAAAGTCCGGGGCCGGATGGATTGCACCATTACTGGTTGAAGGGGTTCACGCGCTGTCACGCTACTCTCGCCCGTCAGTTCCAAAGCGCCCTCGAGAGTGGGACGCTCCCGAACTTCTTAACTACTGGGGTCACTCATTTAGCTCCAAAGAGCGATGCTACCGCGGATCCATCACAATACCGCCCCATTACTTGTCTTTGTACAATTTACAAGACCTTGACATCCGTTCTGAGCTCCAAGATTACTCAACACATTGTTGATAACAATGTGATATCTGGAGCTCAGAACGGATGTAGGGGCGGTAGTCGCGGTAGCAAGGAGCTGCTCCTCATCGACGCGGTCGTAGGCCAACTGGTCAAACGCAACCGTCGGAACTTCTCCGCTGGCTGGATAGACTACAGGAAGGCGTTCGATTCGGTACCTCATACATGGCTCATGAGGGTCCTCGAGCTGTACAAAATTGATAGTGCAGTTCGACACTTCCTCGGGCAAAGTATGGGGTGCTGGAGAACGATCCTGAGTTTAGACGGTCAGCGGATGACGGACGCGGATGACCAAATTGATATAAGGCGAGGGATTTTCCAGGGCGATTGCCTGAGTCCAGTTTGGTTTTGTTTGGCCCTGAATCCTCTAAGTACACTCTTGGAGAATTCAGGGACAGGCTTTCAGTTTCGGAGAGGCGGACCACGCTTGCCTCATCTCCTTTACATGGATGACCTGAAGCTTTACGCCCCCACGGCTGACAGATTGGCGGAGCTACTGACGATCACTAACGATTTCAGTGGTTCCGTCAAGATGGAGCTCGGGGTCGATAAGTGTGCGGTCATTCATGTCGAGAAGGGGCATGTCGTGCACTCTGATGGTGTCGATGTCGGCACCAATCATTTGAGGGCACTCTCCGAGGCTGAAACATACCGGTATCTGGGCATGTCACAAACCATCGGTGTGAAGGTGGCAGACGTGAAACAGGGTGTTTGCGAGGAGTTTTATGAACGCCTGAAAAGTGTGCTTAATAGCTACTTGTCAGGCGTTAATAAGATCCGAGCCATTAACTCCTGGGTCATGCCTGTACTGATGTACACGTTTGGCGTGCTCAGATGGACTCAGTCCGAACTAGACGCTCTGGACAGACGAGTCCGCACGACGATGACCTCTCATCGAATGCATCATCCACGATCGTCGGTTATGAGATTGTATATCCCGCGGAAGTGTGGTGGTCGAGGCCTCTTGAGTGCCAAAACCATGCACAACCGCGAGGTATGCAACCTCAGAAACTATTTTTTGACGATGACGGATGATAGTATTCGGGGAGAGGTGGTCGCTAGTGATAAAGGACTGACTCCCTTATCGTTGGCCTCACAGGATTGGCGAACCCCGGAGGTACTTAGCACCTCTGATCGGGAGTCCGTATGGAAAGAGAAGGAGCTGCACGGGAGGTTTTACAAGGTACTTCATGAACCTTTCGTGGACCGTAAAGCCTCCCTGCATTGGCTGCGTTTCGGGGACCTCTTTGGGGAAACCGAAGGTTTTGTCTGTGCAATACAAGACCAGGTTATCAAGACGCGGAACTATCGGAAATACATCCTAAAGGACGGTACCACAGACATCTGTCGAGCATGTGGCCGTCCCGGAGAGTCACTTAGGCATGTTATTTCCGGTTGTTCGGCTCTTGCTAACACTGAGTACTTGCACAGACACAACCAAGCAGCCAAAATCCTGCATCAGGAGCTCGCTCTGAAATACGGACTCTTGCAACAGAGGCTGCCGTATTACAAGTATCTGCCGGAGCCAATCCTAGAAAACGACCGTGCCAAAATCTATTGGGACCGATCCGTTATCACGGACAGGACTATTCTAGCGAATAAGCCTGATATCGTGGTATGGGATCGGTCGCAGTCGAGGGTATTTCTAGTGGATGTCACTATCCCTCATGACGAGGGTCTCGTGAAAGCCGACACCGAGAAGCGTCGGAAATATCTCGATCTGGCTCACGAGATCACCGACATGTGGGGTGTGACTTCGACAGAAATAATCCCAATTGTTTTGTCCGCGCACGGGTTAATTCCAACCAGTCTCGCGACCAACTTGAGGCGGTTGGATTTCTGTGGCGTGTCGGTTCCAGCACAGATGCAGAAAGCGGTGCTGCTCGATACGGCTCGGATCGTCCGTCGGTTCTTGAACTTGACTCCCTGACCCCGACCGACTGTGCTCTTGTCGGGGAGTACCGCCTCTCCCATTTAAAATTCTAATTTTCTGTTTCGGCCATGGGAGAGGCGAGAAACTAAAGAATGTTCCCAAAATAATAATAATTATAAGGCGAGGGATTTTCCAGGGCGATTGCCTGAGTCCAGTTTGGTTTTGTTTGGCCCTGAATCCTCTAAGTACACTCTTGGAGAATTCGGGGACAGGCTTTCAGTTTCGGAGAGGCGGACCACGCTTGCCTCATCTCCTTTACATGGATGACCTGAAGCTTTACGCCCCCACGGCTGACAGATTGGCGGAGCTACTGACGATCACTAACGATTTCAGTGGTTCCGTCAAGATGGAGCTCGGGGTCGATAAGTGTGCGGTCATTCATGTCGAGAAGGGGCATGTCGTGCACTCTGATGGTGTCGATGTCGGCACCAATCATTTGAGGGCACTCTCCGACGCTGAAACATACCGGTATCTGGGCATGTCACAAACCATCGGTGTGAAGGTGGCAGACGTGAAACAGGGTGTTTGCGAGGAGTTTTGTGAACGCCTGAAAAGTGTGCTTAATAGCTACTTGTCAGGCGTTAATAAGATCCGAGCCATTAACTCCTGGGTCATGCCTGTACTGATGTACACATTTGGCGTGCTCAGATGGACTCAGACCGAACTCGACGCTCTGGACAGACGAGTCCGCACGATGATGACCTCTCATCGAATGCATCATCCGAGGTCGTCGGTTATGAGATTGTATATCCCGCGGAAGTGTGGTGGTCGAGGCCTCTTGAGTGCCAAAACCATGCACAACCGCGAGGTATGCAACCTCAGAAACTATTTTTTGACGATGACGGATGATAGTATTCGGGGAGAGGTGGTCGCTAGTGATAAAGGACTGACTCCCTTATCGTTGGCCTCACAGGATTGGCGAACCCCGGAGGTACTTAGCACCTCTGATCGGGAGTCCGTATGGAAAGAGAAGGAGCTGCACGGGAGGTTTTACAAGGTACTTCACGAACCTTTCGTGGACCGTAAAGCCTCCCTGCATTGGCTGCGTTTCGGGGACCTCTTTGGGGAAACCGAAGGTTTTGTCTGTGCAATACAAGACCGGGTTATCAAGACGCGGAACTATCGGAGATACATCCTAAAGGACGGTACCACAGACGTTTGTCGAGCATGTGGCCGTCCCGGAGAGTCACTTAGGCATGTTATTTCCGGTTGTTCGGCTCTTGCTAACACTGAGTACTTGCACAGACACAACCAAGCAGCCAAAATCCTGCATCAGGAGCTCGCTCTGAAATACGGACTCTTGCAACAGAGGCTGCCGTATTACAAGTATCTGCCGGAGCCAATCCTAGAAAATGACCGTGCCAAAATCTATTGGGACCGATCCGTTATCACGGACAGGACTATTCTAGCGAATAAGCCTGATATCGTGGTATGGGATCGGTCGCAGTCGAGGGTATTTCTAGTGGATGTCACTATCCCGCATGACGAGGGTCTCGTGAAAGCCGAAACCGAGAAGCGTCGGAAGTATCTCGATCTGGCTCACGAGATCACCGACATGTGGGGTGTGACCTCGACTGAAATTATCCCAATTGTTTTGTCCGCGAACGGGTTAATTCCAACCAGCCTCGCGACCAACTTGAGGCGGTTGGATTTCTGTGGCGTGTCGGTTCCAGCACAAATGCAGAAACCGGTGCTGCTCGATACGGCTCGGATCGTCCGTCGGTTCTTGAACCTGACTCCCTGACCCCGACCGACTGTGCTTTTGTCGGGGAGCACCGCCTCTCCCATTTAAAATTTATATTTTCATTTTCGGCCATGGGAGAGGCGAGAAACAAAAATGTCTTTCGAAATAATAATAATAAAAACTTTATTTCGGATCATAAAGTAAATCCATAGTAAAGTTAGTAAGTTAGTAACATCGAGATACTTAAATTATGTTAGTTTGGTTAGACTTAGATTTAATAAATAAAAGTAAAATTTAAAATATTAACAATAAGCTATTTACATAAGGTGCCAAATCTAGCCAGAGAAGTGGCTCTAGTGTGCCGCTGCACATATACCCAGTGCCGATACATGGGATCGTCGAACTTATCGGCCAATACTCTCAAGAGCGTGTTGGAGCTGTCCCAGGTTCTCTGCATGATGGACGCGACACGCTTGCGGATGATTGCGTAGAAATCATCCACGCGACCCTCCGCAAACATCCCCGATGCACTGCAGTACCGAGGCAACCCCATCATTACTCTGTACGCGTTGTTGTATTGGACCCGCAGGGCACTGTATGCTTTTTGCGTATATTTGACCCACAGGGCAGATGTATAAAATGATTGGCAAAAAGCTCTAAACAGGGTTATTTTTACCTCTGTTGAACATCGAGAAAACCTGCGAGCCAACATATTGCATCTGACAGACAGTGCCCTGCGTTCCCTATCTATGTCTAGGTCATCATTGAGGTCACTATTTACATAATGACCCAGATATCTAAATTGTGTAACGGTTTTTAATGGTTTGCCATACAACATTACTGGAGGAAACTGGTTAATCTTTTTATTTCTAGAGTTGAAAACCATAACTTCACTTTTCTTCTCATTGTATATTAAATAATGATCTTTAGCATACTGCTCACAGATTTGTAAGAGCTTTCTTAAAGCATTGATTGAGGGGCTCAAAAGAACCATATCGTCTGCATAACTAATATTATTGAACATAACACCATCGATGGAGCAGCCGACTCCTGTACTACAGAGCTCCTCAATCAGTGCGTTAACATACAAATTAAAAAGCTTTGGAGAGCTTACACCACCTTGTCTCACACCACACGTTAATTTATAATCACAAGAGTAACATTCGTTCCATTTTATTGTGTTTATTTGATTTTTATACCAAAACTTAAAAAGGTTTGTTATGGCGAATGGGACTTCAGTCTTAAGCAATTTACCCCATAATTTGTCATAACAAACAAGATCGAAAGCTTTTGAGAGATCTAAGAAACACGCAAAAACGGGAGTACTTCTGTCTGTGTAGTACTTGACTGTTCGCTTCAGACAGAGGATAGCACTTTCGGTAGACAGACCGGCCTTAAACCCAAACTGCGCATCATGTAATTTTAAGTGCTTATCAAGATTTCTATCCAACAAACAGTCAAGTACCTTAGCTACCACAGTCGCTAGAGAGATTGGCCGATAATTACGACTATCCGAGATATCACCTGTCTTATTTTTTACAATTGGAGATACTATAGTTCGCATAAGATCGTGCGGCAAAAACGAGTGACTAATAAACAAATCAAATAAGAGCTTTAATACCCCAGGTAAATGTGGACCGGCACATCTAAGGTGTTCTATACTGAGGCTGTCATGACCCGGAGATTTACCCCGTTTCATGCTCATTAGTGCCTTTTTAACCTCATCTATACTAAAATTAATTTTATCACTAGAGTTTCCAGAGTTAATGCTATTTACACTTTCACTAAAGTCGGCCTCATTTGACTCAACTCTAAATCGCTCCCGAAACAATTCAGCCACGAGCCGGTTTGATGAATTGACGCAATGACAATGGATGGATGCCCCGACATGCTTACACGGCATGTCGTGGCCTCCATGTAATGATGACGCAGCTACTGGCACGTCACCCGTTTTAAACACTGAGACAAACAACTCCGGTATGGTAGTGGGGGTTGCACGTGCGCATGCAGCTGCGTCACTCAGTAATACGATCTTTCATTTTCAAACTTATGAATTAAACTTGTAGTTATTCAAAAGTATATATTTAAGTATACAATGATACATTATGTTACAAGTATTATCACCTTATATAAAGTGGTGATGACAGTCGGCCATCCTTTTTATAAGCATGACCTCATGCTGTTAGTAAACTCAAAATTTATTACATTTACATTAGAGGTTTAAGCATACTAGTAAGGATAATTATATTATTATTATTTTACACTTTAGCCCTTTTTTGTTTTTCCGTCCTCACAATAAATTGGACCATTCCGTCCTCACAATAAATTGGACCATTCCGTCCTCACAATAAATTGGACCATTCCATCCTCACAATAAATTGGACCCTTCCGTCCTCACAATAAAATGGACCCTTCCGTCCTTACAATAAAATGGACCCTTCCGTCCTCACAATAAATTGGACCCTTCCGTCCTCACAATAAATTGGACCCTTCCGTCCTCACAATAAATTGGACCCTTCCGTCCTCACAATAAATTGGACCCTTCCGTCCTCACAATAAATTGGACCCTTCCGTCCTCACAATAAATTGGACCCTTCCGTCCTCACAATAAATTGGACCCTTCCGTCCTCAAATAAACCATTCCGTCTTTAAAAATAAACAAACGTGTGAACTTCAAATATAATTATCTACTTCATATTTACTAAATATAAAACAATATAATTAATCAAGAACAACGGATTTATCGGACAGCTCGTTACCACTATATTATTGCGCCAAAAGGGGTATGTTGGCATAACCCATCTGTAACCTTTAGTAATCAGCCTAAACAATTTGTCATTTTAGTTTTCTTTTATAATTTGAATGAAATATTATGCTATCCTTACTTATGTAAAATGGCAATGCGAAGATTCAAGAGAGACCAAAAAGAAAATACAACGGTGTGCGTAACATTAGTATGGCCGATTCCATACTAGCCCTATGGAAATTGATAAAAAAATATAAATTAATAATATTGATAAAATAAAAATTCGTATTTAATATTGACGCTTGTCATTTACTGACACTTTGTGTAGCTTTCATATATTCATTTAAACTGTAATAAGCTTTTAAATGAAGACTGCGTTTTATTATTACTTTGAATTTCTTTCCTTATTTTATTATAAAATAGTGGATCGGCCCAGCCTCGCACGGGTAGCGTTGTTTTCTTTTTTTTTAATATCCGAGTTTTCTTTCTTCAATCACTGCTCAAACATTGTAAAATTTAGCGCAATGTTTTCAATTTATTAAATTTATAGCACTCCTGAACAGTGATGTTTGGTGTTATTTTATGAACGGTTCAGTGTTTCCTTTTATTAGCAAATTTTTGGAATAAAACGCCATGAAGTATTTATAACAATCTTTAAAAGAAATCATTACGTGATGAAGGATGCAACTACTGGCGCCATCTAGCATGTAATATGTAAATTAGTAAAGATTTGGTTTTGGTCACGGGCGCGATGGCTTATTTCATGTATAATTTCAGCGTTTCTCTACCGATTTCCATGATTCTTTTTTTTTTTTTTTTTATTATTGAATAGGTAATAACGTTACCTGTTTTATTTTAGGAATGAGTGAGAGTATTATAAACGTAAGATTAAACAAATATAATCAGAATGCTCCGAACTGCTAAGCTCTCAGGAGTTACACGTGTTATTGTGAGTCAACCATAAGGATAGACACATGCTATTGCCGAATATATTTTTTTTTTGACAATTTTATGAAGAATATTTCCGTCATACTTGATTTCTATGTAAGTTTAACCATTAAGGCTGCACACGCGACGGAAGCTTAAAAATTTGAGTAACTTCCCCTGTTTTCCCAAAATTCCCCTTCACTACTCTGATGAAAAGTACACTATAACCTGCCCAGGAGTATGAAGAATAATTGTGCCAAGTTTCGTTAAAATCCGTCCAGTAGTTTTCGTTTCCATAAGGAACATACAAACCGACAGACAGACAGACAGAGACAGACAAAAATTTTACTGATAGTATTTTTGGCATCAGTATCGATCACTAATCACCCCCAGATAGTTATTTTGAAAATATATTCAATGTATAGAATTGACCTCTCTACAGATTTATGATAAGTATAGATTTTACACATAAACCCATGATCTATCATAATGTATCTATTTTTGACAATCTGTCCTTTTCAATCGAATTCTAATGTATATCTATGATAAGCTGATTTTATGTCAACAACATCGTCTGAATGCCATCATACTTACTATACGCTAAACGTATTGTGGAGGAAAAGGGAAGATCTTCCGCCAGGCGGTGGTATGCCTGGGGACCGCGGTCCAACTGTATTAAGTTGGAACTTGTATATATAGTAAGGTTTTAGAAACTTCGATTGCGCGATGCACGATTTGTAGGGCGAGTTTTGGTGACGAGTGTGACGTATATTGCTTTGTTTCGTGTTGCTGTGGAATGTGATTCTTCTTGCACTGTCAGCGTTTCTATGTAGTGCGCGTCATTGTGTACTGATAGCGCGTCGCTACAGTATTTTTAAGCAAACTAGTAAGAGGTTTAGCATTAATTGGCAACATTTCTAAAAATACCGTTTCTAAGTTGTCAAATATGTAAACATATATTTTGCTATGAATTATTTTTAGAGAAGAATAATATAAACCGAAAATTGTTTGGGATGTCACACCTACGGCGGAATGAGAAGTTACCGTTGATGAATATTAGAAAAAAAACCTTGTTAAGACAAAACAGATGTTATGTTCTATTTTATTCACAGTCTCTTTCCCTGGCACACGTGTTATTTTAACCCAATTAACTCATTCGCCCAAGTTACCACAAAAAAAAAGCTTTATATCGAACATCGAATTTAATACAAATCCTAGTGAAGACACACTGACTGACACATCTATACTAATATTATAAAGAGGAAAGGTTTGATTTTTTGTTTGTTTGTTTGTTTTAATTGAATAGGCTCCAAAACTACTGGACGGATTTAAAAAATTCTTTCACTGTTTCAATGCTACAGTATTCCCAAGTGACATAGGCTATATTTCATTTTAAAAAAATTAGGGATCCTTACGTAAACTTCAAAAATGTAACCCAAGGTGTTAAAGAAATACCAAAAAAATCCTTACATCGCGTGCGCTGCGAAAACTATTGACAATAGAATAAAATTATGTACTACAATTTTATAGAACACATTATTATCTAAAAAAAATGCCCAGACAGCATGTCTTTAACTATTATAGTTATCTCACAACAAGCGTCATTATATAAAATTATTTAAAAATTAAATTAAAATCCTGCTTTAAAAAAGGCTCTTTATTTGTACCTATCTAATCCTTATAAAAAACGTATATATTATTTCAGACTACTTCACTACCCTTATATTACTTTTTGAATTATTCAATTCGAACATTCCATTCGAAAGTTATCTCGAATTAAAAAATAGATAAAACTCCGCTCGATTAGCTATGCATAGTAAGTTGTTGCAGGCGTCACGAAGGGGTATGGGAGGCTACTTATCAAAGAGTAAAAGCAAAATTTGATTGTAGCGACTATTATCACTGGCCCAACAGCCGGTCAATTAGCTCATATACCGAGGATACCAATGATCCCAACTGATCTGCCAATTCCATTTAAACGGCTACAATTTCCGGTTAAAACATCTTTTGCTTTAACAATTAATAACTCCCAAGGCCAAACCTTCAAATTAGTAGGGATTGACCTGCGCAAGAATTGTTTTACTCACGGTCAACTGTACGTTGGCCTGTCGCGGGTGGGAGCCCCTGAACATCAATTTATTTTGCTGCCCCAAAATACAACAACGTCAAATATTGTTTACAGGGAAGCTCTAACTCTATAAATTGAATGGCTTTTGATGTAATTACTCATTATAAAAAATAAAAAAAATATATCTAAATATAAATACAAAAAAATATAACATACATACATACATATACTCACGGCTATAAATCCCTAGAAGGCGTAGCCAGAGCTTAGGAATCAGAAATTCCTCAGCCACTTTTGGAAGTTGTGTGGGGAAAAGATGGTGAAATAAAGGTCCCTCTCTTCTCAAAATCCCTCAAAAGCCCCAAAACCATTAGTCGCCTGTTACGTACAACCACCGGAAGAAATGGGGTAGTGCTATTCTAAGCCGACACTACACAGCAAAAAAATATAACATAGCTTAAAACTTAAAAAAAATATATTAAAATAATAATACATGTAATAAAATAAAAGACAAAATGTTAATGATAATTCATGCCCGAGCGAAGCCGGGACGGGCTGCTAGTAGTGTATAAACTCGCTTGGTAACTAGGAAATATGATTTGTTGAAATTAAAGCGCTGTTCAAACAGGTCGCTTTATCGGACATCTTAATCGGACTAGCATATTTACATCACAAACGCATTCATATCGCGATGTACAAAACAATGTCAACGCCATCTAGTGGCTAACAGTAACAACACAAAATTAATATAAATAATTTAAAGGTAAACTTAATACTTAAATAATCTGAGAAAACGTAAACAAACCAAAATAGTTGACTGACAGTGTGACAGTGACAATAAAGAAATGCATTTAATGGCATTCTTATTAAATACAAATTTTCAAATGTTGTGGCATTATCACTCTATTTTTTTATTATTATTTTTTTCAATTTTATATAATATTTTTTTTTGTTTGTAATCTACTATTAATGTTGGGAATTTTAATTAATTTTAGTTTTATTTTATTATAGTTTTTAATCAAATTTTTAGTTATATCTTTAAGTTATAATATAATATTGTCAATGCTGTGTGCACTGTTGTTGGTATTATAACTGACCAAGACTTTAAAATGAATGTGAATGCAATCTTATGTTATAATGCTGTTAGTGTGCCTTGAATAAATAAATAAATAAATTCAACAATGGCAAATCGGCAAAAATGTTATCACTATGCCATATGAGTGACGTCATTTGGGGGTAACGTGCATTTAGAATTATAAACGAAAATCATGGAATATACCAAAACAAAAGATTATATAGGTCGTTTTATTGTGCATCTAGGTTCTCTTTAAACAAATACGTATGCCCAAAAAACAAATGTTCTTAATTAAAAATTTTGGAACGAAGTGCCGAAAAAATGCTTAAAGAAGCTGGCCAGTCCTAAAAACTGGCGAATATTATGTCGGTTGGTAGGTGTGGGCAATTTTAAGGACCAATTTGTCTGAAACTGATAATTTTGAAAAGCACTGCTCAGTTATATGACCTATTTTATTGCATTCAGCACACCTTTTTAGTGGCTGTGAACAGCTGGCAAATAAATGACCTTCCTGTTTACAATTGAAGCACCTAGAAGTCTTTGGTAGAGCACGTGTTTCTAAGTCATTGTTATTTGTCTTATACTGAGGTTGACCCATTTTTGTGTACCGGGGCGATCATTGTCAGGTCTTCAAATTTAACGTATCTATTACTTAATCGTTATCTAATACTTTAGTGTATCTATATTATATATCTTTCTACATCTATGTATGTATTTAATATGTATAAGTTTATGTAATTTATAAACTGATAATTTCAGTACGTCCCAACTGCTACAACCATTGTACTTTTTAATTTTATAATGAAATTTATAATTAGCTTTACTTTTAAAAAACTGTTGTCCTATTTACCATTGTATTAGCATTAAGCCGTTGATTTCTTAAATAAACAAATAAATAAAGTAACTGCCTCGGCTCCTAAGCACACTGCCCTGTCATCTATCCCGTGTAAAACACATTCTACCGCCCTAGTTCCTACTATTCCACACCTATTTATGAATGTATTTTTTTTTTTTTTTATAGTACTCTTCCAGTGAATCATTTAATCGAGCATGTTTAGCTAACATATTGCCCAAGCATTTGCCCATAATTTTCTTTGACAGGGAATGTAGACAAAAGCTTTCTTTGTCACTCTCCCCACATAAAAGGAACAGACGATAACCCCTCAAACCACCTCTGGGCAAGACCTTTTAATTTTGGCAGCGCAAAGTGTACTATTTGTTTTTCTGACCAACTATATATTGTAGCACACTCGTTAAACTTGTGCAACCACATGGTCATCGTCTGCTCCTTTCGGCCGGGATCAAACTTGGGCATTGGATTATGCATGCTTGTCCCTATTTTGTCCGACGAATCCGCTTGGTTCATAGATTTTACTATTTGTGCTATCTTCATTAAACTATCTATACTTAAAGACGGATCGTTTGACTCACCCACCACGGCGGCTTGGTGTTCTGCATTGGTAGTTGCAGCCACGAGTACCAGCCGATCGTTCCGGCGGCGCGGCTGATCCCGTGAACGACGATCACCTGAGCGCCTGCCACGCAAGCGACGACGGTATTGAGGGCGCCGGATGTACGAGCGACAGCGGCGGTCGCGGACCTCCGGGCTAACGCCCCGTGATTCGCCACTGCTATCTTCAGATCGGCGGTCTCGTGAGTGGCAGCCTCGCGCCCGGTAGCCAGGCGATTGTGGCCGCACAACACGCTCACGTGACTGAAATTTCTTTCCTTCATTGTACTAGTTGTACAGCGTTTCATGATGCAATCCAAGCTCCTCATGGCTGGATGGTTCTTCAGACGTGCGCACTACACTACTACACTACACTACACTACACTACACTACTACGACGATGGTGAATGTGCGATCGACACGGAAGCACCGGACTGCGCTGGCTCCCATACTCGTCCATGCAGCGACTGGCCCGGTCACATAAATCGCGGCATACCGGACTTCGTGACCGGGTTCGATAATGGTCAGCTCCAGTGCGCCTGGAGTGCGACCGACCTTTGCGAACTGATGGCGAAGTTTTAGACTCCACATTAATCTGAAAAAATCAATTGGTACGCGTAGTTTCTGGCATAAAGTGGAAAGTGGTAGCAGCAAGCTATGTAGCCTTGTAACCATAAATAAGTACAGACCAGATTAGGACGGGTCCGAGTACTAAAAGGGGAAAATGTGAATAAATAACTCTTAATTAAAGTTCCACCTTAGACGTAGATCAACAACGTAAATCAGCGAATGATTAGAGGAAAATAGCTACCGAAACTCATTTATACTGCTTTCCTCTTGAAATAAAAATATTTAATTTAATGTTTTTTGACATGAATTCCTCATGTGGGGATTATTACTCATAAATAAAAGATGTTATTAAAGGAAAGAAAAATTTCGACACTGGCGGGGTTCGAACCCGCGACCTTCGGGTATACGCCCCCGTCGCTCTGCCAACTGAGCTACAGTGTCAGTTGGCATCCAGCGCGAAATTTCTCTATCCTTTGTTTCTTTTTTACACGTTTAAGTAGTGTTTGCGTTTCCTACCTCCGAATTTTAACTAATTCGGACGGCCACTTGTCTACCTTTTCAGATAGAATGCAAATGTTGGAAACGTCTAACTATCACATAATTTAATGTTTTTTGACATGAATTCCTCATGTGGGGATTATTACTCATAAATAAAAGATGTTATTAAAGGAAAGAAAAATTTCGACACTGGCGGGGTTCGAACCCGCGACCTTCGGGTATACGCCCCCGTCGCTCTGCCAACTGAGCTACAGTGTCAGTTGGCATCCAGCGCGAAATTTCTCTATCCTTTGTTTCTTTTTTACACGTTTAAGTAGTGTTTGCGTTTCCTACCTCCGAATTTTAACTAATTCGGACGGCCACTTGTCTACCTTTTCAGATAGAATGCAAATGTTGGAAACGTCTAACTATCACATAATTTAATGTTTTTTGACATGAAGTCCTCATGTGGGGATTATTACTCATAAATAAAAGATGTTATTACATACATACATACATACATACACTCACGCCGTTAATTCCCATTGGGGTAGGCAGAGACTATCGATCGCCACTTCGTACGATCCTGGCAAACCTCTCTTGCTTCGTCTACATCCATCAATCTTTTCATACATGCTCTTTTATTCTTCATACTTCGGACGCCTGCCTTTTTGAGCACACTTTCAATTTGGTCCAAGTGTGTCTTTCGTGGCCGTCCTCTACTAACATTACCTTCCACATTAGCTCTATAGATACCTTTTACCAATTTCCTATCATCCATCCTCTCGATGTGCCCAAACCATCTCAACATTCCTTTTTCTATCTTACTTACAATATCATCTTTTACACCACACCTTTCACGAATCACATCGTTCCTCACACGATCACATAACCTTACATTACAAACTTTTCTGAGGGACCTCATTTCTACTGCATTCACTCTGCTTTCATGCTTCTTCTGCCACACCCAACATTCACTGCCATACATAAGCGTAGGAACAAGAATGGCATCATGCACAGCCATTCGGGCCCTTTCGGACACCGATTGACTAGACATTAGACCATCCAATGCTCCATTAATCGCATTACCCTTTTTCACTCTTCTCTCGATATCTTCATCACACTTTCCATCCCTAGTAAACAAACTACCCAAATATACAAACTCTTTTACTTGTTCCACTTTCTTACCATTAATCTCAATCACGCATTCGGTCATATTCACCTCTCTCTCAAAAACCATAGTTTTTGTTTTATCCACATTCACCCTCATTCCCTTTCTTACAAAAGACTCACATGCAATATTCATCATCTCTTGCAACTCTTCTGCCGATGATGCAAGTAGCACTTGATCGTCAGCATACAAGAGGCATTTAATGATGAATCCACCCATTCTTAGTCCATAATCACTTTCACGCAACTCTGTCAAACAGTCATCCATGAACAAATTGAAGAGCCACGGAGAAGCTACACATCCCTGTCGGACACCCCTAGAGATTCCGAACCAGTCAGTGTTTTCCCCGTTTACTCTTACACATGCACTAGAATCCTCATAGAGTGATACCAATGCACGTATAAGTTGACTCCCCAAACCGAACTTGGATAAAACCTCCCATAAACACTTTCTTACCACCCTATCATACGCCTTCTCTAAATCAATGAAGGAGCAATACACCTTTTGGTTCTTAGCTAAGAACTTTTCGGTGATGCTCCTTAGAGAGAAGATTTGATCCATACATCCCATTCCTTTCCTAAATCCTGCTTGCACATCCCATATTTTCTCATCAGTTTCATTCATCACTCTTTCGATCAATACCTTTGCATACAATTTACCGACAATGCTGAGTAGGCTAATGCCGCGGTAGTTTTTAGCCTCCTGGCGTGACCCTTTTCCTTTATACAGGGGCACAATCACCGCCTTGCACCAGTCTTGTGGTACTTTGCCACTCGACCAGCACTTTTGGAAAAGGAAGTACAACCAAGAAGCCACCAACCCTTTACCAGCCCTCAGCATTTCGATCGTTATCCTATCATACCCTGCCGCCTTCCCTATTTTCATACTTTTCATTGCTTTCATTATTTCTTCCATACTGATCTCACTTTCACTAAAGGCACCCACCGCATCGATCCAATCAACATTACTGCCGATTGGCGAAGAAACGGATGCATCCTCTTTTTCAAAGAGTCCCTCAAAATAGTTCTTCCATACTCGTTTCATGCTACTTTCATCCGTCGCCAATTCACCCTGATCATCTTTCACTACATTCACTCTCGTGTTTTGGGAAACTCCCTTTTCTTTCCGGACATATTTCCAGAACAACTTTTTGTTATTCCGGAAATTATCAGAGAGTTTCCTTTCACACCATTCTACCAGATCACGCTTTTTCTTTTCTATTTTCTTCTTAACCTCATTCTTAACTCTCTTATATTCATCTTCACAACTTTTCACTACATCATCTGTTACTCTCGCATCCATTCGTTTACTAGCTCTGACCGCTAGTAAATCTAACCAAGCTTTCTTCTTATCTTCGACTGCCTCTTTCACACTCTTATCCCACCAACTTGTTGGTGGTCTATTTGACCTTTTAAACAATCCACATACTTCCGTCGCACATTCAACCATTGTCGATTTGAGCACATTCCATACTTCTTCTATTTCCATTTCATCCCTCATCTCCACGCAACTTATTCTATCATCCAATTTCTTCACGTATTCATCACTGATCTTTTCATCATCTTGCAATTTCTCCACTTTTATTCTCGCAAGATCCGTTGTTGACACTTTGGCCCTATGACGCCAACGCGTGCACAGACCTCTCACTCGGGATATAACAAGAAAGTGATCTGTGCCAACATTCGTGCCCCTATAGACTCTGGTGTCAACAACCTTTGCTCTCAGCCTTTCATCAACAATCACAAAATCAATCATACTTCTCTCGTTTCCTCTCTGTCTTGTATACATATGGATATCTTTGTGTTCAAACAACGTGTTTGTAACACAAAGATTCCTCGCCAAACATACCTCAATAACTTTCTCGCCATTTTCGTTCACCCTTTGATCACCATACTTTCCTAAAACCTTTTCACAACCGTTGCGTGACACACCAACCCAGCCATTAAAATCTCCTAACATTACAATTCTCTCATTCTGATCACACCCATTCACAACATCATCTAACAAATTCCAAAACTCCTCCCTCACGGAAAGTGACTTAGACATGTCCGGAGCATACACACAAATTATGCGCATCCGGACAAGCCCTATTATATAAGCCCTAGCCTAAGATGTTATTAAAGGAAAGAAAAATTTCGACACTGGCGGGGTTCGAACCCGCGACCTTCGGGTATACGCCCCCGTCGCTCTGCCAACTGAGCTACAGTGTCAGTTGGCATCCAGCGCGAAATTTCTCTATCCTTTGTTTCTTTTTTACACGTTTAAGTAGTGTTTGCGTTTCCTACCTCCGAATTTTAACTAATTCGGACGGCCACTTGTCTACCTTTTCAGATAGAATGCAAATGTTGGAAACGTCTAACTATCACATAATTTAATGTTTTTTGACATGAATTCCTCATGTGGGGATTATTACTCATAAATAAAAGATGTTATTAAAGGAAAGAAAAATTTCGACACTGGCGGGGTTCGAACCCGCGACCTTCGGGTATACGCCCCCGTCGCTCTGCCAACTGAGCTACAGTGTCAGTTGGCAGAGCGACGGGGGCGTATACCCGAAGGTCGCGGGTTCGAACCCCGCCAGTGTCGAAATTTTTCTTTCCTTTAATAACATCTTTTATTTATGAATAAAAATATTTATTCGTTCAAATTTTTCTAATGATTATATTGTACATTATTGTACATTCGCCGCTCGTGCACTTGCTACCAATTTCGCAGTATTCATACTTTATTGATTTGACTCGTTTCCGGCCGGTTATATCCTCTCCGGTAGTATAAGTCAAATGAGCAGCCAATATTTATATTTCGTTTAATTGTACCGGAAGGATACTTATAAATTATCTCAAGTCAAATCAGCGACTATTATAACTTAACTGGGTATCAGATAAACGTTAAAATATACCGGAAATTGACAAATAAATTGTTACTCATTGAAGAAAAAATAACTGTAGGGAACAATACAGTCAGACACAACTCGTATTTAGTATTACCCGATTTCTAATTTGTTAACTTCTACTGTTTGCTTACCAACTTCATCGAATTGGTGACATCAGCTCAGAACAACACAGTATATACATACAATACATACATAATGCTGACGCATTAAAAAAAAATAAAACTGGTTCTATCCCCACTTCTGAAATGTCAGGCCTTACGGGATGGTATTCAATACTAGAGAAATCTATAACCTTTACAAATAAAACTCTGTTTAATTAACTATCATTTCATATAATCAACACTATACTGTTCTACAATAACTACAGCAAATATAGTTCCGTAGCAAGTGACTCCGGCTGATGCTTTTTCTCATCACGATCTTCTGTACTTGTCCTATAAACTTCGCCCTCCTAAAAATAAGTCAAAAATTCTTCTGCAACGCAGCTTTGGTAGTATAGATCTGGATAGGCTGCGACATGATGCCTCGAACATTGACTGGACGTCATGTACTACAGCGGATACTGTCGATGAACAAGTGAACATTTTTAATACTCTACTAACAGCACTTTATGACGTTCATGCACCAATAAAAGCGGTGAAAATGAAACATTTACCGGCACCATGGCTCAGTACTGATATTAAAAATCTTTTGACTAAAAAAGCACGTGCCAAGTCTAAATTTAAATCTCGACCAACTGATGTAAATAAAGAAAAGTATGTTTTAATTCGAAATCATTGCAATAAAATAATAAAAAAATAAAAAATAAAAATTTATTCAGTTTTCAAAAGTACATAATATTCGTCTTAACCTAGTAAGTTATTTAAAGTACAAAATATAACATTTTCCTGTTCCTGAGCTAGGTAATTTACCTGTATTTCAGGCAACAATAAACAAAATAGGCTTAAACTATCAGTTTTCATATAATGGTATTGGTAAGTAGTGTATAAATTATTATCAGACTCGATTGTATCTAACTAATTGTATTATTATGATAAAAAAATAAAAACATCTTATATTAACTTATTATATTAAGCAATTCCTCTGATTCCGTGTATGTAAGATTTAAAAGCCACGATTGAAGTTTTTTCTTGCATTCAAAGTTGTTTAAGTTATATAATACTAGTAATCTATTAATTTTATTATATAAGTATGGACCTAAAAATATAAAGAATCTATTTGTAATGGAAAATTTTGCACTATAAGTATTCAAACATACTATATCCTTTCGCCTCCTGTTTAGTGTATCAGGGTTGAAGTGTAAGCTAGCATGCTGCTTTAGAACAGTGAATAGAATAAAGAGCTGGCGCACAGTTAGCACTTTGCATTGTTTATATAGTTCGGTAGTAGGGAAATAGAAAGGGCGCGCTGTGGCTACTTTAAGTAGCGCTCTTTGAGCTCGTTCCAGTTTTAACATAGTGGTAATGCCAGCACCTCCCCAAGATTTTATGCAATAAGTCAGTAAGGATTGACCAAGCGCTTGATAGATTTGTTTTATTAAAGCGTAGTCACATATGTGTCTCAACTTTTTAAATATTACTATAAGTTTTCTAATTCTATTACAGAGTGCATTAATATGGACCTTAAAAGTTAAAGTAACATCGAGAGTAATTCCAAGATATTTGATGTTAATTGCTTTGGAGATAGTTGAGCATGGGCATGGTGCGCTATCAGTGCAAGTGCGGTGATGTGCATAAAGCGGGGTGTTAGCGAGTAATGGTGTAGAAGTGTTCCTTGCGAAAATCATATACATAGTTTTATCAGTGTTCAAGGACAGAAAATTATTAAAAAGCCAGTCATTCACAATACTAAAGCCAAATTGAGCGAATTTATAAGCTTCGTCTATTGTTTTTGCAGAAAAAAGTAAGGCTGTGTCATCTGCATATGAAACTATGGTGCCGTTATTAAGTTGGAGATTACATAGCTCATTAATATAAATCAAAAATAGGCTGGGTCCTAAGATACTACCCTGAGGGACGCCATAGGGGTGGTTTTTTGAAAATGTGCTATAATTGTCTCCAATTTTTAGGCACTGAAGTCTATTACTAAGATAACTTTCAAATAATTTTAACTGAGTATCCCGAATGCCGATATTTTCTAATTTTCGCAATAAAATTGGAATTGAAATTGTATCAAAGGCTTTTTTGAGGTCGAGAAAAATCCCTATAACATGCATACCTTTGTCCAAATTTTGCACAATTTCATTTGTAAGGCAATGGACTGCGTCATCAGTAGATAACTTTTTACGGAAACCAAATTGACAACTTGAGAGAAAGGATATTTCATCTAAATATTTTATTAACCTACTGTTCATTATTTTTTCCAAAATTTTAGAGAAAGTGGGAAGAAGAGAAATCGGTCTGTAATTATTTGGTTGGTTTTTATCCCCCAATTTATAAATCGGAATAACCACAGCTTTTTTTAATGACTCGGGGAATATACCTTGAGACAAGCAATTTTGAAATATGAGAGTTAACGGAGGGGCTAGTAGCAATAGGGTGTGTAGGGATGCACAACGACACCACATTCATGAATCCGTTGAAAATGGCGATCCAGCTAAAATCTGGAAGTTTCTTAGATCCTTAGGAGTTGGAAAATCTCGTCAAGATTCAATCCCAAAAGACATTGACCTCAAGTTACTTAACAATCATTTTTCCTCATCTTCTGCCTTTGGAGGTTTTCAAAAGGCTGAAACATTAAATTATCTTTCTGCACTTCCAACTCCGGATCATCCACCCTTTAATATGTGTCAATTCTCCGATTGTGATGTTAATAAGAACATTATATCTATTACATCAAACGCAGTAGGCGGTGATTGTATTAGCCGTAAAATGATATTGCCTATCCTTGACATAATTGTTCCCGTTATCACCAAAATCTTTAACAATTCCATATCCTCAGGATCATTTCCAACAATATGGAAAGAAGCCCAAGTTACCCCTATTCCTAAAAAAGTCAATCCTAAGTCCTTTTCTGAATATCGTCCTATATCTATCCTCCCTTTCCTTTCTAAAGTTCTTGAACGATTGGTTAATAGACAACTCAGTGACTTTCTCACTAAAAATTATCTCCTTAATCCTTTTCAATCTGGTTTCCGTCCTTCTCACAGTACTGTCACGGCTCTTGTCAAAATTACTGACGACATTCGTTTGGGGATGGATAAGGGTCTGCTGACTATCCTGGCATTGCTAGATTTCAGTAGTGCCTTCAACACAGTTGACTTCGAAATATTATTAGCTTTACTTCGTTCTCTTAACATATCTCCAACGGTGATTGACTGGTTTCGTAGTTATCTAATAGGACGACGGCAGCGTATTCGCATCGAGGAGTCTTACTCTCCCTGGTGCGAGTTAACTGCCGGTGTTCCACAAGGTGGTGTGTTGTCTCCTCTTTTATTTGCTATATTTATTAATAGTATTTCTCTTCAACTAACTTCTTCCTACCACCTTTATGCAGATGATCTTCAGATTTACACACAGGTTAATTTTGACCAATTAAATATGTCCATAAACTTGATTAATGTTGATTTGGAGCGGATTTTGAAATGGAGTGAAGCATATGGACTAAAAGTGAATCCAAATAAGACACAGATAATTATAGTCGGTAGTTCTCGAATTATTTCTAGGATCGACTATAAGTCACTACCGCCTATATTATTTGACGGAACATCAATTCCTATTAGCCCTACAGTTAAAAACCTAGGGATAATGATAGACAGCACCTTATCTTGGGTGCCACAATTAGAAATGGTTAGCCGAAAGATGTTCGCTTCAGCGGGATCCCTCAGAAGGTTGCGTAATTTTCTTCCTACTGCTACTAAAACTGCGTTAGCTCAATCACTTCTCTTGCCCCTTCTTGACTATGCTGATACTTGCTACCTTGATATAACTGAAGAGCAACTTAATAAACTTGAGCGCCTCCAAAACTTTTGCATTAGGTTTATTTTTGGATTGAGGAAATATGATCATGTATCTGTATATCGCACTCAACTGAAATGGCTTCCTATTCGTCTCCGCCGGAATGCACATACACTTTCTCTCCTTCACTCTATTTTATTCAATCCTGCCACCCCTTTCTATCTAAAAGAACGTTTTCAATTTCTCTCCTCTTCCCACGATCTTAATCTACGTTCTGAACATAATCTTCTATTAAGCATTCCCTCCCATTCAACCAATTACTATGGCTCCTCCTTCACTGTGCAGGCTGTTCAATTGTGGAACGCACTTCCGGTAGAGATTCGTCAGGCTAAATCCCAATCTATTTTTAAGGATATGGTAAAAAAGCACTACCTCACTGAAACGCTATAATACTGTTGCAAATTAAATTATATATATTAAGTATATAAATAAAAATATGTATCATAATATTTGTATGTAGTTTTAATTTATTGTATCATAGTATTTATATGTTTGTTAATAGTTTATTATTTTATAACTAGATTTAAGTATGACTGGATTGTTGTATTGTTTAAGCAGATTAACGCAGTCATCAGTTTCACCATGTTGTTGTACATCTATCTCACATGACTCTAATTTATTGACCTCTCCATTCAAAGGTTGTCTGGAAGAGATCGCTTTTAGTGATAAGACCGCCAATTGTACTTTTGTTAATTCATTCTGTGTATTTGTAATTGTTTTTCCATATTTGATGTACAATAAAGAGTTTTCTATTCTATTCTATTCTATATACATACATTCAATAGCGTTACATGAAACACCTATGCACATTTTAATACATAGTAGTAGTGAAGCATTTAGGCTTAAATATACTATCTATACTTAAGCACAAGTATATATACATTTAGTAATTAATACAATTAGCAATAGGTAGTTAATGTTATAACTTACATAATATCTTTCAAGCAGCAGTTCCTCTCGACTAGACAGTCAGAACTCGAATGACGCAGCTACTGGCACGTCACCCGTTTTAAACACTGAGACAAACAACTCCGGTATGGTAGTGGGGGTTGCACGTGCGCATGCAGCTGCGTCACTCAGTAATACGATCTTTCATTTTCAAACTTATGAATTAAACTTGTAGTTATTCAAAAGTATATGTAAATGAAGACCTTAATTTGCTCTTCATTACATTTAAGTTACATGCATTGTTCATCTTTGACATTTTGTCAAAGAGTTATTTTTAGTGGTGGCAGCACTTGTTTCTATATGGCATCACTCACGCTAGTTTGATTTAATGAAAATGGCTGAATGTTAAATAAATGAAATATCAGTAAAATACTATAATTGAAGCAATAGCTTTTAATGTTGTTTCTTTTTTTACAGGTAAGTTAATGGTATTTTTAATGTTTAGTTTGATGTAGGTTCTAGATTAAGTAAGAAATGTATTTTATAACATAAAATAAATCTTTTTTTACAGAGCAACAACGTGGTTTTTGTTTCATTAAATAACAAACTTATTACAAAACAACATTATTTGTAGCTGTTGAAAACGATGGAAAAGTTAAAATTTGAATTTGTTGTGAAACAAAGTGAAGACCCGAAGTCAAACATGTTGTGTATAACCTCACTAACGAACGCCGAAAAAAAAGTATTCACAATCCCCGATCAATTGCAGCCGATCAAACTGCATGATGTTGTAATGAAAACACAAGCTTTCTCAAGAATAAAAGCTACACTACAAAGACGGCATGAAAAAAGACAAGTTTGGATTTCATTGACACAAGACTTAAGTGAGACATATAAGGATGAAGATGGAAATATGCAATTTAAAGGGTATTTACTGGAGGAAGTCACACAAAAAGTACAAGAGGGAGTTTCTACAAGTGAATTGTCTGTAGAAACATTGACAAGAATCTTGGAAAAAATTTCTGAATCGAAGAAAGAAAGTAAATAATTCAATTTGAAGAGCGCATCAGAAAAGTTTGCTTTAGAAAAGTTCACAAGAAAAACAACAAGTGTTGCACAGTGGATGGCCACTTTTGAAAATGAATGTGTTCGTGTAGGTATATGCGAGGACCTGCAAATAATTCAAATGTTTAAATTATTTTTAGATGATTATTGTCAGGATTGGTACAACTCTATGCTTATTAAGCATACAGTTGACTCAAAATGGTGTATTTGGAAAACAAGCTTTTGTGAGACATATGCAAGCAAGGGCTGGACACCCATAAGGTATGCTATTACATTTAAATACAGACAGGGCTCGTTACTGGAATATGCTTTAAAAAAAGAGAGGCTTTTATTAGAGGTGAATAAGTTCATAGATAAACCTACTTTAATTGATTTAATAGTAACTGGGTTACCAAACTTTGTAGCGGATGAGATTGACAGGGATAAATTAATGAACACTGAAGATTTGTATGGTAGTATACGAGGTTTGGAATATTTAATGAATAAAAGAAATTGAATGTTACAGGGGGTAGAAATTAAGACTAAAGAAAATAAGACTAGGGAAAAAGCATGCAGGATCTGTGAAAAGGAGAAAAGAGTTACTCGGTATCATCCAGAATCTGTATGTTGGTTTAGGAACAAAGATAACGATCGTTTTAAGAAAGAATCCATTCGTAGTGTAAATCATTCTGAATTAGAAATGAGTTTAAATGAAATAGATCCAAAAAAACTAGTGATTCCACCATTAATCAAAATACAATTAAAAATAAATGATTCCATAGAGACACTGGGGGTTTATGATTCAGGATCAAATGTGAGTTTAATTAATTCAAGGTTATTTTCCTTAAAAAACTACTCTTACAACAATAACAATGATCATACAAATTTAAAAACGATTAATGGTGTAAAAAAGTCAATAGGAATTGTAAAATTAAAGATAAAAATTTTTGATATTGAACAAAATATCAATGTTTTTGTTATAGATGAACAAAACTTTGATTATGACTTTTTGATTGGATTAGATTGCATAAAATCCTTTCATCTAATTCAAAACGAAGACTTAACAATCACTCAAAAACTAAACAAAGAGACAAAACAAAATAATGATAATATTCCTGGATTTACAGGTCAAAAAATACAAAACAAACAAAATTTTTTTTATAATGATAATTATATAGTAAACTTCAATGAAAACATAGAAGTGACAAACTTCAACATTTCAGTCAATCATTTAGATACTCAACAACAGTCACAAATAGATAAATTAATATGTAAATACAAATCACTATTTGCAAAAAATAAGTATGATGTAGGGACAGTGAAGGACTATGAAGCACATATAGATTTGAAAGTAGACACATATTGCAACAAAAGACCATATAGGTGTAATTTTCAAGATAAGAAAGAGATAGAACACCAAGTTTCAAAATTATTAGAAAAAAAATTAATTGAAGAATCTTATAGTCCTTTTGCAGCTCCGGTGACATTAGCATATAAAAAGGAAGAAGGTAGGAAATCTCGACTATGTATTGATTTTCGGGATTTGAATAAAATAGTAATACCTCAATCTCAACCATTTCCACTCATAGAAGATTTAATGATTAAGACACGAAATTGCAAATTATTCTCCACTTTGGACATAAATTCAGCTTTCTGGTCTATACCTTTAAGAGTAGAAGATAGGAAAAAAACAGCATTTGTCACACAGGAACACCATTTGCAATGGACCTGTCTACCATTTGGCTTAAAAACTTCTCCTGCAATTTTCCAAAGAATACTAACAAGTATTATAAGAAAACACAAATTATCTGAGTTTACAGTGAATTTCATCGATGACATTTTGGTATTTTCTAAAACATTTGAAGAACATATTGAACACTTATCCTTGCTATTGGAAGCAATTTCTAAAGAGGGCTTTAGGTTGAAATTCTCTAAATGTAACTTTGCACAAGATTCTGTGAAATACCTAGGTCACATTATACAAAATAATACTGTCACTCCATTAAAAGATAATTTAATTTCCATTAAGGATTTTCCCATTCCTAAAACAAAAAAAAATATTAGACAGTTTTTAGGTAAAATTATTTTTTACGGAAAATATATACCAAACATAGCAGTTTTGTTAGATCCTTTACATAATTTGTTAAGAAAAGACCAAACATTTACTTGGACAGAAAAATGTCAAGGATGTTTTGATACTGTAAAGAGACTTCTGTGCTCTAAACCTATTTTGGAAATTTTTGACCCAGAATTGCCTATTTATATTTATACTGACGCCAGTATTCTGGGTATAGGAGCTATTTTAAAACAACCACAACCAAACGGAGAAGAAAAACCGTGTGCATATTTTTCAAGAAAATTAAATGATAGTCAAAAACGAAAAAAAGCTATATACCTAGAATGTTTGGCAATAAAAGAGGCAGTCAAATATTGGCAGCATTGGCTCATAGGGAAACAATTTAAAGTATTTTCTGACCATAAACCTCTAGAAAAACTAAATATAAAGGCAAGGACTGACGAAGAATTAGGGGATCTCACATATTATTTATCACAATTTAATTTTGATATAATATATTGTCCGGGGAAAGATAATTTGGAAGCAGACAGTTTAAGCAGAAATCCTGTATTAGAACCACATGTGAATCAAGAGGAAATTTTAAAGGTAGTCAATTTCATTAAACTAGAAGATATTCGAAACGACCAAGACAAAAATGAACACATACAACTACAAAAAAACAAATTAATACTAAGAGATAAAATATATTTCAAGAAGATAGGAAAAAATGAAAAAATTATACTTACTGAAGAATTTTGTAAAAAAATTATAAAAAATATACATTATTCATACTGCCACATAGGATTAAAACAAATAGAAACTAAAATAAGACCATACTATACATCAAGAAATTTATTGCAAAATATTAAAATGGTTTGTAACAATTGTGAGATATGCATAAAAAATAAATCTAGAACTAAATTCAATTATGGATTGATGTCCCATTTGGGTCCCGCTACGTACCCTTTCGAAATTGTCTCTATAGATACCATAGGTGGCTTTGGTGGCTCTCGCTCTACAAAGAAATACCTACACCTTTTGGTAGACCACTTCACCAGATTTGCTTACATTTTGACATCAAAAACACAACATTCAGATGATTTTATAAAGCTCGTTAAAAAAGTTTGTTCTGATAACAAAATTGGAATAATTTTATCTGATCAATACCCAGGTATAAACTCAAAAGAATTCAAAAGTTTTTTAAAACAAAATAATGTCCCTATTATATTCACGGCAGTTAATTCACCTTTTTCGAACGGACTAAATGAACGGTTAAATCAGACTATAGTTAACAAAATTAGATGCAAACTTAACGAAAAAGATAATAAGAAAGCATGGACAACGGTCGCTCATGAGTGTATTAAATGTTATAACGAAACGGAACATACTGTGACTGGATTTTCCCCGGTTTATTTAATGGAAGGGAAAGCTGTTGATATCTTACCAGTAGAATTAAAAGAACAAAAAACTTCAAATGGTTTATTAGAAGATAGAAAGATAGCTTTACAAAGAAGTATAAAATCACACAATTATAATAAAAAACTTTTTGGCAAAAACAGAAAGGAAATTATATTTAAAGAAGGAGATTCCGTATATGTAGAGAATGGTAATAGATTAAATAGAAAGAAATTAGATGAGTTAAAGATTGGACCCTACAAAATTTTAGAAAAACTGTCAGATTCAATATATAGGATAAGTACGGGATACAAAAAGCTTGAATCAAACTTATTTCACATCACCAAACTTATACCAGTAATGGCCTAGAGAAGGGGGGGAGATGTAAATGAAGACCTTAATTTGCTCTTCATTACATTTAAGTTACATGTATTGTTCATCTTTGACATTTTGTCAAAGAGTTATTTTTAGTGGTGGCAGCACTTGTTTCTATATGGCATCACTCGCGCTAGTTTGATTTAATGAAAATGGCTGAATGTTAAATAAATGAAATATCAGTAAAATACTATAATTGAAGCAATAGCTTTTAATGTTGTTTCTTTTTTTACAGGTAAGTTAATGGTATTTTTAATGTTTAGTTTGATGTAGGTTCTAGATTAAGTAAGAAATGTATTTTATAACATAAAATAAATCTTTTTTTACAGAGCAACAACGTGGTTTTTGTTTCATTAAATAACAAACTTATTACATATATATTTAAGTATACAATGATACATTATGTTACAAGTATTATCACCTTATATAAAGTGGTGATGACATAAGTGATCACGGTTGTTCAATATATATCAGTAAGATAGGTGTTTTTTAGATATTGAGCAGCAAATAGGCTATTTGACTGTTATAAGAATATACATTTCTTTTATTTCATACATACATATACTCACGCCATTAGTTCCTATTGGGGTAGGCAGAGACTATTGATCGCCACTTCGTACGATCCTGACAAACCTCTCTAGCCTCGTTTACATCCATCAATCTTTTCATACATGCTCTTTTATTCTTCATACTTCGGACGCCAGCCTTTTTGAGCACACTCTCAATTTGGTCCAAGTGTGCTCTCCGTGGTCGTCCTCTACTAACATTACCATCCACACTAGCTCTATAGATCCCTTTTACCAATTTTCTATCATCCATCCTCTCTATGTGCCCAAACCATCTCAACATTCCTTTTTCTATCTTTCTTACAATATTATCTTTCACACCACACTTTTCACGAATAACACTATTTCTCACTCGGTCACATAATCTAACATTACATTTTTTTCTGAGGGACCTCATAAATAAAATAAAAAATAAAATAAAAATAAAATGCATTTATTTACAAGAAACATGAGTAGAATGGTTGACAAATAAATTATATACGTGCTTTACATGTTCTGCCAAAGACCGGCGTGTAAATATTAAGTTGTAATATGGTTTTACATTTATATGACACATTGTAATAAATTAAAAAATATTTAACAATTAAATTTGAAATTATTGTATTTAAAAGACGAAACAAACATAACATAACATAAACGTTCACGCCGTTTATCCCCGAAGGGGTTGGCAGAGGTACCAATACTCCTGAACTCACATGGCAAGCGCCATCTAGTTTCCAGAGAAGGTACCCACGTTTTGCTTAGACAGTGCACTAACGTGATAGGGCGCAGGCCTATCGCGGTTTTGTACGAATACACTGTCACATGACTAAGTACAACTCAGCCATGTGGGTTTCCTCACGATGTTTTCCCTCACCGTTAGCAACCATGATAAATTAACCACACATATGACTTTAGAAAAGACAAATTGGTGTAGGCCCGTCCCAGGATTGGAACTCACGCCCTTCTGTTTTTCGGGCGGGTGTTCTACCCACTGGACTATCATGACGAAACAAACAAACATTTAATTCACATGCTTTGTCAATAAGTATAAATAATAAAAAGAGGATATTATTAATAAAATGTCATATGCCTGTATTTTTTTAAATGTCACAATTATTTAAGAAGTCATTCACTTTATAAAAACAATTTTCAATCAGATAATTAAATAGTCTATTTTTAAATCCTCTCAGCGTCATATTTTTGATGTCATCACTTAGTGCATTATACAATTTTATTGCCATGTTGTAACAATTTCTTTCACTAATTTTCCGAGATTCCGTATATGTAGAGAATGGTAATAGATTAAATAGAAAGAAATTAGATGAGTTAAAGATTGGACCCTACAAAATTTTAGAAAAACTGTCAGATTCAATATATAGGATAAGTACGGGATACAAAAAGCTTGAATCAAACTTATTTCACATCACCAAACTTATACCAGTAATGGCCTAGAGAAGGGGGGGAGATGTAAATGAAGACCTTAATTTGCTCTTCATTACATTTAAGTTACATGCATTGTTCATCTTTGACATTTTGTCAAAGAGTTATTTTTAGTGGTGGCAGCACTTGTTTCTATATGGCATCACTCACGCTAGTTTGATTTAATGAAAATGGCTGAATGTTAAATAAATGAAATATCAGTAAAATACTATAATTGAAGCAATAGCTTTTAATGTTGTTTCTTTTTTTACAGGTAAGTTAATGGTATTTTTAATGTTTAGTTTGATGTAGGTTCTAGATTAAGTAAGAAATGTATTTTATAACATAAAATAAATCTTTTTTTACAGAGCAACAACGTGGTTTTTGTTTCATTAAATAACAAACTTATTACATATATATTTAAGTATACAATGATACATTATGTTACAAGTATTATCACCTTATATAAAGTGGTGATGACATAAGTTATCACGGTTGTTCAATATATATCAGTAAGATAGGTGTTTTTTAGATATTGAGCAGCAAATAGGCTATTTGACTGTTATAAGAATATACATTTCTTTTATTTCATACATACATATACTCACGCCATTAGTTCCCATTGGGGTAGGCAGAGACTATTGATCGCCACTTCGTACGATCCTGACAAACCTCTCTAGCCTCGTTTACATCCATCAATCTTTTCATACATGCTCTTTTATTCTTCATACTTCGGACGCCAGCCTTTTTGAGCACACTCTCAATTTGGTCCAAGTGTGCTCTCCGTGGTCGTCCTCTACTAACATTACCATCCACACTAGCTCTATAGATTCCTTTTACCAATTTTCTATCATCCATCCTCTCTATGTGCCCAAACCATCTCAACATTCCTTTTTCTATCTTTCTTACAATATTATCTTTCACACCACACTTTTCACGAATAACACTATTTCTCACTCGGTCACATAATCTAACATTACATTTTTTTCTGAGGGACCTCATAAATAAAATAAAAAATAAAATAAAAATAAAATGCATTTATTTACAAGAAACATGAGTAGAATGGTTGACAAATAAATTATATACGTGCTTTACATGTTCTGCCAAAGACCGGCGTGTAAATATTAAGTTGTAATATGGTTTTACATTTATATGACACATTGTAATAAATAAAAAAATATTTAACAATTAAATTTGAAATTATTGTATTTAAAAGACGAAACAAACATAACATAACATAAACGTTCACGCCGTTTATCCCCGAAGGGGTTGGCAGAGGTACCAATACTCCTGAACTCACATGGCAAGCGCCATCTAGTTTCCAGAGAAGGTACCCACGTTTTGCTTAGACAGTGCACTAACGTGATAGGGCGCAGGCCTATCGCCGTTTTGTACGAATACACTGTCACATGACTAAGTACAACTCAGCCATGTGGGTTTCCTCACGATGTTTTCCCTCACCGTTAGCAACCATGATAAATTAACCACACATATGACTTTAGAAAAGACAAATTGGTGTAGGCCCGTCCCAGGATTGGAACTCACGCCCTTCTGTTTTTCGGGCGGGTGTTCTACCCACTGGACTATCATGACGAAACAAACAAACATTTAATTCACATGCTTTGTCAATAAGTATAAATAATAAAAAGAGGATATTATTAATAAAATGTCATATGCCTGTATTTTTTTAAATGTCACAATTATTTAAGAAGTCATTCACTTTATAAAAACAATTTTCAATCAGATAATTAAATAGTCTATTTTTAAATCCTCTCAGCGTCATATTTTTGATGTCATCACTTAGTGCATTATACAATTTTATTGCCATGTTGTAACAATTTCTTTCACTAATTTTCCGAGATTCCGTATATGTAGAGAATGGTAATAGATTAAATAGAAAGAAATTAGATGAGTTAAAGATTGGACCCTACAAAATTTTAGAAAAACTATCAGATTCAATATATAGGATAAGTACGGGATACAAAAAGCTTGAATCAAACTTATTTCACATCACCAAACTTATACCAGTAATGGCCTAGAGAAGGGGGGGAGATGTAAATGAAGACCTTAATTTGCTCTTCATTACATTTAAGTTACATGCATTGTTCATCTTTGACATTTTGTCAAAGAGTTATTTTTAGTGGTGGCAGCACTTGTTTCTATATGGCATCACTCACGCTAGTTTGATTTAATGAAAATGGCTGAATGTTAAATAAATGAAATATCAGTAAAATACTATAATTGAAGCAATAGCTTTTAATGTTGTTTCTTTTTTTACAGGTAAGTTAATGGTATTTTTAATGTTTAGTTTGATGTAGGTTCTAGATTAAGTAAGAAATGTATTTTATAACATAAAATAAATCTTTTTTTACAGAGCAACAACGTGGTTTTTGTTTCATTAAATAACAAACTTATTACATATATATTTAAGTATACAATGATACATTATGTTACAAGTATTATCACCTTATATAAAGTGGTGATGACATAAGTTATCACGGTTGTTCAATATATATCAGTAAGATAGGTGTTTTTTAGATATTGAGCAGCAAATAGGCTATTTGACTGTTATAAGAATATACATTTCTTTTATTTCATACATACATATACTCACGCCATTAGTTCCCATTGGGGTAGGCAGAGACTATTGATCGCCACTTCGTACGATCCTGACAAACCTCTCTAGCCTCGTTTACATCCATAAATCTTTTCATACATGCTCTTTTATTCTTCATACTTCGGACGCCAGCCTTTTTGAGCACACTCTCAATTTGGTCCAAGTGTGCTCTCCGTGGTCGTCCTCTACTAACATTACCATCCACACTAGCTCTATAGATTCCTTTTACCAATTTTCTATCATCCATCCTCTCTATGTGCCCAAACCATCTCAACATTCCTTTTTCTATCTTTCTTACAATATTATCTTTCACACCACACTTTTCACGAATAACACTATTTCTCACTCGGTCACATAATCTAACATTACATTTTTTTCTGAGGGACCTCATAAATAAAATAAAAAATAAAATAAAAATAAAATGCATTTATTTACAAGAAACATGAGTAGAATGGTTGACAAATAAATTATATACGTGCTTTACATGTTCTGCCAAAGACCGGCGTGTAAATATTAAGTTGTAATATGGTTTTACATTTATATGACACATTGTAATAAATAAAAAAATATTTAACAATTAAATTTGAAATTATTGTATTTAAAAGACGAAACAAACATAACATAACATAAACGTTCACGCCGTTTATCCCCGAAGGGGTTGGCAGAGGTACCAATACTCCTGAACTCACATGGCAAGCGCCATCTAGTTTCCAGAGAAGGTACCCACGTTTTGCTTAGACAGTGCACTAACGTGATAGGGCGCAGGCCTATCGCCGTTTTGTACGAATACACTGTCACATGACTAAGTACAACTCAGCCATGTGGGTTTCCTCACGATGTTTTCCCTCACCGTTAGCAACCATGATAAATTAACCACACATATGACTTTAGAAAAGACAAATTGGTGTAGGCCCGTCCCAGGATTGGAACTCACGCCCTTCTGTTTTTCGGGCGGGTGTTCTACCCACTGGACTATCATGACGAAACAAACAAACATTTAATTCACATGCTTTGTCAATAAGTATAAATAATAAAAAGAGGATATTATTAATAAAATGTCATATGCCTGTATTTTTTTAAATGTCACAATTATTTAAGAAGTCATTCACTTTATAAAAACAATTTTCAATCAGATAATTAAATAGTCTATTTTTAAATCCTCTCAGCGTCATATTTTTGATGTCATCACTTAGTGCATTATACAATTTTATTGCCATGTTGTAACAATTTCTTTCACTAATTGCCAAGCATTTCTGATTGGGGTATTCCAATTGTACATTGTGGTTGCCACGTTGAGGTCTGTTAGTTGGAACTTTTAGTTTAAATAGTGAAAGATTTTTTTTTTACAAATATTAAAGTCTCGTAATATAAAATACAAGCAAGGCGTTGGAAGTATTTTGAGTCTTTTGAATAAGGGCACGCAGGAATCTAGCATATCTGCATTACAAATAACTCACACGCATTTTTTTTGTATTTTGAAAACCTTATCTGCTTCAACTGAATTTCCCCAAAGTATTATTCCATAACGTATTAGAGACGAAACGTAACCGTGGTAACATGTTAAAGTAGCTTTTTGTGAAATGATGTAATTTATTCTATACAGTACGTATACATACTTATCAAGTCTATTACATAACTCATTAATATGTGTTTTCCAATTGCAAAATGAATCAAGATGGAAACCAAGAAATTTAGCACTTTGTACTTCGTTTATATCATTTCCATTGTGTTGTATATTTAAATTTAGAGCTTGTCTCTTATACGTACGAAATTGAATGTATTGAGTTTTTGTTAGATTAACATGAAGGTTGTTTCTATAAAGCCATTTTATGATATTACCTAATGAATCGTTAATATCTTTCTCAAAACTATTGAGATTAACACAATTTATAAGAACTGTTGTGTCATCAGCGTATAATATACATCTGTTGTTTGTGCTATTAGGCAGATCATTGATATAAATCAGAAACAATAGTGGTCCGAGTATACTGCCTTGTGGCACTCCATATTTTACTGGGTTATTATCCGAATTGTAACTATTTTGATAATGCCCTTCTACTTTACTAATGGTTATACTTTGTTGTCGACATTGTAGGTAACTTTCGATCCAATCATATGCTTTTCCCCGAATACCATAAATATCAAGTTTGATCATCAATGTTGGATGAAATACATACTCAAAAGCTTTTGTCATGTCTAGTAATAACCCTACCACTGGTATTTTTTTATCTAAATTTTCGGTTACATATTTAATTAAATGAAAACAGGCTGTAGTTGTGGATGTCCCCTTACGAAATCCAAACTGGTTTGGTACTAAAATTGAGTTCTTTATTAAAAAGCTGTCTAGTTTGTCATTCATCGCTTTTTCAAAAACCTTTGATAATATTGGTATTAGTGATATAGGCCTATAGTTTCGCAAGTTATTTTTATCGCCGGATTTATGAACAGGTTTGATAAAAGTTTGCTTGAGACGGTCAAGGAATTTACCTTCCAGAAACAAGCTGTTGACAAGATAGCTAAAAGGTGTTGCAAACTGTTTAGCACAAATTTTAATTAAAAAGGTGGGAATGTTATCATAGCCTGTAGATGAGGTATTTTTCATATTTTTAATAATTTTATATATGTCTTGAGGGTCGGTGGGAGTTAAGAAAATTGTATTATGATTACGAGGAATATTAATATTTATAAATGTCTTTAGTGCTAGCGTCACATGGATTTGTCAAATATGTAAAATAATTATTAAATGTTTTTGCTATGTCAGTAGGGCTACTTATTAATTTACCGTTGTATTCAATTTCTTTAATGTCATTACTTTTATTGTAGTCATATTCAGAATTCTTTTTAATTAAGTCCCATGAAGCCTTACCTTTATTCTTTGCCTTTTGTAAGTATTTCATATTGCTGATTTGTTGAGAAATACCTATCAGTTTTTTTAGAACCTTATTGTATTTTATATAATTATAATGATTTATTTTTTTATTCGACGGCTCTTGTATGTATTTCAAGTGTAGTTGTCTCTTTTTAATACAGCTTCGTTTAATTCCTTTGGATAACCATTTGTTTTTTATCGCCTTTTGTATAATTTGGACTGTTTTCAACGGGAAACATAATTCAAAGAAAAGTTTAATTAAGTCGTGAAATTCGTTAAAAGCTTCGTTAAAACTACTTTTTTCATATACATCACTAAAACTTAAGGACGTCATACATTGAACGAATTTTTCAATGTTCTCCTCCGAATAATCTCTTATTCTTTTGAATAACCAATTGGGTTTTCTGGTCGTACATTTTCCCTGTTGAAGGGTACATGTAACAGTTTGCGCTGTTTCATGGTCCGACAAAGATAAAAGATGAATTTCCGCCGATGTATTCGGAATATTACTAACAATCAGATCAATGCACGATTTTTTCCTAGTAGGGCGAGTAATATGGTTAATAAGGTTAAAATTATTTAGCAAGGATATTAGTTCTCTAGCACAAACACTCTCTTTTAACATGTCGACATTCCAGTCTCCACATAAGATTATGTTCTTTGATTTATTTCGGTTAAGTTTGCAAAGTATTAAATTAATTTTATTAAAAAATATTGAGATAGTCGAATTAGGTGTGCGGTAAATGCATATCAGTATGGTTTTACAGTCTAATAATTCTACAGAGCAACATTCAAAGTGTTTCTCAACTGATTCCTCATTAATCCACTGAATTGTTTTGTAATTGATATTGTTTTTCATTAGTATACAGGTCCCTCCTCTTTTTTCATTTCTTCTACAAAACGCACTCGCTAAAGTGTAGTTATTCATACATAGATTCGGTAAAGAGCCATGTTTGATGAAAGTTTCGCTAAAGCAAATAATATCTATATACGTGTTTAGTTTTATTTCCAATTCTAATCACGAAGCTATGATAAGATCAGTTTTGTTCAACAATCCTGCAATATTTTGATGAAATAAAGTTAAATTATGCGTTTGAGTTTCGAAAAAAAATATCATTTTCAGATTCGTAGTTAACTAAAACTTTGTTATCGTTTTTTTTCGCAAATTTTATATTTTCATTACTGTTAACCTTTTTATTTCTCACAATCAGATCGGTTTTTATTTTTTCTTTGAGGTCTTTAAGTACATATTCAAACCCTCCTGATGTAAGCCTTCCAGTTTTTTTTGAGTACATCGAAGCATCTAAATTATAATTTGAGTTAAATGTGTACGCATATTCATAAGAAGTATTGTCCAAGTATAAAAGATTATTGAACAATTCTATTCTACAATTATATAATTGGCTAAATTTTGTATACATATAAAAAGGTAGGCATATAATAAAGTTTGTTACCTGGTTTTGACAAAGATTTTCCCTAATACTACTTACGATATCTATGTAATTATTGGTGGTTTCAAAATCTGTTTCACCCAATAATAAGATAAGAAAGTCATTTTCACTCAAATCTTTTATATTACACTGAATGCTATCGAGTAAATTTTGAATTTTTCCTCCGGGAGTCGAGTAGTGCATTATATCATAATCCTTGGTGAATATTTTATCCAGAACTTGTTATGTGTACTTTTCTGTGTTATAGTTGCTTAGGAAATAAATTTTTCTTCTTTTACAAAGGGCATCATTCCCATTCAAACTGTATGATGTCGTTTCCTCCTTTTTATTCATGTTTCGGCTGGATAAGTTAGAAGGAGAGGGTGTCTCAGTAGAAATATTTTTTCTGTTTTGTGGCAGCTCTTTATCATTTTTGATTGAATCATATCTGATGGAATGTCTCGGTGTTGAGGCTTTAACTGTACTTTTTTTAGTGTTTTTTTTCGGGTGTCCGTTTTGGAGTAGGACAGTCGTCTTTGTTTTTTGTTGCAAATTTTAGCATATCCAAATTTCTTGTAAGTCCAGCAATATTTTGTTTTAATTGCTTGTTTTCAATATTTAATAAATTTATTTCTTCCTGAGCAAAGTTTAATTGTAATGTTAGATCCTTTACTTTTCCTTGGAGGTTTTTTAATTCGCTATTTTCATCATCTGTTAATGCTGAGAAGCTTTCGGATGAATCGTCTTTTTTAATACTGACAGACTCATTTCGGGCCGTCTCAGATACTGCACGTTGGTGTCGGAAAGTTATATTACTTAGTTGAGATAAATAACTCATTTTGTCGATTTATTTAACTTGATAATAACGCCGTACCAATATTTTCTCATTTATAATGAATGACTAACAGCCTTCTATGACATCTAGTGTCGAATAGCAGAAGAATATATTTATATGGTAGTGCCCCTTATATTGATATTAATAACAATCTTAAGTCATTTAGCGCCATCTATCGGAATTAGTTTAACGCCATCTAGTGTCGAGTAGCGTAAATAAAATTTACAAATCAATAGGTAGTTTCTCTTTCTGTTAGTGCTTATTAAATAATTTAGTCGTTAATTTTTTTTTAAATTGTACTTTCCTGGCAACTAATATTTGTTTATTCCTGGTCACTTAATGCTGATTGTAGCCTCCTCTTAGAAGCAAGTCGATTAGCAGGGAGTTTGTTCACTGAATTTCACATATTATAGGAAAATAAAAGTTTTGGTCACTTTTGTTTAATTTTCACTTATTTCTTAGTTTTATACAGATAAAACGATTGTGCACTTTAAACAGACCACTTTACTTTGATTTTATTAATAAAATTGTCGCTGTGAGGATTTTTTCTTAATTAACTGAATTAATATGTAAGAGCTGCTACTATATGGTGCGCCATCTCATCTCTACTGCATTCACTCTGCTCTCATGCTTCTTCTGCCACACCCAACATTCGCTTCCATACATAAGCGTAGGAACAAGAACAGCATCATGCACAGCCATTCGGGCCTTTTCAGACACCGATTGACAAGTCATTAGGCTATTCATTGCTCCATTTACCGCATTACCCTTTTTCACTCTTCTTTCAATATCTTCATCACATTTTCCATCCCTTGTAAACAAACTTCCCAGATATACAAACACTTTCACCTGTTCCACATCCTTACCATCAATCGCAATCACGCATTCTGTCACATCTTCCTGTCTCTCAAAAACCATCGTTTTGGTCTTAACGACATTCACCCTCATTCCCTTTCTTACAAAAGACTCACATGCAATATTCATAATCTCTTGCAACTCTTCTGCTGACGATGCAAGTAGCACTTGATCGTCAGTATACAAGAGGCATTTAATGATGAATCCACTCATTCTTAGTCCATAATCACTTTCACGCAACTCTGTCAAACAGTCATCCATGAACAAATTGAAGAGCCACGGAGAAGCTACACATCCTTGTCGGACACCCCTAGAGATTCCGAACCAGTCAGTGTTTTCCCCGTTTACTCTTACACATGCACTAGAATCCTCATAGAGTGATACTAATGCACGTGTAAGTTGACTCCCCAAACCGAACTTGGATAACACCTCCCATAAATACTTTCTTACCACCCTATCATACGCCTTCTCTAAATCAATGAAGGAGCAATACACCTAAGATTTGATCCATACATCCCATTCTTTTCCTAAATCCCGCTTGCACATCCCATATTTTCTCATCAGTTTCATTCATCACTCTTTCAATCAGTACCTTAGCATACAATTTACCAACAATGCTGAGTAAGCTGATGCCGCGGTAGTTTTTAGCCTCTTGGTGTGACCTCTTTCCTTTATATAGAGGTACAATCACCACCTTGCACCAGTCTCGTGGAACTTTGCCACTCGACCAGCATTTTTGGAAATCAAACTCATCATCATCATCACAAACCAGCTCATCATCATCATCACCGCTGCCATGTATAGGAGACCAGAATCAGAATCAGAATCAGAATTTATTTGCCACATGTTGTATGTACAATGGTGTTTTAAATTATATAGAGTATCAAACATGCGCCCTGCTAGGGCATTGCAACAACTTATAAATTTTTAAATACCTAATTAATTACTATTACATTATTTACAATTATTCACAATTTATATACAACATTAAATTATTTATTAAAACACGATCAAGTTAAATTATTATTACATTTACACAAATTATACAGCTTTAAATTATTAATAATTAATTGAGTTAAAACAATAGCACATTTACAAACACAAATTAAATTTTATTAGATTATATAGAGTAGTTAATAAAAAAAAACAATTAAGGAGAATGCGTGAAAAACTCTTGCAAGTCATAAAACGTATTAGTAATGAGGAATTTTTTTAAATGGATTTTGAATTTAGGGAAAATGTCAATGGATTTTATTGTGGGTGGTAATTTGTTATATATCTTAACACACATGTTATAGGGGCCTGACGCTATTAGCTCTAGACGTCTGTCTATCGCGGCGAGTCTCGTGCGCGGTCGGAGGTTTGCGGGCCGCTCTCGATTGCGGAACAGATGTTGGTTTTTCCGCACGAACAGTGAGCACTCAAGTATATAGATCAAACTTTTAGATTTGCAGCGTCCAAGTGCTGGAATGATATTCCACCACCTATACGTGCTGTGACCAGTAGGGAAACTTTTAGGCGTAAGCTTAGAGATTACTTGCTGGCACAGCAAAACCCATCCCGCAATGTCCTACCTGCAGATTCCCATTTATGATTGTGCCCCTTTATCCCATTATATCTTTACCATATATCATATCTCTATATTATAAATATAATATTGTATATGTATGTGAACATATATGTATAGATATGTATGTGAATATATATGTAACATATGTTAGATTTACTTTTTATGTTCTATTGTATATTGCGATGGTAATATATTCGTCTTCTATATCTGCTGTATATTTGTACTCTATAATTATTATATTATTATTTTTTTGTTTATTTAGTATATATCGTTGTTAAATATGCTTATCAAAATTTAATATATATAAACATATTGTATGTATGTCCACTACTCTGTTGCGTTTAGTGTAATGCTCGCAATTTCACTTGTGTCGGTGCTGACTGAAAATCAGTGTTGTGAGTTCTCAGAGCTCACAACGTTATGCTGAGTCAGCACCGTTTCGCTGTGCAGAGACCTTTGTATGTAAATTGTCAACTTATGTTGTTATTTAAAAAAAAAGTTTTTTATTTTTTCTATCTTTGTCTTCTTCTATCTTTATCTAATACGTTCTGTATTACATTGTTTTTTCTATTATTATTATACTTTTTTTTTCATGTTTTTTTTTCCAATATTGTTTTTGTCAAACCTTTTATTTTTTCTTTTTATGTTTAACTGTATGTCTCTTGCTCATCTGTGCAGCGAATAAATGTCTCTCTTTCTTTCTTTCTTTCTTTAAGTGAGCGTCAGAATTTTTAGGCTTTTAAAGTATGATCGGCAGCTGGTCTCTTGATCTATATGTGCAAGTATTCGTACACATTTTTTTTGCAGGACAAAAATTCTATGTACCTCAGAGGAATTACCCCACAGCACGATGCCATATTGAAGCCTGGAGTGGGCATACGCATAATAAGCCTTCTTCGCCGTAGCTAGATCTGTATTTGTTTTAATTTCGTACAAGGCGTAGGTAAAACTAGATAACTTCTTACTTAAGTTACCGATCTGCTGTTTCCAGTTTAGGTTGCTATCTATGTCGATTCCTAACAGGCAATATGAGTCTACGCATTCAATTTTGATGAGTGTGATGAGTGTGAGAGCCTCTGAGATACGGCTATGTCACCGTTCATGGGCGAATTGGCCGCCATATTTGACCGTATCTCGCACGCCCGAGCATGAGGCATCTGAGATGTGAGAGCGCTAGTGACTCGCCTTTGACATCACAGCGCCGAGTCACATGTGCGAGCATGAGCGGCGTGACAGCGACATAAACTGAGATGTTTGTCATTTTATGTCAAATTTTTGTCGACGTCAAAATTGAGCGCGAGAGCCAGTGAGAAAGATTACTTATCAAAATATAAGTGCTGTTTTGCAGCCATTTTAACTGTTTTGTGTAGTTCTCAGAATAAAAGTGTGATAGTAAAGAGTGTACATCACTTACATTTGTTTTAAATGAAAAAAAGCTAAAAATTTATATTATACTCATCCGGGTGAAAGTTTGCCGCAAACAAGTTCTTTGAAACATATTTATATGTCATGACTATTTCCGAGGACCTCTATGATAGCTTGTGACCTACGAAAAGCCTCAGGGTATAGTATCACATAAGGATACATACAGGATTTAATGATTCCACATGATATCATTTGAATCGTAAATTTTAACTAAATTAAGTGTAATCTACAACAAGTGCATGTGTCTTAAGTTTTAAATTCGTTAAAATACCATTGGCTTTTATAACCAGCAATGCTCTAGGCATGAGGATACAAATTCTGCAGCCTAAATCCGTGTATATGTCCAATTTTCTGATGCAGTTGAGAAAATCAATGAATGTCATTGATATTCTTTAAAATAACTATTGAGAACAGTTTCTCAACTTATAGTATGTTTCAGAGGTCAAATATAAAGCATGTTAGATAGATTTCTATTCATTTTTGTTTGTTATGTGGGGTTTGATGTCTTAAATTATCATTATCATCATAAAAGACACCTCCAGCTCATAGCATATGCTTTCATCAACAGGCACAGGCAAAGTCTGGATAGTGTGAGTAGACAATAGTTCACTTGTTGTCTTAGTGTGGCTAGGAATGTTAATATAATTTTTGTTACCTCTTTATCTACCTATACACTTAATGCTACAAAAGTTGTTTAAATACAGGTGCTGGTACTTTATGCAACATTATAAAACAAATTTGGTAGTCACCTTGCTAGTATATTGAAATGACTTACTATGAATATAATGCTCATTTTGTTTTCTTATTTTCAGTAAAACTAATTGTTTTTATACAAAGATTCTGGAACAATTTAGTGATTTGGAAGGAGTCAAATGAAATTTATCAGAAACAGCAAAATATAACAGTTTACACAACAAGAAATTAGTAAATCATGATGTTTTATCAATAAAATTGCCTAAATATTAATGAAAACCTTTTGTTTTAATCCATATTTCAAGTAAATCCAACATTTTCCAATTTCAACTCATAGCAGAACTCTTCAGACCATTTAAAATGAAATGATAATCATTTCAAGTTTGGTGTTGAATCTCCAGTTACATAACCCAACAGCCTTAATACCCTAAGCTGCCTCGTACAACGCCTGGGGATAAATTGGATTATGTTAATTCATAGACAATACTACACAAAAGGTGGAACAAGTGCAAGAACTTGTATATCTGTAAAGTTTGTTTACTAGGGATAGAAAATGTGAGGAAGGAGGAGGAATTTGGTGCATGGAGTCAGGAACAGTCTGATGTCAAACCAGTTGTTGTCTGAAAAGGCTCGAACGGCTGTGCATAGTGCTGCTCGGGTTCCCACACTGATATATGGTAGTGAATGTTGAGCATAGCAGAAAAAGTGTGAAAGTAGAGTTAATGCAATGGAAATGAGAACCCTCAGAAGTATATTTACTCTGTGAGAAGCCAGAAATAGTGTGTTTCTTAAATTTTTTGGGTATGATAGATGACATAGTATGCTAGATAGAAAAAGCAATGTTATGTTATTTTGGGCAAAGAGAGCAGATGGATACAAATTAGGTATCAAAAGAGATATATAGGTGGGTATAATGGTTGTAAGTATGAGTAAGTTTATTGATGCGGCAATTAATATTCCCTGCCTACCACAATGGGAAATAATATATAGTAGAATATAACATAACATAAACGTTCACGCCGTTTATCCCCGAAGGGGTTGGCAGAGGTACCTATACTTCTGAACTCACATGGCAAGCGCCATCTAGTTTCCAGAGAAGGTACCCACGTTTTGCTTAGACAGTGTACTCACGTGATAGGGGGCAGGCCTATCGCCGTTTTGTACGAATACACTGCCACATGACTAAGTACAACTCAGCCATGTGGGTTTCCTCACGATGTTTTCCCTCACCGTTAACAACCATGATAAATTAACCACACATATGACTTTAGAAAAGACAAATTGGTGTAGGCCCGTCCCAGGATTGGAACTCACGCCCTTCTGTTTTCGGGCGGGTGTTCTACCCACTGGACTATCATGTCGCTTTTATGTAGAATATATATGCACATTTTACAACTAAACTCTCATCTCAAGTGTAAAAGTAAAAGCTGCCTATGAAAGGGCTTGTGGGAACAGCAAAGATATACTGGCCAGTACACCCTGCTGTGTACCAACTTATAATTTGTATCTATGCTTAACTCGAAAAACATTTACACTCCGCAATGTAGGAATATGAGTGAGACGCTGCTATGTGCGTTTGAGTCTGCAGCAGTGTGCGCTCTAACATGACTCCCACAGTACTCCCCTCCTAGTTGATACGACGATATCAAAGCTAGGAGGTACCTATTACCAATAACCAAATTCAGTGTGAGCAATGAGGCCGGTGATTGCATGCCTGTAGATGCTCTGCTGAATGAATGGTGTGGTGAGGTAAGCGAGGAATAGAAGTTGCGGGTAGATCGAGAAATGTAGTAGAAAGAAGCGTGTGTTCTTATCGAGGGGTCACCACTGTGGAAACAGCAAAGATATACTGGCCAGTACACCCTGCTGTGTACCAACTTATAATTTGTATCTATGCTTAACTCGAAAAACATTTACACTCCGCGATGTAGGAATATGAGTGAGACGCTGCTATGTGCGTTTGAGTCCGCAGTAGTGTGCGCTCTAACATGACTCCCACAGGCTTTATTTGCTACTAAAACACATTTTGTGGAGTTAACTTTATTTATTGAATAAACACTTTTAAACAACCGATTCAACATCATAGTTTCTGTTGACAAACTCAGTTATATATAACTCATCTGTTCTTCACATTTTTATTCTATTAACATCACTTTTACCTAACAGAAACACAACTACAGCTTGTTTATACACATTGCAGTCATAAGAATGCTCTTTAAGTATGGATGCATACTCAAATTCTGAATCCATTCACCAAGACTGTTTCCATACATCAGAGCTTCACTAGCTATTGGGAATATAGGATATTGTTGAAATTGAAATGTAGTGGAGGTTGTTAAGTTAGATAATGCCCAGCTGCGCCTCTGGGAATGGATTGGCGGGATGGAACTAAGATTTTATAGGCAATGGGTGCCATAGGCTGCACAGCATTTCTTCAATTTTCTTATCAAACACTTATATAACTGTGCTATATCTGCAAACAAAAAACAATACAAATCATTAAAAAAATGCTGCTCACTTTCTAGTTAAATAATAGTTATATAGAATAATAAACTGTAATTATTACTTACTTAATATTTTATGATTCCCCTATCATTGTAAGGAAGTTTAGTCGGAAACTTGTTATCTTAAAACTTATTACTTAAATTCGAAAGTTGGGAACTTATATTGCGAAATTAATTATAATTTATTTTATGTTTACGTTGTTTTGTTTGGTTACAAAATGTTCATATTTGACGTAAGATTAGTGAAATATGACACATATAGCTACTATTTTGGTTCAAAAAGATCGAATAAAATAGAGAAAAAATATTCAGAGACCAACAATGGCAACACTGCTCTATCGATTCGGCGACAGGGCTCTCGCATCTCAGCCGCCTGTCATATTGACGCTCGTGCTCGCAAAAATGACATAGATTGGACAAATGAGATGTTTAGTGACATGGCTCTCGCTCTCAGATGACAACTCATGCTACCCGGGCTGTTTTTTACGTAATAATAATAATAATAAATGATGGATGAGGCGGATTGAAGGCCGTATCACAAGGGCCAGGGTCCTCATCGGCAAACTGACCAGCTTCAGATCAGGCAACAATAGGCCGAGGGTGGTGCGCTTCGTCAGGGAGGCATTCCCTGGTGAGAATGTCTTTGACAACTCACCGGAGTTTGCCTGTAGACTGGTGGAGCGCATCGATGATCTGAAGCAGAAGATCGCTGCTTGGGGTAAGCGAATTAGGCGATATTCTGAAAGGGTAAAGAGGTACCAACAGAATCGTCTCTTCATGAGTGACCAGAAGAAGTTCTACAGAACTTTAGAGCGTCCCGACGTGGTTACGACAGGTCAGCGACCGGAAAAAGCCGATGTAGTAGCCTTTTGGCGTGGGCTTTGGTCGCTGCCTGTTGATCACGAAGAGGGGCGATGGTTCGAGGCGGTCGAGGGAGCGTGCGAGCCCATAGCGCCCATGAACCCCGTCAACATATCCGAGGAGGATGTGGTGGCTGCGATCCGTAAGGCTCCGAACTGGAAAAGTCCGGGGCCGGACGGATTGCACCATTACTGGTTGAAGGGGTTCACGCGCTGTCACGCTACTCTCGCCCGTCAGTTCCAAAGCGCCCTCGAGAGTGGGACGCTCCCGAACTTCTTAACTACTGGGGTCACTCATTTAGCTCAAAAGAGCGATGCTACCGCGGATCCATCACAATACCGCCCCATTACTTGTCTTTGTACAATTTACAAGACCTTGACATCCGTTCTGAGCTCCAAGATTACTCAACACATTGTTGATAACAATGTGATATCTGGAGCTCAGAACGGATGTAGGGGCGGTAGTCGCGGTAGCAAGGAACTGCTCCTCATCGACGCGGTCGTAGGCCAACTGGTCAAACGCAACCGTCGGAACTTCTCCGCTGGCTGGATAGACTACAGGAAGGCGTTCGATTCGGTACCTCATACATGGCTCATGAGGGTCCTCGAGCTGTACAAAATTGATAGTGCAGTTCGAAACTTCCTCGGGCAATGTATGGGGTGCTGGAGAACGATCCTGAGTTTAGACGGTCAGCGGATGACGGATGCGGATGACCAAATTGATATAAGGCGAGGGATTTTCCAGGGCGATTGCCTGAGTCCAGTTTGGTTTTGTTTGGCCCTGAATCCTCTAAGTACACTCTTGGAGAATTCGGGGACGGGCTTTCAGTTTCGGAGAGGCGGACCACGCTTGCCTCATCTCCTTTACATGGATGACCTGAAGCTTTACGCCCCCACGGCTGACAGATTGGCGGAGCTACCGACGATCACTAACGATTTCAGTGGTTCCGTCAAGATGGAGCTCGGGGTCGATAAGTGTGCGGTCATCCATGTTGAGAAGGGGCATGTCGTGCACTCTGATGGTGTCAATGTCGGCACCAATCATTTGAGGGCATTTTCCGAGGCTGAAACATACCAGTATCTGGGCATGTCACAAACCATCGGTGTGAAGGTAGCAGACGTGAAACAGGGTGTTTGCGAGGAGTTTTATGAACGCCTGAAAAGTGTGCTTAATAGCTACTTGTCAGGCGTTAATAAGATCCGAGCCATTAACTCCTGGGTCATGCCTGTACTGATGTACACATTTGGCGATGATGACCTCTCATCGAATGCATCATCCGAGGTCGTCGGTTATGAGATTGTATATCCCGCGGAAGTGTGGTGGTCGGGGCCTCTTGAGTGCCAAAACCATGCACAACCGCGAGGTATGCAACCTCAGAAACTATTTTTTGACGATGACGGATGATAGTATTCGGGGAGAGGTGGTCGCTAGTGATAAAGGACTGACTCCCTTATCGTTGGCCTCACAGGATTGGCGAACCCCGGAGGTACTTAGCACCTCTGATCGGGAGTCCGTATGGAAAGAGAAGGAGCTGCATGGGAGGTTTTACAAGGTACTTCACGAACCTTTCGTGGACCGTAAAGCCTCCCTGCATTGGCTGCGTTTCGGGGACCTCTTTGGGGAAACCGAAGGTTTTGTCTGTGCAATACAAGACCAGGTTATCAAGACGCGGAACTATCGGAAATACATCCTAAAGGACGGTACCACAGACATCTGTCGAGCATGTGGCCGTCCCGGAGAGTCACTTAGGCATGTTATTTCCGGTTGTTCGGCTCTTGCTAACACTGAGTACTTGCACAGACACAACCAAGCAGCCAAAATCCTGCATCAGGAGCTCGCTCTGAAATACGGACTCTTGCAACAGAGGCTGCCGTATTACAAGTATCTGCCGGAGCCAATCCTAGAAAACGACCGTGCCAAAATCTATTGGGACTGATCCGTTATCACGGACAGGACTATTCTAGCGAATAAGCCTGATATCGTGGTATGGGATCGGTCGCAGTCGAGGGTATTTCTAGTGGATGTCACTATCCCTCATGACGAGGGTCTCGTGAAAGCCGACACCGAGAAGCGTCGGAAATATCTCGATCTGGCTCACGAGATCACCGACATGTGGGGTGTGGCTTCGACAGAAATAATCCCAATTGTTTTGTCCGCGAACGGGTTAATTCCAACCAGCCTCGCGACCTACTTGAGGCGGTTGGATTTCTGTGGCGTGTTGGTTCCAGCACAAATGCAGAAAGCGGTGCTGCTCGATACGGCTCGGATCGTCCGTCGGTTCTTGAACCTGACTCCCTGACCCCGACCGACTGTGCTCTTGTCGGGGAGTACCGCCTCTCCCATTTAAAATTTTAATTTTCTGTTTCGGCCATGGGAGAGGCGAGGAACTAAAAGTATTCCGAATAATAATAATAAAGCCTTTATTTCCCAAATTTACAGTATTAAATTAGTGTAACAATTAATGACAAAATTTTACTTACATCTATGTTTAGATTGTTATACAAGATTATATTTATGGTAGGTTTTAAATTCATGCTATTTCTATTTTATTTTTTATTTTATTTATTTTTATTAATTGTTATTGAATAGTTAGTACATACAAGATTAATTATTATAAATGAACCCACCAATCAATTAGCAAAGCATGTTACAATTGATATAATTATACAATCCTATGTTTGGGACGTCCATTGTTGGACGTAGGCCTCCTCCATCCGTTTCCAGCAGTGTCTGTCAGCAGCTCGCGCGTCCAAACGCCGGCCAGCTGCACGATGTCGTCCACCCAGCGCCGCCGCGGTCGGCCCCGCCGCCTCCTCGCGTCTCGCACCTGCCAGTGCAGCACCCTCTCGCTCCAGCGCCCATCGCTAGCACGTGTCACGTGACCTGCCCATCTCCATTTAAGACTGCACGCCATCTCTACAACGTCGATAAGCTTTGTTTTTTGCCTTAATTCTGTGGTTCTAACTCTGTCGCTTAGCTTCAACCCCAACATGCTCCTTTCCGTTGACCGTTGAAAAACTTGTAGCTTATTAGTTATCGTCTTTGTGAGGGGCCAAGTTTGGCATCCGTAGAGTAGAGTAGGCAGGACTATTGTATCGTAAGCTTTCTTTTTTAATTTAAGTGGTATACGTGATTTGAATATATCTTTCAATGACCAATATTTGTTCCACGCCCTGGCTATTCTTCTTTCAACCTCTTTTAGTGCCCAGTTTGTCATTGTGATCTTTTGCCCGAGGTATATATACTTGTTCACATATTTAATTTCTTTACCTTGAACAACTGTTTCTATGTGTTCACCGTTTGTTAGTATACATGTTTTTTCTGGGTTCATCTCAAGTCCGCATTCTCTACTCTTTTCATCAAGGGTGTGAAGCATAAACTGTAGTTCGTTATGGTTTTCGCTTAGTAGAACGATATCATCAGCAAATCTTAAATTATTTAGTCTTTCTCCATTGATATTTAAGCCGATAGAGTCCCATTCGAGTTTCCTAAAGATATGCTCTAGTAAGGCCGTAAAAAGTTTTGGTGAAATCGGGTCACCCTGTCTTACTCCTCTTTTGATATCGAACGGTTTACTTTTTCTATCAAGTTTGACCAAACCTTTGCTCTTTTTATATATTTCTTTCAATATAAGTATAAAATCATTGGATACTCCCTGTTCATTTAGAGCCGTCCATATCGGATCATGAAGAGCGGAATCAAATGCCTTTTTGTAGTCTATAAACCCAATATATAGCCTTTTTTTGTATTCTGAGAATTTTTCAATGATCTGGGTTAACGTAAACATGTGATCAGTTGTCGAATACTTGGCTCTAAATCCTGCTTGTTCTCTCGGCTGGTTAAAATCAAGTGAAGGCGTAATGCGTTTTAAAATCAGCTGTGTAAAAAGTTTGTATATCGTCTGTAGAATACTTATTGGTCTATAGTTACCGATATCTTTGGAATCGCCTTTTTTGTACAGTAAGCAGATCACCGCAGTTTCCCATTGATATGGTATACTTCTCTCATGTAATATGTTGTTGAATAAAAATGTCAATAAAGGAGTGAGTGGTTCTTTGATTGCTTTTAGTATCTCATTTGTTATACCGTCTTCTCCTGGGGTTTTCATCGAAGACAGAGAAGAGATTACCCTATTGACTTCGCACTCTAGAAAAGGCAATGTAGAGTCATCTTCGGTGATTGAATTTCTCATATCGGAAGTATCACTTGGTGAAGCATTTTCGCAATCATACAGCTTTTTGTAATAGTCGAAAGCTATATCTAATAGGTCGATGCGGTTGGTAGAGCTTTTGCCTTTTTTATTATATAGTTCAGGTATCTACGGGCTGGATGTTTGTAATTGTGATTTTGCATTCTTAATTGATCCTCTTTTATCTAAGTTTTCTTCAATAATTTTTAATTTGTGCTCTTTGATAGACTTATTTATTTTAGTTTTGATTTGTTTGTAGAGTTTGCTTAGACGACTTCTCTCTTCTTTCGTTTTATTCATTTTATTTTGTAGCTCTATCCTCTCTTGAATCATGCTTTCGATATCTGTTGTAATATAGTTTTCTTTTAAAGTTGTTTTGTTATCTTTAGGCAAATAAGAAAGTGATTTTGTTATTTTAGAGATAATGTCATCATACATTTCTTGAGGAGTGGTATAATTTTTCTTGGTCCTTTGTTGTTTATTTTTGAAAATGATTTTTAAGTATTCTGCTTGTAGTGTTGATATTTTTTTCTTTTTATTATTAAAGGATTTTCTTGAATTTTTCATGGGTTTTACATTTACTAAATAATTACATCTTAAAAGTTTGTGATCGCTGGGATAAGTGGTATTAATAGCTTGCAAGTTTTGCACTCTTTTATTATTATTTTTGGTGATGAAAAAATCTATCTCGTTTCGGGTTACGTTGTCGGGAGATCTCCAAGTCCACCTCTGTTTTGGCTTCTTTTTAAAGTGAGAATTCCATATGTAGAGCTGATTCTCCCTACAAAATTCTATAAGTCTTGAGCCTCTTTCGTTTCTGGTGCCATATCCCCACGGGCCCATTACACATTTGTCTTCAGCTAATGGTTGCCCGATTTTAGCATTAAAATCGCCAAAAATAATAGGATCTTTACAGTTCTCTACGGCTCTCATTAGGTCCAAATATGTCTTCTCTATTTCTTCGAGAGGGGCTCTGCCTGTGGGGAAATAAACTTGGATTAGGTTTAGCGCATCACTCTTATTTTTGTCTCCCACTGTGAGACTTAATCTTGCAACTCTATCGGAAATTGGTTTAAAATCAATAATATTTCCTTTTAGACTCTTTTTCACCATAAATCCTATGCCATTCGTTCCATTTTTCTCACCATGCCACATAAAAATATAGTTTTCTTTTTCTATAATTTGAGAGCCATCCTTTTTTACTTCCGAAAGCCCAAGGATGTCCCAGTTAATTTTATTTATCGCATTATTTAATAGGTGTGATCTGTGCTCATCTACCAAACTCCTTACATTAAGAGACCATATTTCAAGATGGTTTTGCTTTTTTATATTTTGGATGAAGGGTTTTGGTCTATTACTCCCGCGGGGACCAACCGTACTGGGAGAGAAATTCTTATTACTTTGGTTTTCTATGTGTAGTTTTTTATCTTGCTTGATATTTTCATTTCTTGTTTCTATATTATTTCTATGTATTAATTGATTCATATGTAGTGGGTTCTGAGTTATTTGCTATTGAGTATGTTGAGTATCGACTCCTTCCGATTGATAGCTGACGTCAACTTTATCTTGCGTTACTAAAAATGATTTAATGGTCTTGTTTTACTTTTTGAGTGGTTTTTCTGTGATTTCTTTTTCTGTGGTTTGTTGTGATGGTGATATTGATAGATTTCGTTTTGGGTTTCGTCGTTGGTCAACATTTTTAGCATTTAGTATTACTATTTTATCATATTTAAGTACGGCTTTGTTACCCTTCTCTATCTCCTTTTTCAGTTCTTCACGCAATTCTTTTCTTTTTTCTAAAACTTGGGGTAGGAAATCTTCCTTTATATAGTAAGTAGAATTTTGCAGTCTTTTCTTATTTTTCATTATCTCAATTTTTTTCCCCATGGTAGTAAAAGTTACTGCTACAGGTCTTATTGTGCCTTTTCTGGTGCCTATTCTCCGGATTGTATCTATATTGTGATCTTCACAATCAATCTTTATCTAACTTTTGATAATTTCAATCACCCTTTGTTCTAGACTTCGGTAAGATTGGTAATTCTCTTCAATTCCAAAGAAAATTAAATTTTTCCTTCTTATATGTCTGTCTAGGTTATTCAGGCGCTTTTCTTGGACTTCTACTATACTTTCTAATTTTTTGTTTTTATTTTCTAGAAGTGTAAATTTCCTATTTATGTTATCATTTATGGCTCGTTTAATGTTTTCTTCCATGTTTTTTATTTTTTCTTTTTGTTCAGAAATGTCCAATTGTATTTGTTTTAATATTATTTTTAGCTCTTCCATTTTTGGAGTATATAGTTAGTGCCTGGTTTAATTTAGGTATTTAATCAATGATTTTATTAGCGCCCTCTATTAACAAAGTTTGGTTTTGTTCAGCAACCTCTGTTGACGAGTAGTTGTTACTATGAAGTGATCTATTATTACATTGATTATGTTTTAACTGTTGTTCCTATCGGTCGTAAGATGGAGCCTCTTCTCATAATATCTTTAATTTTATGATTTAATATATATTTTAATATAAACGTTTTTTATTTCTCTATTTTGGAACTTATTAGTTAGCTTCCAAAAACTTACTCAGCACAAACTTGATTAATATCAATCCTCATAGGTTCTCACTTTTATTACAACGATAGACCGTCTTATGTAGAATCACTTCACAATTTCATCACCAGAGAGATAATTCCCTCTGAAACTTCGTGAAAACACTTCCAGCACTGAATCAATATAAATACTATTCAAATTAAACTATTAAACTTAAAAACTGCCCATATAAGTATTTTAATAACTAATTTCTGTTAGGAGACGATGATGCTACCACAAACTACCCACTACACAATTTACTACAACAACTACACAATTTACGTACTGAGCAATAAATGGCGAACAATTAGCACCAAAAATTAATGACGTCATAGCATACCTTTTAACTGGCTGTTTACAGTCAGTCCTCCATAAAAACCTAAGTGCGTCTTGATCTTCGGGCCGTATTTTGATTCTTAGGAACATATCCCGCAAATCCCCGGCCACAGCATGCCTATACTCCCTGAATCGCAGCATGATACCAAACAAGGACGCCAGCAGGTCGGGCCCCTGGAGTAGGTAATCGTTCAAGGATGAGCCCTTGCTCTTTGCGGCTGCATCGAATACAAGACGAAGTTTCTTTTTATTTGGATTATCTACCCCAAAATGGGGGAGATAGAAAGTGTGGGGAGGCGCGGGCCGGGTGGTGTCGACTTCCCTGCCGAAATTATTTTCAAATAAATGATTAACTCGACCCACGTACCTTTGAGCGTAGTCGCTGTTCGCCGCCATTTTTCACCCCTTTTAGTCTAGTTAAGGCGTTGGAGTAGCTATCGGGCATCACGCTGTTCTCATCTCGCTACGGCAGACCCACTTGCCACCTGCCACCGATCAAAGTCGCCGTGCGCTCCAACTGGGCTAGCGCGCGGACGTCTTCGCTGTTTTGACGGGGTTTACTGCACACACCTAGGGAATCAATTAAAAAGGAACGCCTTACCTGCTCATGGAGATCACGCAGCGCGTCGTCCTGGGCGTTCGTGGCACCGGCGGCGGCCGTCGTCACTAAGGTAACCTGTGCTCGGGCGCGGACAGGGTGCGGCGCGCGCACCACGCCGTGCACACACCAGCCTAGGGGAGTTCGCGTAGCGGACGGCTCATTGGGATTGCATACAATTATTTCAAGTGGTAAAATTAAATGATAATTGTCTTGCCCGATCAAAACTTCAGGTTTGGAACAAGTAACATTAGTTGGCAAACAATTCTTTAACTTTTGTAAGTGGGCATACTGATTACAATCAATTATACATGGGTCCTGCTGAGGCAGTTTTAAATTATCGACACTACGAACATTAATGTTAAAAACATCGTTACTATTATGATCAGACACATTCATATTTATAACAGTAGAGGTACACACTAAATCGCTGTCGCTCCACGCTCCACTCACGCGTATAGTCTCGGTGTGCCCGCGCAGCCCGGCACGCGCGGCAAGTGACGCGCTGATTAGCGTTACCGTCGAACCATCGTCTAGTAACGCTGTTGCCGCAACAATACCGTTAGGTCCATGAATATTAATCGGTACCACTTTGAATAACACTTTGTGTTCATTTAAGTTTATATGCGTCACTGTTTCCGCGGAAGGACCGGCATCCGACGATACCAGCTGATTGCATTCCGGCGCGACTTGTTTGTTTGCATCCGTAGTAGGCACGTAGTGGAGTCGCAGTCGATGGTGCGCTTCACCGCAGCCGTCCTTACCACAAGCCGGCGCGGGGCAGGTTTCACGATCGTGACGCGAAACTAAACACTTGTAACATACTCCGTGGCGCTTAACATGCCGCCATCGGTCCTTCCGTAACGCTCTTTTGAACATCTTACACTCAGTTAAGGCGTGTTTTGCGCCGCGGCAAAATAAACACTTATTATTGTCATTGTCACTTCGCGCCGATTGCACTAACACTGTTTGTTGCCGGCTAGCGTTGTTGTTATCAGCTTTGCCTCTCGGATGAAGCTGGGAGCTGACGTTACGCTGATCCATAGCGTAAATATTCGCGGTTGTCGTAATCTTCACTGCTTCGCTGTTCAGGAACTCTCCTAATATTTCTAGGCGTGGTTTCTTGCCTTCTTTTATTAAAGGGAAGCTGTAGTCGGACCACTTAGAAATCATGACGGCTGGCAGTTTCGAAATAATAATGTTAACCATATTTACGTCCTGTAGGTACTCGTTGCGGCTAAAGACGTGTACGGCAGCTATGAAGTTCTGTACTTTAACTGAGAATGACACGATGTCCTTGATGTACTCGTTTGGTATAGGTGGAAGCTTTCGTAATCCTTGCACAAGACGGGACAGGATGGTCTCTGCGTTTCCACACACCAGTTCTAAGGTTTTCATGACGATGTCTGGCGATGTGGCACTAACCATTAGTGCTGAGACTGCTTCCCGCGCAGATCCGTGAAGACACTTCCTCAACCTCCATAAATTCTCCTTCGGGCTGAAGCCGCACACCTCGGTGGACTCATCATAGGCCTGCCTAAATTGCAGCCATTCCAAAGGGTCGCCAGAGTAGCTAGGTAGGTCTTTGGGAGTACATAATCGGCTAAGCAGGTTCTTATCAGTCCGGTGGTTAGCGGAAGTAGCGGCTAGACTTTTGCAGGGCACTCGCGAGCATATGAACTGTTTCATTGGAGGTGCCGGGGTCGACAGCCGCCGGCGGGCACTGCGCGCCCGGCTGATTACCATGGACGGGGGCTGGCAGTAGGGGTTCCAGTTCGCGCTGGCTTTGTTCTAACCATTTTTCCACTACACTATTGTTGTCGGTGTGTGAGACTTCGTGTGGACTGTATTTTTCATTTTCCTCATCAATCAGGTTGGCTAAATCATTTTTCGTTTAAAGATTATTTTATTATGTCGAAAAGAACATATTTAAGTGGTTCACAAAAAAGAAAAAAAAATATAGCTCAAAAAGAAATAACGGAAAAACTTCCAAAACTCACTTCATTTTTTACGGTGGAAGAAACAAATAAGCCGAGAGATTATTCATTCTCATCACCGCAAGACAAAAGTACCTCTGAATGTTACCAGGAAAAAGAGGTTACGTGTGACGAAAATGACAATCACACATCAGATGCTAAACCATCGACTTCAACTTACTATGAATTAATAACTGCAAGCTTAGAGAATGTATCTGTGTCTCCTGACCCGAGTACTTATTGTGACGACATTTTACCGGAAAAAGTCCGTGATATTTGGATTCGAAAAGGACCAGAGTTTTTCCAAAATATAAACAGTGACTTCTCCGAAACTTCTACTAGTTTTCCAGATTCAAATGGTAGAACAAAAACAAGATGCTTGACAAAAAATATTTTCATTCGTAAATTGACGAATGGTGAGTCTTTAGAAAGAAAATGGCTTCTTTATTCACCAGCAAAGAAATCTGTATACTGTTATTGCTGCCGTCTATTTAATACCACTACTGGTGCTGGACATAATTTAAGTTCTCCTAATGGATATAAAGATTGGAAGCATATAAGTAACTTATTGATAGAGCATGAGAACAGTTTACAGCACAGGGAATTTATGATGAATTATGTTGCAAGAATGAAAACTACTGGACGAATTGATACTGAGTTGCTGTACCAATATAATAGAGAAATTAACAATTGAAAGAATGTACTTAAGAGGATTGTTGCAGTAGTGAAATTTTTGGCTTCAAGAGGTCTTGCTTTTCGTGGTGATAATGAGAAATTAGGATCGCAAAATAATGGGAATTATTTGGGATGCTTAGAACTGATTAGTGAGTTTGATCCTTTTCTTGCTGATCACATACAAAACTGCGGAAATCGTGGAAAAGGAAGTACATCATATTTATCGGCAAATATTTGTAACGAATTTATTAATTTAATGGGACAGCAAGTTTTGAAAACCATTGTCAATGAACTTAAAACAGCAAAGTACTACTCTATTAGCGTAGATTCTACACCAGATCTGTCCCACGTTGACCAACTGACTTTCATAGTTAGATACGTAAAAGACGGATAGCCTGTTGAGAGATTTTTGCAATTTTTGCCTATGGATGAACATAATGCGCAATATATAGCAGATACCATTTTAAACTTTTTTGAAAGACTTGATATTTCTATAAAAGATTGTCGCGGGCAGAGCTACGACAATGCGTCAAATATGTCTGGAAAGTACTCTGGTGTTCAGTCAAGAATGAAAGAAGTTTGCGAATTTGCGATTTACGTTCCATGTGCGGCACATTCGCTAAATTTAGTGGGTGTTCAGGCTGTTGAGTGTGTTACTGAAGCAGTAACATTCTTTCAATTTGTACAAAAATTGTTTAATTTTTTTTCGGCTTCGACAAAACGATGGAAAATTTTGACAGAGCATTTAGGTGCAAATAGAGTCTTGAAGTCTCTTTCGGAAACTAGATGGTCTGCACGTGCTAATGCTATTAATGCTTTGCAAAATGGTTATTTAAATATTTCTGAAGCATTGTGTTCAATCGCGAGTGACATTAATCAACCAGGAGACACTAGAAAGGAAGCCCAAAGCCTTGCAAAAAAAATGGAAAAATTTGAGACTGCTCTTCTTACTGAAATATGGAATGATCTTTTGGGAATTATGAATAAAACAAGTCTAAGTTTACAGAATAGCACTATGACCATGGACGTTGTAACGAAACTTTACGAGTCTCTGATCAGTTATGCCAATACCGCACGCGATAATTTTGATCAGTACGAAACGGCTGCTAAAGAAAAAAGTCCATATGCTGACTACAAAGACACATTTGAAAGAAAAAGATTTCGCAGCACACGCATCACTTTTTTTGAAGGATCATCAGAGACGGCACAGTTGAGAGGCAAAGAAAAGCTTCGTGTAGATACTTTCATTCCCATAATTGACACATTAATTACTCATTTAAAAAAACGTTCTGCAGCATACCAAGAAATTGATAGTCGATTTAGTTTTCTTTGTCAGTTAACAATAATAGAATCTGATGAGTTGACCAAAAAATGCAAAGAATTTGCAAAATTTTATCATGAAGACATAAATGCAGATGAGTTCAAAACAGAATGTTTTCATTTAAGTCAATATTTAAAAAACATAGCAAAGCAATCGGCGGATTTAAATATCTCAACCTTACATAACTTAATAAAAGCAGATAAATTGAAAGAAACTTTTCCAAACGTAGAAATTGCTACAAGAATATTCCTTTGCTTGATGGTTACTAATTGCAGTGGAGAGCGGTCATTTTCGCAGCTTAAGAGAATAAAAAATGAATTGCGAACAACAATGTTACAAGAACGACTAAGTTATTTGTCAATTATGTGCATTGAAAGTGATATCCTTCAAAACATTGACTTTAATGATATAATAGAAGATTTTGCTCAACAGAAATCCCGAAAGAAACCATTATCGTAATCAGAACCAAAAAACAGCAGCATTCGAATGTCATTAATGACGTATTTATAAAATCATACTGTATTTGGTTTTCTATAATAAATGATTAAACTTATTTTTAAAGTGTTAGTATGATTACTAAATTGAAATGAGAACTAAATTCCTTCTCATGGTCTATTTTTGGGTTCTATTGCTTTTTATCATTGTATTTCAAATATATTAAATATTTATGTATATTATATTTTATTGTAGGTTGGTATTTATTGTATGTATTATGTAAGTAGGTATGTAAGTATATGTAGTATATTGTATACATCTATTATGTTGTTTTTTTTTTCTCTCTTTATTTTTCCTTATTTGCACTGTTTTGTCCGTACCCATTTCTATGTACACTTTCCTCTCCCCAAAGGTTGTCTGGAAGAGATCGCTCTTAGCGATAAGACCGCCTGTGTTGTACCATTGCATTTTGTTTCATTAAATTCTGTAATCTTTGTTTTGTGTGCAATAAAGAATATTCTATTGGCCAGATTATGATGCACTATGATGGTAGACAGACTAACTCTGAAAGAAGCTAAAACAATATCAAGTCGACAAGATCTAAATTTGAAAAGTCCTGAGAAGCCTCAAATTGCAGACCAAATACCAGAATTGAGTTCAGATGCATTCTTTCCGATCAAGTACATTGAAACTAAGATGCGATTGGATGAAAAAGCTTTGGAGATGTTAAGAGACAAGTTTAAGAAACCAAGACCAATGTGTGTTAAAAGGAAAATTGTTGATTCCGTACTACAAGAGATGCTGGTAGAGCAATACAAGACAAGATCGCCAACTAAAAGTTGGGTTTCCCCAAAGAAAGACATTAAAATGATCTGTGAAAAATCATGAAATATTTAAAACTCCAGAAAAACAAAGCGTTCGAGACTTACCAATAGTTGATGATTCTTCCAACAGCACTTTTGTGATGGATCCAGAGTTCATATCAAATTTACCTAGCGATGATGAAATAAATATATTTGAAACACCAAAGAAATCTAAACTTGTTAATATCAATAATGATTCAGCCACGTTTAAGATTTCACGGGAAATATGTTGGTTAAGTGATTGTTCCGGCACATCACTAGTGCTCGAAAATTATTATAAAACGTTTGAGGGTAGTGCGTCATGCTACCCACTTATTCTTTGTCACTTGCGTACGATTCTTGTTACTGTTAACATTATTTTGGCCACGGTGTAATTATTAATCAATACACGCAATATATTCTGGAGTCAGATATTTTATTACTATTAGCATCCATACAATCCATTCATAGTTCCTGAAGGATTGAACATGGTGACCCCGACGTTATACCTACTATGTGGTAACAGCGGCTCTCATCTCGCTTGTATGGACGGGACCAGCTATCTGTGTAAAGTTTGTGAGAGAATGACGCCTGAGGATCCGCAACAGCTTGAAGATAAGATTAGGAATATAATGCAAGAAGAGCAGCGAGCCAAACCGCCGTCTGCAAAAAGATTGGTGATGCCGAGTCGGATGTCCATCAGAAATACTAAGAAACATCTTACAAGTGATCGACCTTCATCCTCCAGACATCAAACGATGGTAGACAGCCTAACTCTGAAAGAAGCTAAAACAATATCAAGTCGACAAGTTTAAGAAACCAAGACCAATTTGTGTTAAAAGGAAAATTGTTGACAAATGGGACATCCAGTTATGCCTACTATGTGGTAACAGCGGCTCTCATCTCGCTTGTATGGACGGGACCAGCTATCTGAGTCATGTAGTCCGATTCAGGATACACTGCATGGTCACACCATTTCAGAGCGAAAATAACGATTTTTCAACTCATTCCGGTCAACAATCGGTCCCTCGTCCTCCAATCTCGTTCCTTCATTCTTTTTAGGTGTGCTGCATTGGAAACACGTCTCGTCTCCGTAAAATAGAAATTGTTACAATCATATATTTTCAGCTTTTCAGCTAGAAAATGCCAGTGTATAATGACTGTTCAAGTAAATATATGAATTGACAAGGACCTACCTCCGAAATACTATATATGTAAATTCATTTTTGATAGTTGGCGGCAAAAATGGCGGTGAGTAACATAATCATTTTATGTTCTTAAGCCCCTTAATGAGTTATTATACTTATTATACAGTTTTTTCTTCAATCCACTTTTTTAAGTGATGGTGCGATACTGCGCAGAAAGTGACATAATTCTAATTAACTTTATCAATGACCCACTTTTTAGTCTTATTAAAGTGATAATAAGTAATGTAATATTACCCAGAAGATTGAGGTAATGTATATCTAAAGTGGTTTTACCTACGCGATACAGCGTAGAAAGTGTCATGAATCATAAAAACAGTAAAGATGTTCAATATTAAAATTTTCTTAAAGAGATAATAAGGAATATTAACCAGAACATTGATTGTCATAATGTATTTTCTTGAACTGGTTTTACAAGATTAATATGTATAACCAACTACTAAAATTTCAAAACGTGATAAGGCGTTATACCAAAAGGTTTTTTTTTAAAATACTTTTCTTTTGTACGAGATACCTACTTCCCAGAAAGTAGCTTTATTCATTTCAGCATTATCATCAATCAGTACATAGTTACTACATGTATATTAAATAATACAATGTGCACCTACCGTACGTTGTCACAATGAATAACATTATACATCGACAACTTTTTAATCTTCTTGAAGAGGTAATACGAGTTGTTATCCAGAAGATCAATTGGCATGCGCTTTCCTAAAGTGGTTGTACGAGATACTTACCAAAAAGTAGCTTTATTCATTTCAGCATTATTGTCATTCAGTACATAGTTACTAAATGTATATCAAATAATACGGTGTGCACCTACCGTACGTTATCACAATGAATAACATTAAACATCGACAACTTTTTAATCTTCCTAAAGAGGTAATACGAGTTGTTATCCAGAAGATCAATTGGCATGCGCCTTCCTAAAGTGGTTGTACGAGATACTTCCCAGAAAGTAGCTTTATTCATTTCAGCATAATCGTCATTCAGAACATAGTTACTTCATGTATATCAAATAATACGGTGTGCACCTACCGTACGTTATCATAATGAATAATATTATACATCGACAACTTTTTAATCTTCTTAAAGAGGTAATACGAGTTATTATCCAGAAGATCAATTGGCATGCGCTTTCCTAAAGTGGTTGTACGAGATACTTCCCAGAAAGTAGCTTTATTCATTTCAGCATTATCATCAATCAGTGAAGGAGAAGGAAGTTGACAGGTGAAGGAGTTTGTATATCTGGGAAGTTTGTTTACAAGGGATGGAAAATGTGATGAAGACATTGAAAGAAGAGTGAAAAAGGGTAATGCGGTAAATGGAGCAATGAATAGCCTAATGATCAGTCAATTGGTGTCTGAAAAGTCCCGAATGGCTGTGCATGATGCTGTTCTTGTTCCTACGCTTATGTATGGAAGCGAATGTTGGGTGTGGCAGAAGAAGCATGAGAGCAGAGTGAATGCAGTAGAGATGAGGTCCCTCAGAAAAATTTGTAATGTTAGATTGTGTGACCGAGTGAGAAATAGCGTTATTCGTGAAAAGTGTGGTGTGAAAGATGATATTGTAAGAAAGATAGAAAAAGGAATGTTGAGATGGTTTGGGCACATAGAGAGGATGGATGATAGAAAATTGGTAAAAGGGATCTAGTGTGGATGGTAATGTTAGTAGAGGACGACCACGGAGAACACACTTGGACCAAATTGAGAGTGTGCTCAAAAAGGCTGGCGTCCGAAGTATGAAGAATAAAAGAGCATGTATGAAAAGATTGATGGATGTAAACGAAGCTAGAGAGGTTTGTCAGGATCGTACGAAGTGGCGATCGATAGTCTCTGCCTACCGCAATGGGAATTAATGGCGTGAGTATATGTATGTATGTATGTATGCATCAATCAGTAAATAGTTACTACATGTATATTAAATAATACGGTGTGCACCGACCGTAAGTTTTTACTATAAAAACGTTGAGTTGTCGGAAAATAATGTGTCATACGAACCAGTACGAATGACATACCCAAGCAAGAACAACTTAAAGGTCGAGACGACCATAGTTCCCATCACTGACGAGTTCTCTGAACATTGGGGTTATATATCCCAGCAGGATTAACATACAGTATGATGGTAAGTATATCGACAGGTATCTGATAATCTACTCAGTGAATTTCACTTGAGGTGCTGACTTTGCCGTAATAATAGTTTGGAAAAATCACAAACACAATATCAGCTTTGATTGCCTTTTGGCTCTTAGTTACATATCCAATAACCTTGTTATGGATAAATCAACATCATTATATTGAATAATCACATGGTAATAATGTTTTTCATGTTTTTCATTATTACTCACATATGAAAATTAAAAAAGTTTTCATTATTACCCACATACGAAAAACGACGGACTATCTTGCTGTCTAATTATAATGCCCACATGGCATTGCAAGACCGCCGCCGCAACTGTCCCCGCTCGCTACGGTTGTGCTTGTACCAGCCGTGATGAAGACCGTGATGGACATGTCACGTCACTGCCGCCGCCGCCACCGCCGCCGGCCGCCACCTGCTAGACGCTCACAGGTACACTCAGTGTTGTCACAATGCACATAGGTGCTGATGATGCTGATGATCCATTCATATCTTTGTAAATTATAACGTTGTGGAAGGGGGTAAGAATTTTTTTTCATAAAATTCATTATGTCAACAAATTTTTGAAATTTTTGAGGGCCACGTACGAGAAACGTTTTATTCATGTGTTGTAAATGAAATATATGTATTATATAACTATAATACATATATTTCTATAACTAAATCCAAGACCGACAAAAGGACCTTAGTTGTAGAATTTACCACAACATCTATCAAAGAAGAATTTCTCAAAAAAACAAAATCATATAATGTAAAATACCCGACAAATAAAATAAGTTCCAAAAGCTTAGGTATCACTAAAAGTCCTGACATACCGATATTTATTTCCGAACATCTAACAGCTAAAGCAGCAAGATTATTCTTTCTGGCAAGAGATGTCAAAAAGTCAAGAAACTTTAAATATTGCTGGACATCGTATGGGAGAGTTTACTTGAGAAAAGATGATTCCTCACCAACACTGCTCATCAACGATGAAGGACAGATACAGAAGATTATGAACACCAAATGACTAGAGACAATAAACCGTATTTTCTTTTTTTTGGCTTATTTTTGTACTGTATGCTCTTATTCTTATTTAATCAACCTAATTATTATAGCACGATATTCACTACTTAACACACTACCAAAAACACATAAATATAAAACAAGATACATAACTTACTCAATCATCATCACTATTCTAAACTCCTACCAAGAATCCAACATTACTATCAGTTTCCATCGTTATACTCAAATTAATACACTCACTGAAACAAAACTATCACTAATTAATTGTAATTGCTTACTTATCCTGATTGGCCCCACCGTAGCGCCAGGCTTAGTAATACCAAAAACTGACTCTCTTTCCTTTGATAACCTAGTTGACATCATTGAACTCCAATATGGCAGCTAACCAGCAATTATTGCAAGATTTAGATCTTGTCTCAAACATATCCGCCAATACATGTGATCCGACTAGTTTCAACACAAGTACCTATTTTCAAAAAGCAGGTATCACTGTAATTATGCAAAATATTAGAAGCATTTACAAAAACTATGACGATCTTGAGGTGAATATACAGGCACTGCATCTGAATCATGATATTGATGTTATAATCCTTACTGAATGCCACCTTAACCCTAATAAAGCTATCCCTATACGACAAAACTACTCAGCTTATCAAACTGTTAACCATATGAGCCAAAAGGACGGGGTCGTAGTATACGTCAAAAATTCTATCTCGCATGACTCGAAGGAGCTTTGTCTTTTAGGCGCATCTGGGATGAGAATCACAGTAGAATCTATTGAAATCCTTGCCATATATCGTTCGCATAAAAATAGTGATAAGACTAAGTTTATTGACTCTCTAGACAGATACTTAACAGACCACAAAATAAATAAAAATGTTATTATAATGGGTGATATAAACATTAACATCATTGAAAATGAAACCGATACCTCTGGGAGTAGTTATCTACTCAAACTAGCTTCACAAGGTATTCTACCCGGACACCAATTTCCAACTAGAGGAAAAAACTGTTTAGATCACGTAATGACCAACTTAGACCCAAACAACTATTCTGCACATATATCTGTTGTAAATACAACTATTACAGATCACAAACTTATTTGTGTTCGAGTTTGCTGCAACGAGACGAAAACAAAAGTACCACCCAAAACAAAGACTATAACAGACTACGACAAAGCATTACAAACGATTAGGCAAATGGATTTATCAGAAATATTTAAAGCCGACGACCCAGACGTAATAGCCGAAAAATTGACGAACACCATAAATATAGTAATTGCAGCAAATAACAAAACTGTCTCAATACCTAAACCAAAAAAGGTGTATCAAACCCTGGATTACGCCTGGTGTCTTGAAATGTATAAAGAATAGGAACAACATACAAATGAAACTTAAAAAAGATGAAAACAACATTACTCTTAAAATAACGTATCGTCGCTATAGAAATTACTGCAATAATTTGATAAAAAAATTAAAAACAAACTATAATAAGGAACTATTATCTAAAACTACTGAAAACAAACAACTTTGGAAAACAATAAAAAACATTAACAATCTTAAAAAAAACAAGTCATCTAACAATAACTTACTCAAGATCAAACAAACTCCAGAAGAATCTCTTCACCATATCAATAATTACTTCGCCAATGTAGGAAAAGAGTTAATGCATAAACTACCGATCATTTACAACCCCCCTAAAGAGGAGCAAATGTCAAAAGTTGCATACCAAAAAAACTCAATAGGATTACTAGATGCTGACCCCACAGAAATACGCCACTTATTGCTTAACCTGAAAACTGAATGCGCAATAGGTATAGATAATGTTCCCAACAGATTACTTAAAATGGCAGCCCCTGAATTAACACCTTTAATATGTCACTTAAATAACCAAATATTTGAGAAAGGAATATTTCCAAAAGTTTTAAAATATTCTTTAATCCATCCCATTCACAAAGCTGGCAATAAGAATGATATCAATAACTTTAGGCCTATTTCGGTGTTACCAGCAATTTCCAAAATTATTGAAAAAACTATAAACTCTCGTCTGGTTAAGTATCTGAACAAGAACAACATACTTTCTCCCTCACAATTCGGTTTCAGAGAAGGTATGAGTACAGAAGATGCTGTTACTGCACTAACGACGAACATTGTGGGAAAACTTGATAGAAAGATAAAATGTTTGGCATCATTTTTAGATCTAAGGAAAGCTTTTGATACCATTTATAAACCAACACTTATTAAGCGCCTAGAAACAGTAGGTATCAGGGGTAAATTCTTGGATATATTGGTGAGCTATCTAACGGACCGCAAACAGGCAGTTAAAATTGATAATTTTGTGAGCAATCCAAACACAGAAGACTCGGAATATGGTGTCCCACAAGGGTCGGTGTTAGGCCCAACCCTATTCCTAATTTACATCAACAACCTCTGTAACTTGAAAATCCAACAGTGCGATATTTACTCATACGCCGATGATACAGCAATGCTGTTTTATGGGGACACCTGGGAGGAGGTATATAAATTAGCAGAAAAGGGACTTTCACTGACAAAAACATGGCTATCAACAAATTATCTAACACTTAATACGGACAAAACAAAATATATGACATTTTCTATACGTAATAACTCCCAACCCCCTTGCAATTATAAACTAACAGTCCATGAAACAAACTGTTCAAATGACAACAAATGCAACTGCTGTGCTTTGGAGCGTGTGGACAAAATTAGGTACTTGGGTATTATTATAGATAAAAACTTGTCATGGCATCCACAAATTGATTTGCTAACTGGTCGAATAAAAAAACTTATATGGTTATTTACAAACTTAAGACATTACGCAAATATCCAAATACTTAACATGATTTACGTTTCCTTAGCGCAATCAGTACTCACATATTGTATTCCTGTATGGGGTGGATGCTCAAAAACTAAATTCCTCGAACTTGAGAGAGCGCAACGCTATCTTCTTAAAACGATTTATAATAAACAACGAAGGTTTTCTACAGCTGAATTATATAAATTATCCGACGTACTTTCTGTGAGACAGCTTTACATACTCCAATGCGTTTTGAGAAATCACAAATTAGAGGAAATAAAACTAAAACAACAACAACCTAGACGCAAATCACATACAGTTATACCGCCTATCAAAACAAAAACAGTTTTCGCTACCAATCAATACACCAGAAAATCAGCTGATTTGTATAATAAAATTAACAGTACACTTAGCATATACTCGAAATCTAAACGTGAATGCAAAATATCAGTAGTGAAGTATCTTAAGAGTATGCAATACGATGAAACTCAGAAAATATTATGTAACTGCTAAATAACTTAGTAATGTCACACACTTAAACACACATTCACATATACACACACATACTATCACAAACAAACACACACACAAACATATTCACTCACATAAAACACACGGTTGATTTTGTACATTTAATAAATTTTTATATGGTAATTATTAACTTGTTAGTAATAAAATAGCTTAAAATTTAAAATGTTTAATTAAATTTTTTTCTTTATTTTTTTTTTATTTTTTCTTGTAAACATTCAAGTATTAATTCTACAGAATATTAATATAATTTTATTGTAATATAACTAAAAATGTACATTTTACATATATTGACAAAAGTAATATATAAAATGAAATAAAAATTGTTAACAATGTAAATTTGTAATATTATGATTATGAAATAAATATGTTACCACACTATGCCACGAAACGGAGGACCGACGCTGTCCTGTTACAGGCCCTACGGGGCTTACTAGGATAGGTCGAAATGTATGATGTTTTTGATGATGATGATGATAATGAATCATGATGAATGAAATAAATGTTTTTTTTTTATATATATACAAATATTCATATATGTGTGATTGAGATTGTAGATTAGTTCTTAAACCGAGAAATTCATTCAGAGATCATAAGGGAATCATCTCGAATAACACAATAGATTCTTACATTTTGTTTCTTTTAGCAATTGTACGTATGCCTTTACCAAAGGTAAAGAACACGAAAAAATTCAGTTTTCACAAACTTGACAAATTTTATCGTTTTCCTTCTAGACCATTACCTTTACCGTTTATCTTTACGAATGTCTCTGTTGGTATTTAGTAAATACAGGGCTCCAATAGCATAACTGACACAATTGAAACCTCTCCATCGCAAAACCACTTACGTGTTTGCAATTGCCAACATACAAATTTGAATTTGTTACTTGTTCATATATTTTTACATATTTAAATAAAGAATTTTCTAATATAAAAATTATATATAAAAAGCAGTTGGTCTTTGGAAGTTTTTACACTAAACTTATATCATTACATTTTATCTGAATCGTCTTTTGCAGAACGTATTTATAACTGCTTATGGATCCGCATGCAAGGGCGGTTATTTTTATGTCTATGGTCTTGTCATGGTCATACGAGGAAAACGAACTGAAGATAGTTCCCTTTTATTGGGTTTGAATCTAGTTGGTTTTAGAAATATTACTATACAAAAGCATATCGCGGGTATGTAGCAGGGTAGGTATGAAATTCCCTTATATTTCTTACGTCAATAATTTACTTTTATTCAATTGGATATTACCATCAAGAGCATGCTATCGTTTTTTGTTTTGTATGTATACATACAATCATATCTCACGCCATTGGTTCCCGTTTGGGTGTGCAGTGACTGTCAATCGCCGCTTTGTGCAACCGAACAATATTTTCGTATAATTAAAGGAAAATACTGATACAGGCCAAGATATGGTTTTCTTTTTAAACACATATTCTGTCAAGGCGAGTCATAAATATACCTATTTACATCACAAGCAAAACATATTGTATAATATTCATACATATGTTATATTTAATTTTATTACAGAAATATTCTGATTGCAACATGATCTTCATGCTTATAATATTTTTTCATTCCATTTGTACCTTGAAACTGCAATTCTCAATGTTTCCTTTTTTGAACATTCGACATATATTAAATAAAGGTGTAGAAATACAGACTTTTTTTTTGGCCTTAACAAATTCAAAGGCTCTCTCTTTTTTTTTTATTTATTAAGTCAGAAAATATCTTTAAGAAAATCTTATAAACTTTAAAGATATTATAATAATGTCTATTACCTAAAGTTTAACAAAAAGAAAGCATTGTTAATTCTATCTTGTTCTGATTATTTTTCCAGTCGAATTAGTTAAGCAGTTTCTACTGAAATCGTCTAAAATATTGTTAGCTATGGTATGGTCATATATATATACATGTATATATGGTTGGCAATAGTAAGTACTATTATACCTCTATAGGTATGGTGTATCAAATACAGAGTGCACTCATTAATAAGTTTTATGTCTTAAATTAATCAACCAACAACAGTTTGGCGATTTTTTGTGAAATATAAATGGGTGTTAGTTTTGTACCTAACTTATGAATATTGATTTATATGCATGGAACGCAAATTCAAATCAAACCTTTCCTCTTGGTTTGGACTTATTCCTAAGCATATAATTTTTTTTTTTCTTTTAAATGCTTTATTACGTTTTAATAACATACAAAATTTGTTTACAATAATTCCGCCAAACTACATAGTAGTTTGTTGGCGGATATAAGAAACATGGAGTGTTAATCAAACAAAGTAAATTGCAATGGCTGATCCACAGCACGATCGCGGGGAGATGTCCTTCGACCCCCACCACTCGACCCGCGGCCGAGCTGTAGACCAGCCACTAATTATTACTAATTACAGCATACAGCGCAGCAGCGCGCACTAACGTTTTATATACATAACTATAACAATAACAGTTGCCTCTTAAAAACTAGCGATTAACTTCTGAGATATACCTACTTAACCTTTATCGATCTTCCTAGAATTATATCCTCAAGTTTGGTAACTTAAGGACACAACTCCAGGAAGTGATTCTTAAGAAGACGTTTAAGCTTGGAGTTTGTTAATTTTTGTTTCACTATTTGAGCGTGTTCATTAAATAGTTTAGGCACTAAATATTGGAGGGTGCGTTCTCCGTAGTAATTACATACAAGTGGGACGGACATAGTGGAAGTAGCAGCTGCACGGGTTGGGTAGCTACGGATCCTCTCATTCATGAATTTATCTGAACCATATTGACTTAAAATAACCGTAATCCACACTTTATGTTCTATAGGTAGCAATTTAGTAATCTTGAAAAATTTTTCGTAATCCCCCTGCATTGTTATTTTTGTGTTTTTACTTATTAAAAATTTTAGTATTCTAATTTGTAACAGATGTATTCTATTTAAATATGTGTTGAAGGTTAATCCATAGCTACCCAGACCATAGCTTATCACTGCATCCACCAATGCATAATAAAGTATGTACATAACCTTTTTGTTGACAACATGCCTTAACACATAGAATTTACCAAGTATACTCCTTAATTTACTACATACACTCTCGATGTGCAAGCCCCATGAGAAATTATTTTGTATTATCAAACCTAAGTATTTATAAGATTTTACCTCTTCTATAAGATAACAGCTACATGTATTACAATTATGAGTATTGTTATGAAAGCAATCATACGAGTGACCCTTTATCTTTATGACATAATTTTTGTAGGTATCACTAGAATATGGAGAGTGTATTTTCATACATTTGGTTTTATGTGTGTTTATAATAATTCCGTTATCGTGTGCCCATTGTACAACGCGGTTAAAGTCATCTTGTAATACTTTTTGCACCGTTTCGGGGTCCCTACCGCTGTACATAAGGCAAGTGTCATCTGCATACATATATATACTACTGCTTCTTACAACATTTGGCATACTATTAACGTGCATCACATAACCAAGTGGCCCATATACTGAACCAGTTGGGACACCGTATTGAACGGATCCTTCAGAGCTCTTTACATTATTAACCAATACTCTAATTTTCCTGTTTTCTAAATATGTTTTGAGCCAATCGTTAACGGGTCCCCTGATTCCACATTCTTCCATGGCTTGCAGTAACCCACCGTGATTTTGATAATTGTATTTTAATCTCGGGAGTATAAGTAATTTATAAATATTATTCTTAAAAATAAATTTATTAAGAAAAGCATTCTTATCTTCTTGTATCGATCTCAAGATATAGTTGCTACATGTATTTAATTCTTCTTTCAAATACTTTGGCTACAAAGGTTCATCTTTCTATTTTGAAAGAAATTTTTGTTAATCATTTTACATTTACAATGACATAACCACTTTTTGGCTGCGTACTGATCAGGGATGCCCATTGGTAGTTTAAGAAAGCAAGTAGATAGACTGGCTAGTCGACCTGTTTGGTATAGCTTTATTTTTTATCATCCTATATGTGATAAACAAAATATGTATTTTGACTTTTGGTATTATACTAGTTTTAGTAGTAAATGACAGTTTTTAAATACTTTGAAATTTAATGGGGAAATGGACTTTCACCAATACCTTTAATTGTAATAATTTTATTGTTTGCAATAATTTATTTAACCAAATACATGTTATCATTTGCAACCAGAACTCTAAACATCTACATGGTTTACTAAATCTTGAGGATGTAACATTGAAATATAATTTATGGTTAAAAGAACTTACCTAAGTGAATTTCTACCAAAATTATAAGAAATGTTACATCCGAAGAGATTTAGTACCCACCCTAACCCAGAGAAAGGTGAACCTATCTAACCCTTCAGTTGCAAATTCAAAGCTAAGATACCTCTAAAATAAATGAAGGAACGAGATTGGAGGACGAGGGACCGATTGATGACCGGAATGAGTTGAAAAATCGTTATTTTCGCTCTGAAATGGTATGACCATGCAGTGTATCCTGAATCGGACTACATGGTTTATTAAATCTCTTCGGATGTAACATTTCATATAATTTTGGTAGAAATTCACTTAGGTAAGTTCTTTTAACCATAAAAAGATACATTGGATACGAATTAAACAAATTTCTGTCAGGCAATGGTATAATACAGGAGAAGCAATTTGGTTTTCAACGTAACAAAGCACTACTCAGCTCCTTAGTCTTTTCACAGATGAAATTAATGGTTATATGAATGATAAAAAAATTGTACTAGTAGTTATGGTCGACTTTAGCAAAGCATTTGATACTTTAAATTATAGCACTCTTTTTAACAAGTTTGAACAGAATGGAATACAGGGGCCAGTTCTAGACTTTTTTAAAAATTATCACACAGAAAGATATACTGCTATAAGTGTAGGTGGTGAACTAAGTGAAATGATACTCACCCGTTCGGGTACAGCCCAGGGTTCGATAGTCGGGCCGACTGAATATTTGATTTATGTAAACGATATGTGTAATGTGTTTAGACACGGATCTGTGTACTTGTTCGCGGACGACACCTGCCTGATAACAGCTGATCATGACGTGGCACAGAGGATGATGCAAGAAAACTACGACGCGCTGTGTTCGTGGGCCCACGACTTGGGTCTTTCAATAAATAAGGAAAAAACTAAGCTGATGCATATCCATTCCCCATATCTTAAAAGTAGTGTACTACCAAAAGTGATAGCGCACGACCACCAGTGTCTGCATACACGCCCGTCCTCATGCCACTGCAAGGCACTTGATCTAGTAGACAAGCATATGTACCTGGGACTAGTTGTTGATCATAAATTTAACTGGGGACCCCATGTGGAACACGTGTGCGACAAGCTGAGAGCAATTCTATCAAAACTAAGTATCATGAAATGTAAATTGCCTTACCAGACTCTAAGGCTCTTGTATATGGCATTAGCAGACTCAGTAATCAGTTATGGTATCTCTAGTTATGGCAGAACATACAAAACCTATCTACAAAATATATATGACCTACAATTAAGACTCCTGAAAGTAATTGTTCCCTATAAAATAAAATGTAAATTTAAAAACAATTATAACGATTTATTCCAATATTGTAAAATTATTAATGTTTACGATATAGTTAAGATTGCAATTGTATCGGAGTATCATAGTCAAATCCAATCGCTCACTAAAGTAACAAGAACTAATAACCTTAGACCACTGAATTATCTGCCACTGTATGTATGTCCGACTAGTAGTAATGAATACGGGAGGAGGGTGTGGACTCACATATTGCCTCATATACTTAACCAATTGCCTAAGCAACTAAGTCTTGACCTTATTAATTAAAAAAAAAAAAAAATGAAAAGTGTATTAAAAAAATACTTTATTGATGGTAAATGTGTGAACCCATCGCCCTCCACCTCTTAATAAATAAGATATTTTTAATTATTAATTTATTACATTTTAAATCCAGTCCAGTCAAGTAAATATTGTAAAATCTTATATTAGACTCCCTAGGGGCCACAATCTAGTTTATAAGTATAGATTAATACCCCTTTGTATTATAATCATAAATGTTAAAAACCTTTAAAATAAATAGTTTCAAATTTTTTTTTCCGTGGATTGAGTTAAATGCCGGTGTTCCACAAGGTAGTGTGTTGTCTCTTCTCTTATTCGCTATATTTATTAACTCCATTTCTCATAAACTTACTTCTTCCTACCACCTTTATGCAGATGATCTTCAGATTTACACACAGGCTAATTTTGACCAAATAAATATGTGACATGATAGTCCAGTGGGTAGAACACCCGCCCGAAAAACAGAAGGGCGTGAGTTCCAATCCTGGGACGGGCCTACACCAATTTGTCTTTTCTAAAGTCATATGTGTGGTTAATTTATCATGGTTGCTAACGGTGAGGGAAAACATCGTGAGGAAACCCACATGGCTGAGTTGTACTTAGTCATGTGACAGTGTATTCGTACAAAACGGCGATAGGCCTGCCCCTTATCACGTGAGTACACTGTCTAAGCAAAACGTGGGTACCTTCTCTGGAAACTAGATGGCGCTTGCCATGTGAGTTCAGGAGTATTGGTACCTCTGCCAACCCCTTCGGGGATAAACGGCGTGAACGTTTAAATATGTCCATAAGCTTAATTAATAATGATTTAATGCAAATTTTTAAATGGAGTGAAGCATATGGATTGAAAGTTTATCCGAATAAAACGCAAATAATTATAGTTGGTAGCTCACGAATTGTTTCCAAGATTGACTATAAATCACTACCACCTGTTTTATTTGATGGCACATCCATTCCTTTCAGCGCTGTTGTAAAAAAACCTTGGTGTGATGATAGATAGCACCTTATCTTGGGTGCCGCAACTAGAATTAGTAAGCCGGAGGCTGTTTGCGTCAGCATGGTCCCTCAGGAGGCTACGTAACTTTCTCCCTACTGCTACCAAAACTGCGTTAGCCCAATCTCTTCTACTACCTATTCTTGATTATGCTGACACCTGCTATCTCGATCTAACTGAAGATCAACTGAACAAACTTGAGCGCTTACAAAATTTATGTATTAGGTTTATTTTTGGACTGCGTAAATATGACCATGTCTCTGCATATCGCAATAAACTTCAGTGGCTTCCAATTCGTCTCCGCCGGAATGCACATACTCTGTCTCTCCTGTACTCTATTGTAAGCTTATAATAATGAGTGTGCTATGATTGGCTATTATACTGTATAATTTATACTATTTATAATTGATAAACTGTATAGTTTTATTGTGTAATCATATTATTTACCTATTTAATAAGTATTAGTGGTATCGTGTATGAATAATGAGATACTTGTTTGACTTTACTTCAAAACAGCTCACGCTGATTAAAATAATGATTGTAATTAAATCCATAATTTTAGTAAATACTCATTTCTAAAATGTTATTATTTATTTATAAATGAGTTATAATAATGATTATGTAAATTTGAGTAAAGTATTATTAATAAGACTGTCAGTTGATTTGAGGTTAGGTAAGGTATAAATATACGATCTCTGTTTTTGCGTGGGCAATTGTCAGTAGTCCGTTGTATCGGCAAGTGGTTGTGAAAGATGAAATTATACGAAGTGTACCGCTATTTTGGGTTTTTATTTCAAAACCTCCACACTCCCTGAAGTTGACCCTACAACTCAGAAGTGAGGATAGGCGAAAAATATCACGTTTTTCGTACTGCGCCTACGTAAGTACCCTGTTCTTTTTTTTGTGTTTGTGTAATTAGAATCCTTGGTATGTTGAAATTGCCTTCTTCTTTATAAAATAGCATCCATAAACAGTCGTAAATAATAAAGTATATTTCAATTGAAGGCAAGAAAGTATTTTAAAAGAATTTTCATTTATTCTCAAAAACATAGGGGCGATACATAAGAGTGTTAATCTGTTACATACTTGAGCCTGATATCTAGTCCTTTTTTTTCCCGATAGCTCAGATTGTTTTTTTTTTCAAAGCTACTGTTTGTCAACTTATCGATCTGAAGATTGGTATAGAGCTCTGATTATCGAATAATATTGAAATGTTGGATCGATATACCGTATAGTGAATTTTCTAAAACATTTTTCGTTTATGATTGTGAGTACACGTGCGAAAACAGTACACTTTGAAATATGACATATGGCATTACAACATCTGTTTAAAGCATTACATGTGATGCTACGATCTAACAATTCCTACTATCAGGCGTGTGGTGTTGTGTAATTAATTAAATATTTCGTGTAATGGGAATATAAATATATCACATGAGGTAGAATAGCAGTGTTATAGGTAGTTATAGAATTACGTGAGCGAGTAAGACGGGATTAGAGAAGAAATGTATCCATTACTTTTTAAATATTTATACGTTTTTGAATAAAGTTATTTTGTCATCATACTTTTACTCGCGTTTATTTAACTCAAGTGTGGTCCAGGCTTAGGACTAGCAATGTGCATGGATTCATTTGATGTTTACAAAGATTCGAAATGTATGTCAAGATAACACGATTTTAAATATCAAACAATTATCAAAATCAATCAATAAATTATATTGAACTTGATTTTAGAAATAAATTGAATGTCCCGGTGCTAATCCAAAATTAAATCTTAAATTGAAAACTTAATGCATTAGTTGTAAACCTAGAAAACTACAATTTGACTTTAATGTAGTAAGAGTTTTAGTTACACTGAATTAAATAAAATACATGCCTGAGACGAATGTTGACGGGATTCATCGATGTTAACTTATAATTAAAACAACTATTGACTTTAGGATATTTTTATTGCTATCGTTTTAAGTATCACTTTCATTTGCTTACCCATACGTTCGTTACCGATCAATCACGCGGCATCACACTGCAGTGCTCTATGGTAGTGTAATGGAATGAAATGTAGTGCCATGCTAAGTGTGATGTTTGGAATGGTCGAGTAATGTGTAATGTATCAGTACGCGTCCGAGCGATATTACGTGTGATGCATTGCTCGCATTGCTTACACCATGCCTGGTTGTGAGTGTCCAGGTTGTTTTTTTATATTTTGTACAACTCAACTGCAAACTTACTATAGGTTTACTACAAATTACTACTACTACTGCTACTAAAATTTTAGCAAACCTGTAAGTTTAAAAAAATAAAATAAAAAAATATTGAGGCCTTTTATGTTTATAAATCTAGTTTTGGAACATAATACGAAGGAACACATAGTTGTTTTAACCCTTAACTGGATTCGCAAAAAAAGGCAACCTATTTGGTATCGGGGGTAAAATATGACCCCATTTCCAAAAAAAGGTATAAATATACATTTTTTTCTTTGATTTTACAACTATTATTTTTTATATAGTAAAACCACTTTTAATCTAAGGTACAATAATTTTTATTAATCTTTTTATCAAAAAAAGAACTTATTTTTAATCATTTTTGAAACTTATGAATTTTTTAACAACGTTTTTTAGGACTCGAGTTTGGTAGTCTTAAATTCTATAAAAATCTAACAATTATGGCAAAATAACGCTTTATACTATTTTCTTATATAATAGCTATAACAAAAAAAGACATCTTGTATGAGATGAATCAAATATAAAAAAAATGACAACATAAACGAAATTGCTATGAAGTGAGAATTATAAACTACAAAATACTTAACATTTGGTACATGTGATGGCTTTTGCAGAAATAGTTCTTTACATATGAAAATTAAAAATTAAAAATAATACATTTTCTTTTTTCTTGCTACTGGAACTTGATGAGGAGGAATCCGAATCTCCTTCAAGGACACTCTCTTCAGAACAGCTAGCTACTTCTAGTTCCTCGCAATCACTAATGTTTTCGTTATCACAAACAGCAGTCTCAGGATCAGTTTCTGGACCAGATTCATGATCTTAGTCTCCCAATAATTGAGTAATTTGATCCTCATTCAAAAAACCGGCTATGACTATGGTTATTTACTGAAAAAAATAACAAAACGTTCTTAATATAGTATCCAGTTAAATCACTATACTTGGTGTCGGGGGTGATTTTAGACCCCAACAGTGTACGTACCTCTGTTTGCAGTAATGTTAGAGCAACCAAAGGTCGTCGCCCGCCGCACCCCGCGACGTAATGAGATTAGCTAGATGCGTCGGAGTGTAGGTAATAAAACTGCAAAGTTATGTAATGAAATGTGTTGCACTGGGGTAAATTTTGACCCCCGATACCAGTTAAGGGTTAATACTCATCATGATGCATAATATCTTTATTATTTATTTTAAATTTGAGATAGTCACCCGCTTATTGTAGTGTCTTCATATTATTCACGTAAGAGGTAAAAACGTCAAAATCAAAATATTCTTTATTAAACCAAGTAGGTATTATACATTTTCTTCGGCCCCCTGTAAAGCTGTACAAAGCGTGTGTAAGATAATACCGTGAATCCGTAAGAGAATTACATGACCAAGGATTAATACAGTAACTGTTTAAATATTGGTTTGCAATACAAAGTAAGAATTAAACATTTTGAAACTTTTAACAACTACCTTCGAATAAAATAGTCAACCGTACATTTGTTATCAGTGAAATATTTAAGTTACATTTGCGAAGGTCGCCTTTAATTTCAATAAAAGAAAATTGGATTTGCGTTATACTAATTATTAGGCCCATTGAGATCAAAGAAGCTAAAGTATGTGTACTGAGGGTTGGCTTGATTGTTTACTAAGCTGAAATTTGTCAGTTTCAGTTCTCCACCATGGATCGAGAAGAGAGCAGGAGTCGTAGCCTCAGTTACGATAGATTGAGCGCAGAATTGGCATGGAGGTGCCAAAAAAAAAGCCAGTCAACACGGAGGTGTTGGAGATGACAGGAAGCGTTATGCTGAACGACCGTGGGTATTACGGGAGCGTGGTACCGAGGTCAATCGACAACCGTGGGTATTACGGGAGCGTGATACCGAGGTAAATCGACCGTGGGTATTACGGGAGCGTGATACCGAGGTCAATCGAGGTGAACAGGTGAACAACGAATAGTCCAATAACAGCGGAGAGGTCTCTTCGTAAGCCGGTTCGGCGTACACGAGAGCGTTCGCCTAGCGCGAGGACGAGAAAATAGCAGGGAGCGATGTTCACAGCATTGTGCACGCAAACGCGAGGGTGGATACTATTCCCAAAACAAAATAGACAGTAACCGCAGCTCTTTGGTTGGGTCGCTTAGTTTGAAACGACGTAGGGTAAATGATAATGGATGAGCTATTGTTTATTTTGTCTGAGATGCTGGCTGAAAGAGTTCAGTACGGAGAATCGCTTGATCAATATTATTACGCCAAAAACAATCTACTAAATTAATGTAAAATTAATGGGCGCCAGGATGTAGATTGTCTGCTGCACGGTGTAGGGTAGGTGCTCAGGCAGCTGCTTAAACCCGAACAAGTTTTTAATTTCTTTAATACGGTTAAAGTTGGTCAATATGGTGACCATCTTGAATGATTCTCAAGGCGAAAAATTGATCGCAAATGTACTTTGCTTTTGCGATGGACAAGATGCTTCAAATTCAAATTTATTTACCGAAAAGGGCAAAATACAACTTGTAATTATTTAACTATATAAACTCAATTAATGCTAGGTAGATTTACAAATTCTTAACAATGTAAGGTTTTACGAAGATGTTTAATTGTAGCTCAATCTAAAATAATAATAATAGAAAACGATTTGAATTTTCGGGTAATTTCAAAAAGTTTGTTATATTTGGTCTCCGGACTGGGCGAACCTGTTGGGCAGATGCCGGAATTTTCACTTTGTCGCGGAGGCCTTATTGATGTAATGATATTAAAACCAATATTTAATATTTACATCAAATGGGGACTACTACTGATTTAATAAATTGAATATTCTGTTTCAAAAATTGATCATAGTTACAATTTGTGAATGTATTGTTCCTGTTTTGTATACATTTTATATTTTTTACATTAGTGTTCAGTATTGCAAATTAATAAGATAGTGTATTTAAATAATAAAACTAAATTCCATTACTTAAATTAAATAATATCAACAATATCAAAGATAAATTATTATAATTATGACCGCCTTGTTCACCTGGTCTGGCTGGAAAAGTCTTCTCATTTGTCAGTTCATTGCAGCGAACAAAAAAATATATATATACATACCAAGAAGGGTAATCCGAAGGATAAAAATGAAAAACAATGAAATAGCTCAAGTTCAGCTTTAGACCTGGAACTTGATAAATACTTAACTGACATCAAAGTAAATGGGGTAGCACTAAATTGCTGTGTAGAGGTTGTAAGTCACGCTCTGTCATAAAACCTACTAAAGCCAGAGAGCTCAACTTTGATATGATAGTTCCAAAGGGTATACCTCTACTCAGGGCTATAGGTAGGTATCTGATAAATCCCGTGAGCATTACAACTACAACGTAGAAGTTCAGAACGTAAAACGAACGATAAAGACGTACATCGGTGGAGACTATGTTTTATTTGCCATATAAACCAAATCAGCATCAAACATTCAATACTTTTCTTCTGAAGTTTTCTTAAATCTTAAGTAATTTTTAGCCAAAATCTTTGGTAGCTTTGAGATATCTTAACCATAATAGAGATGCTGGTGTATAGGTGCATGGGTTGGTAGAGAGTGATAAACGTCATAGCATAAACGTCAACAAGGGTATACCTCCTGTATACCTGTGATCCTCTCGCGGACACGATAGCTGCCTACAACGGCTTAGGCATCAAGATGAACTGTCTGTGTGAATTATAATTGTCTTATTTTCGTTAATTCTGGTATTTAAGTCATAATCATTAGCACAGAATCTAAATCCATTGCATATCCTTCGGGAAATATTAAATTTTTAGCCATTCATGTCCAAATTAGGACTGTAATTATTACCATTTTATATGCTTTGCTTTGGATCCGAAATAAAAGATTTCGATGCAAATATATTATAAAACAAATAATAACTTCTATCATCACAATATATCAATTACGATAAAGTGTACGTATGGGCTAAAATGTCAAATACGTGAATTTTTATACGGCTAGTATAGAATCCGCCACACTAGGGTCACCCACTCACACTTATTTAAGCACACCGTGTATTATTTTTGGATATCGCTGTCATCTTTGTCTTGTCAATCTATATACATAAGTGAAGCACAATTAATATATAATCTTAACATTGTTTCTGTACTTTAAAAGTGCCGCTCATCATAACTGTCAAGACTATAACTGTAGATTTTACCTCAAATCTTCGCCCTGCTTCCATTTGTTAAAAATATAATTAGAACCACGAGCAGGGGAAGGTAAAAATAAATTAAAATGGTATAAATCAAAATTATGTACATTTTACCATAGCTTAATATTTATTAGAGAAACAAACTGTACACAATATTTCAAGCAAGGATGACCTCTAAAGTTTCTACCAATAGTTATAGTATAGTATACTAATTTTGAAGTTGATATAGAAAATTGCAAATTAAAATAAGTATTTAAAACAAAATAATTGTACATCGGCTATGATATGGATAGTTTATAGAGATGAATTCGTTTGAAGGCATCAGATTGTCATCCCCACCAGACCAAGCGAATATAACAAGATTTTAAAAACATGTACATGTATAATTAATTATGATATTATTATTATTAAGTATACCTAAATAAGATTCTTTGTCATATATGGTACTAATTTTGAAGTAGGTATATTTATATTTAAAAACTGGTAATAAACATCAAATACAAAAATAAATATTTATGTAAGATAATATATAAAGTTATCCATATTGAGGGAATAAAACGGTAATTTATGTTACAAAAGTTTATTCAGTAATAAATTCAGATGGTGTAATTTAAACACAAAAGTAACAATAATCAATCAGAGAATAAATCAGAAATCGCTCAGCGTAATAGTGTGCTATGCGCGCGATTTATTAATCTAGCACTTTAAGGTATCTGGTACGAAGTTTATTGACTAGGTACATGTCAGCATAGGTACTTAGACCAAGAGTGGACGGATAGTTTTTCCGGGAGCAGAATGCTCTTGAGTCAAATCAGAAACGGGAAACTCCTTTCTATTGGCCATATGAGTTAGTTATAGCAAATCCCCGTGCAACTATTATTTTCCAAGGAAATTATTATTTTCGGTACACAATCAATAAGAGCTTATTTAGAACTAGCTTACCATTATCATAAAGCTTACTAAATAAAAGTCAAGGTAGGAAAAATTAATAAACCCTGTACATTAAATTATCATGGTCAGGCATATATAAATTTAAAAAGAAAAATTTTATATTATTAAAAAAAAAAAAAAACCTAACTTAAAATCTAAAAACATCTTCCAGTTCCTCTTATCGGGAAAGGGTACCTAAGATGCTGGAAGCGTTACCGCGTTGTATGGCAAGATAAGATACATATATCGATGGATAAAAGTACTTAAAATACATACTTTAAAATAAATAAATTCATTATCTAAATAATTATATCATGAGAAAGTTTTAGGACTCGAACATTAAAGGTTGATCGGCTGATTCAACAAAGTCCAACTGTTTACAAAAGTATTTAAAATGAATAAATGCTTAATAAAAAAAATGTCAGCTTCGGAAAATGGAGTGCGGAATGTGAATCGGATTCTAGTATTGTAGGACGAACAGCTGAAGTTTAACCTTGATTACAAGTCCTTTTTATGGATTGTTTTCATTAAAATTAGTTGATCCCTAGTGTCCTTTGTACATCTTAAGAGTTTTAAAGTTAGAACGCCCAGTGGCTGATGATGATGATGATGATGATGATGATGATGAAGTTAGGAAGGTTGTATAAATATGGAAATCTATAGTGAGGTGTTTAATACACTTATTTCGATTTTGTTGAAGCATTTTTATATAAACTTGATACATGGGGTCCCATACAGTATAATAAATTTCCATAGCAACCACCATAGTAGTTCTGATTGTGACATTAAGGCTCGTACCGCGTCTTAAAAGCACTCCCTAATGACAGTCATACCTAGAAGGCAGTAATGATCTAAGCGATTTAAATAGTGAATAAATAAAAATATATATATAAGAAAATCACATAACTACGATATAATATATAAACAAATAATTAATAATTAAGTTATAACCTCACGAGTATGTGAGTTGTGGATCTGCCTATTCTTTTTTACTAACGTATTGATCTCTCCATTGAAGAGTTGTCTGGAAGAGATAGTTTTAAGCCACCAATTGTGCTTCTGTTTAGCAGTGTAATCTTTGTAAAATGTTTTAACTGTGATGACTGCCTCCGTGGCCCCGCGGTTGAGCGCTTGGTTTCGGGTGCGGAGGTCTCGAGTTCGATCCCCGGGGGGGTGATCACCTTACGAATTTGATTTGTAAGATTTGACCGAGTTTGGAGGGATATTGCAGGCTTGAATCACCTGACTATCCGAGAATTAAGATGATTCCGTGCTTCCGAGGGCACGTTGGGCCGTCGCTCCCGGCTACTGTTGCGGTGGTGGTCGTTGGTCTGCCAGCCCGCAATTGGCCGGCGTGGTGGACTGTGGCCAGATCGCCCTATGTAGGGTGGGCTGGAGCCCCTTGGTGGTGACATACATGGACTGTGAGGAGGAGGTACGTGATGAGTACCATTATGGGTTCTATTCTATTCTATATTTATGTGCTTAATATTACAATTCGTATAAATAAAAAATAAAAAAATACATTGTAAGTGTGTAATGTGTATGTATATGTGTAGAATATGTAAATAAAAATATATATGTATATTGAATGTGTAAATAATACGTAAATGTCTGTAAAACTATGTGTATGATATGTGTGTGCATATATATGTATAAAAAGTTAATGCAATCGCAATTATGAAACATTAGTACGGATTAACACATTAGGACCTGTTAATTTTGAATCACTTGTTACCAGGATTTACAAGTTATTTCAAGAACTTACCTATGTATAAAAAAAATATAAAATAATAAAGTTTTATTAATTCTTTAACCGTGATAGCCCAGTGGGTAGAACACTTGGTTATCGTGCAAGCGACTAGTGTTCGAATCCTGGGTCGGGCCTACACCAATTTGTCTTTTCTAAAGACATATGTGTGGTTAATTTATCATGGTTGTTAACGGTGAGGGAAAACATCGTGAGGAAACCCACATGGCTGAGTTGTACTTAGTCATGTGACAGTGTATTCGTACAAAACGGCGATAGGCCTGCCCCCTATCACGTGAGTACACTGTCCATGCAAAACGTGGGTACTCTGAACACCAGGTGACAAAGTCACGTGATGTTCAGAAGTATTAGTACCTCTGCCAACCCCTTCGGGGATATTCGGCGTGAACGTTTATGTTTATGTTTATGTTTAAAAAAATATTTCCAAAAGCGAAGGGACTCGCTTATAACAGGAAGGCCGAGCTGTAAGCTTATAATAATGAGTGTGCTATGATTGGCTATTATACTGTATAATTTATACTATTTATAATTGATAAACTGTATAGTTTTATTGTGTAATCATATTATTTACCTATTTAATAAGTATTAGTGGTATCGTGTATGAATAATGAGATACTTGTTTGACTTTACTTCAAAACAGCTCACGCTGATTAAAATAATGATTGTAATTAAATCCATAATTTTAGTAAATACTCATTTCTAAAATGTTATTATTTATTTATAAATGAGTTATAATAATGATTATGTAAATTTGAGTAAAGTATTATTAATAAGACTGTCAGTTGATTTGAGGTTAGGTAAGGTATAAATATACGATCTCTGTTTTTGCGTGGGCAATTGTCAGTAGTCCGTTGTATCGGCAAGTGGTTGTGAAAGATGAAATTATACGAAGTGTACCGCTATTTTGGGTTTTTATTTCAAAACCTCCACACTCCCTGAAGTTGACCCTACACTATCTTGTTTAATCCTGCCACCCCCTCCTACCTTAAAGAGCGTTTCCAATTCCTTCACTCTTCACATGACCTCAATCTGCGTTCTTACCACAATCTTTTGTTGAGTACCCCTTCCCATTCCACCAATTTTTACAGTTCCTCCTTTACCTTCCAGGCTGTACAACTATGGAACGGTCTTCCTGTAGAGGTGCGATTAGCCAAGTCTCTCCCTATTTTCAAGAACATGGTAAAAAAAACACTTGCTCTCCGAAACACTATAATATTATTTGTGTTTCATACAAAAGTTTACATATTCTATTATATGTGTCGTAAAATGTATATATGTATTTTATTTAAAAATCTTTATATATATGGCATATGTATTGTATTTATTGAATATTATTTATTTAATGGAATACTATATGTAAGTATGTTAGAACTTAATAAATATTTAGTAATATTTAAAATAGATAGATAATAGTTTGACGAATAGTTTTAGTTTTTAAGCAAATCAGTTTAATTTATTGGACATCTACCGAACATGTTTTTAATCCAGCAAATCTTTCCGTTCATGGGTTGTCTGGAAGAGATCGCTCTTAGTGATAAGACCGCCAGTTGTACTTTGGCTTTTGTACTGATATTTTTTTTGTAATTGTTGTTTTTTTTGTGATGTACAATAAAGAGTTTTTATTATTATTATTTCGGAGAACATTTTTGTTTCTCGCCTCTCCCATGGCCGAAAATGAAAATATAAATTTTAAATGGGAGAGGCGGTACTCCCCGACAAAAGCACAGTCGGTCGGGGTCAGAGAGTCAGGTTCAAGAACTGACGGACGATCCGAGCCGTATCGAGCAGCACCGCTTTCTGCATTTGTGCTGGGACCGACACGCCACAGAAATCCAACCGCCTTAAGTTGGTCGCGAGGCTGGTTGGAATTAACCCGTTCGCGGACAAAACAATTGGGATTATTTCTGTCGAAGTCACACCCCACATGTCGGTGATCTCGTGAGCCAGATCGAGATATTTCCGACGCTTCTCGGTTTCGGCTTTCACGAGACCCTCGTCATGAGGGATAGTGACATCCACTTGAAATACCCTCGACTGCGACCGATCCCATACTACGATATCAGGCTTATTCGCTAGAATAGTCCTGTCCGTGATAACAGATCGGTCCCAATAGATTTTGGCACGGTCGTTTTCTAGGATTGGCTCCGGCAGATACTTGTAATACAGCAGCCTCTGTTGCAGGAGTCCGTATTTTAGAGCGAGCTCCTGATGCAGGATTTTGGCTGCTTGGTTGTGTCTGTGCAAGTACTCAGTGTTAGCAAGAGCCAAACAACCGGAAATAACATGCCTAAGTGACTCTCCGGGACGGCCACATGCTCGACAAACGTCTGTGGTACCGTCCTTTAGGGTGTATTTCCGATAGTTCCGCGTCTTGATAACCTGGTCCTGTATTGCGCAGACAAAACCTTCGGTTTCCCCAAAGAGGTCCCCGAAACGCAGCCAATGCAGGGAGGCTTTACGGTCCACGAAAGTTTCGTGAAGTACCTTGTAAAACCTCCCGTGCAGCTCCTTCTCTTTCCATACGGACTCCCGATCAGAGGTGCTAAGTACCTCCGGGGTTCGCCAATCCTGTGAGGCCAACGATAAAGGAGTCAGTCCTTTATCACTAGCGACCACCTCTCTCTGAATACTATCATCCGTCATCGTCAAAAAATAGTTTCTGAGGTTGCATACCTCGCGGTTGTGCATGGTTTTGGCACTCAAGAGGCCTCGACCACCACACTTCCGCGGGATATACAATCTCATAACCGACGACCTCGGATGATGCATTCGATGAGAGGTCATCATCGTGCGGACTCGTCTGTCCAGAGCGTCGAGTTCGGTCTGAGTCCATTTGAGCACGCCAAATGTGTACATCAGTACAGGCATGACCCAGGAGTTAATGGCTCGGATCTTATTAACGCCTGACAAGTAGCTATTAAGCACACTTTTCAGGCGTTCATAAAACTCCTCGCAAACACCCTGTTTCACGTCTGCCACCTTCACACCGATGGTTTGTGACATGCCCAGATACTGGTATGTTTCAGCCTCGGAGAGTGCCCTCAAATGATTGGTGCCGACATCGACACCATCAGAGTGCACGACATGCCCCTTCTCAACATGAATGACCGCACACTTATCGACCCCGAGCTCCATCTTGACGGAACCACTGAAATCATTAGTGATCGTCAGTCGCATGACAGCGCGTGAACCCCTTCAACCAGTAATGGTGCAATCCGTCCGGCCACGGACTTTTCCAGTTCGGAGCCTTACGGATCGCAGCCACCACATCCTCCTCGGATATGTTGACGGGGTTCATGGACGCTATGGGCTCGCACGCTCCCTCGACCGCCTCGAACCATCGGCCCTCTTCGTGATCAACAGGCAGCGACCAAAGCCCACGCCAAAAGGCAACTACGTCTGCTTGTTCCGGTCGCTGACCCGTCGAAACCACATCGGGACGCTCTAAAGTTCTGTAGAACTTCTTCTGGTCACTTATGAAGAGACGATTCTGTTATTATTATTATTTTGGGCATGATTTTTAGTTCCTCGCCTCTCCCATGGCCGAAACAGAAAATTAGAATTTTAAATGGGAGAGGCGGTGTACGGTTTGTACTGTCTTTAAATGATAGAGTCTGATGATATTAATAAAACTGATATAATTACTGATTAAACACAATTAATTATGAGTACACACGGAAGCTGATAGATGCGAACTAACTTAATTTAACCTAAATAGCTATGATTCGGCGTAAACTGCTGATCGTACAAAATGTACGGTGATTGACCGTACATGCTCCGGAACAGGAGAGAAAAACATATTTGAAATAAATTAAATGGAATGATACCTAAACCTTAATTAATGACAAATCACTTAAATATCTCAAATGGCGATAAAGTATAACTTAAGTATTTACAAGACAACTTAAATATGATATTAACTGATAGTATTCCACCCATAATTATTATAACTTAAACACAAAAAAGATAAAACAACCTAAATATTTATATGCAATCTTAATAGTATTAACTGATAACCACGGACCTTAAATATTTATATTATTTAAATAAATTATATGTAACACAAAACTCTAACTTTTACTAAAATGAAATTAGGTGAGGTATTCTTATTTATAACACTCGCGTAATGATTGTTTATTATTTCGTTATCACTATCCCCTGATATTTCGATTGAAGTGTGTCCCAATCGTCTGGAATGGTGAACGCGAGGCTGCATTTGGCGCGAGGAATGTGTCGCTTTATTTCTGAGTCTCGCTGTCGGTACCGCTGCCGCTTGGATCGGCGCGGGAGTCTGCGCGGGCAACGTCGCCGCCACCGCGCTGCTGATATCACTTCCTCTGGCTCGAGTTCCGCAAGTGCCGAGTCTTCGCCTGGTTAATGTCAGCCCGATGCAAATGAGGATCCCTGCTATGGTGCATATCATTCCGTATTGGGTCACATCATGGGAAGTTGGTCTATTGCTCAGAAGAATTTCTGTCCCACTGTCTTTCATTTGTTTAATCTGGGTCTTGATCTCATTGATTTGCTGATGAAAGCGTGAATGGTTGCTGATTCGAATCTGTTCTAGTAAGTCTGAGTTGTTCAAAGTGGTGATTGGTAGGTCTATAATACTATTGATTTGAGGTATGTTTATTTTTAATACATTGGCTTCAATTTCGAGTTTGTTACTCTGATAGCTATGCGAATATATCGTAAACTCTGCGCCTTTGATAATACAGTCGCCACTTAACGTTATAATGCCATTTCCATTAAGCCGCTCTGATGTTATTTGACATCCCACATATGATTCGAACCGTGCATTGTTTACAACACGAATATAGGTGAGTGTTACGTTCATAAAGTTCTGACCAGACAGTTTTGCAAGGTTCCGAGTGTAAGGTACATTGCCCCGTTACATCATCAATAATACAAAGGCTCTTATCAGATGTCATGTGATACATCGGTCGCTGCAATGGGCATAGCTTAATTGAGTCATCGTATCTACTACAATGTAGTACGTCTGCTTGTGACATAATGAAATACGAGTCTTTCTGTATATTCATAGCTATGTACTCTGATATAGGTCGAATGTTCACCATGTTATTGTTTACATTTTGATAGATTGGATGTAGTCGATATATCTCGTAGTAATCCCTGGCAACTAACGGTATCCGAATTTCAAAAATAAAGTATTTTTGGGTCATTTTTGCCTTAACCTTCAACATGTGGAAAAGTTTTGGTAAGTCTGTCGCAATGTTGTTAATCGGTAATGATAAATCTTTTCCAAGTTGGCCAGATATGATGTTTAACTCATCTTGAAATTGTTGCGGGCTGATAAGGTGGATATTAAATGTTCCGTAGTGCAAGTCGGCTATTGTATTGAGTAAATTATCCTGTATTTCTCTTAAGCTTTGTAACATTGAATTCGCGACAATCGCTGATAATGCAAAACTGTTGCTATTTGCTGTAACTTGAATATTTGCCTTTAGTTGATTGGTCATTCTGTCTATTTCATTCAAATGTTTGTTGATGTACTTATGTTGTTGATCCATGGTGTTTTCTACTCTTTGCAAAATATTGTTTTGGGCTTCGACTATCGATGTTTGATTTTTCCATAACAGTGTCATGTGTTTCTGATTGCTGTGAATGGTCTCGATATCTTTGAGATATTGTTCTGCGAACTGATCGTCTAATACTCCAAAAAGCGTATGCGCCAGGTTTCCCACACCGTTAATAAGTCCACGTCGCGTGCGTTCATGCTCCGTGGGAGTTTGTGGGCCGAGCAACATATGATTATAAAGGTCAAACTCCTTATAGCCTTGATTCAACTGTAACATTATAACGTCACATAATAAGGGCTTCTCAGTGTGAGGGCAAACATCCCCAATATTCTTTAGGTATTTAGTAAGCATCTCAGCGCCTTCCCAATAAGGATTCATATTATAATATACCACCAGCTTCCATTCGTCTTTGTAAATATGCATGTCTGATATTTTGTCGAAATAAATGCTCTGATTGCTGTTTAGTTGTGCTATGTTATGGGCGCATTGTGCCGGTAATATAATTAACATGGTAAGGAAAGTTACTGCCATTGTTTTTAATGTTATTCCGACGTTTGGTGGCTTTCTCTGTTTCTGATTGGTTTCTGATGTATTTGAAAAAAGAAAGAAAAAAGCTTTATTCAGTGCACAGGGAAATACACAACAAATAAAACGTAAAAATAAAACACAGTGTAACACAATAACAACAAAAAAATAATAAGTAAAAAATAAATAAAAAAGAAGCCCTATGCAGTGAATTGGTCACTGGCTCAGCATGTTGCCACAGATGATGATGTCACCAACCGTGGCGCTGATTTTCAGCCAGTGCCATACAATTTAATTCGGCCGGCGAAAGTACAAATTATATAATACAAAACAGAGATAAATAAATAACAAAACAAACAGAGAGACATACATGTGTAAAAAGTGCTTGTACAATTAAAACTTAAAACAATAAAAGAACACGTAAATAAAATAATTAGATACAAATATTATTTAAAAAAATTAAAAAATTTAAAGCTCGCAGAGTCAGTCTGAGTCCAGTCAGTAAAATAAGTCAAAGTGCTAAAAATGTTTGCAGTTAGTTTCTCGTCGTGTCTCTTTGCAAGTTTAGTAAATAACTCCTAAACTTGCGTCCAAAAGTAAACTTGCTGCCTGCATCTCGGACCGGGGGAGAAAGATCATTCCAGCACTTTGATGCCGCAAACCTAAAACTATCCCTAAAGGCTGTACTTCTGTGAGCAGGAATATGCGCCCTTATTTTATAAAATCGTGGTTGGTTTGACCATTTAATCTTTTTATATAAATAATCTGGTGTTTCCTTTTTAATGACATCAAACAACAAGCTTGCAAGGTGTAATTGCCTTCGAGCTGTGGTGTTTAATAGGTTTGCGGCATTCAAATACGGAGTGATATGGGATCTAGGGGGAATTTTGAAGCAGAAAAGTGCGCATGCGTTTTGTACACGTTGGAGTAACCTTTTAGACTGGCCAAGAATACTTATTTGTGCTGATTTCGTTTGCTGGTAATGGTGACAATTTTGTTATAGGTCTTTTAATAACATCGTTTTTTGGTTTTCACGCTCACGTCTCGTACAAAACCATCTCTTCCGGGTGTACATCCACTACTCCGCCGACCGACCACTTGCAAAGAGGTAGATCTCTAAGGGCTGGATCTGTTAGAAAAGTCGTTAAATTATTTTCATGTGCAATGATAAGAAGCTGCCTTAAGTTTTCGCTGATTTGTCTATTCTTAAAACGACCGCCTTTTCTCAGTAATCCATCTTGTAAAAATGGTGATAAATTTACGATTTTGCTCTTTGCGTCTATTTGTTGCTGATTTTTGAGTTTAAATATTTTTTCATGAAACTCATTCTGCTGGTGATGGTAGATTCTCCTTTCACTCGACAATTCACTGCTAGATAAAAATGATTGCTGAAGTCGGTCAACCGATACCATACGTAAAACACAAATTTTCTGCTTGGGATCGCCTAACTTATAAGGTGTGTTGGGTGTCATAGGCAGAGTCACTACATACCGATCATCTGCCTGTCGGTATGTTTCTTTTTCGTTCTGCTCAGTACAATAAAGGTCAGCTGTATCTTCTATTGTCCCGAATCTTTGAAGGTCTTCCATGTTATTCAGAACGACGTTACACTGATAAGTCTTCACGCTGCCACATAATAGCCATCCAAGGTGTGTCTGCTGTGCTATCGGTATTAAATCATGTTCCCCTTTTATCATGCCGCCCATCATGATAAGGGCATAAATATCGGCCCCTAGCAAAATGTCGATAGGGCGACTGATGTTAAATTGCGGATCTGCTAGGGTGATATTCTCTATATGTGACCAATTTGGTTTTTCAAACGTCTGATTTGGTAATTTATTCATAAGGTTTTTCATTATAACCACATGAGAGTCAAAGGTATACTCTCCGACTATCGCTGATACTGAGATATTCATTGCGCCTTTACAATTATTTTCGTGTGTACCAAGACCATACACCCTGGCAACGACGTCGAGGTAGGCCGAGCTTCTGCGCCGCATTCTCGGTGATAAGAGATATTTGGGAGCCTTGATCGACGAGAGCGCGCATGTTATGATAAGTGCCATCTATTCCTTTTACCTTGATTTGTGCGGTGGCCAGTAAAATTTCTGCTGATTGGTTTTGTGAAACATTAACATTTTCTTGTTTACCAATATTAATAAATTTCTTAATATTAGTATTGCTATGGATTTCCGCAAAGTAACGCCTGATTCAATCAAATATTTTCTTGTTTGACTACTGGTGATGTTGATGGCTTCGCACACGCTTCGTGCAGTAAGGTATTATGTGACTCTGGACATTTACGACACGTTTTCGTTGAAAAACATTTGCCCCCTCTATGGTCGTATAGACAATTGACACAAAGTCGTAAATCGTGTGTTGCCTTTAATTTTAAATCATTTGGCAAATTTATGAATTCCTTGCAAAAGAAAATGGAATGCACGCCGTTGCAGTAATGACATTTATAAGCTGATGATACGTGATAAGATTTCCCAATCTGCTTGTTGCTGTTGTTATTTATTCTATTAGTATTATAATGATTGTATTGATGCGATGGTCAAGTGAATTCGAATTGGTTGATTTCTGTACCACAGTGTTATCTTGCTTTCGTCGAGATGCTTCAAGGGAAGTAAACTTGCTTTCTAGAAACTCGAAAAAGTCTGATAGCGATGGTAAATCTCGAGGTGCTTTTAAAGATTCAATGTAATCTTTGTGCGTTTCAGCGTCTAATTTTTGCGACAAGATATATACTAACATGGGATCCCACGTGGTTATATCCACTCCCAAGTTCTTGATGGCGTTTAAGCACTCTTTTGTAGTGTCGTGGATCTTCTTGATGAGAAATGATGTTTGTAGTGTCATTACTGGCAGCGACATTAGTGTACTCATATGCGAACTGAATATCAATTTAATATTATTATATCTCTGGTTAAGGATATCCCAACACACCTGATAATTTTGAGAGCTGATATTTAAATGCTGTACCAATTTTTCTGCTTCACCCTTCAGTTTAGTTTTTAAATGTTGCATTTTCTGAGCGTTCGGCATTGAGCGATTTTTATGTATGGTTTCCAAGAATAAGTCCTTGAAAGAGACCCATTGTTGATAATCACCGTGAAAGGTTGGAATATCTATATTCGGTGTCATTGTAGTTTTATAAGAGGTAGACCACATTTCCTGTCTTAGCACTTTCTTAATTTCCTCATATTCCCTTTCTAAAGTGGTGAAAGTACTTTCATAATCACGATCCTCCTCATAAAGTTCGCTGTCGATATCCCAATGTAAAGAATCAATAGTGCTCCAACGAGATTCAACTATCTTAAGCGTATCTTCAAACTCCCATTTTTCTGACAATGTTTCGATTTTGATATTATTGATAGTTCGAGAGAAAGCCTTAAAATTACTCTTCTGTTTACGGAGCATCTCATCTAGTTTGCTAGAAGTGCTGGCAGAGGCACTATATTTTGTGTGTGGCGCGGCAACGTGAGTGCCGGTGGTGCGGGGCTACGTAGCTGCGTCGCTGCGGGGGGCGCGGGGCTCCTCGGTTGCGTGGCGGCGGCGGCGGCGCGGCTGGGCGCGGCCAGCGATGTGGCCGGAGGTGACGCGGTGTCGCGCGAGTGCGATGCTCCAGTTTCGATTTTTGATGACGCATATTTACCAAATGTCGCCGTCTTTTCCAGATCTTCTGCCTTTGGGAATCCTTCCTCGGTGGATATCAATGTCAGTTGTGGCTGCAGGGGTTTTTCGTTACTTGAGGGGTCTTGTACATATGATAAATAACATTGCAGATAAGAGTATAAATCCGAATAGAAACAGTTTGTTTTTTCATACCAATTTTGTTCGAAATATATATGATCGATATACTGATATTCGTTCCAGTAAGCACAAAGACTGTTAACTTTTCGGCTAATGCTTGAGTAGGTTCTACGTTCAGAACCTTCTTTTCTAAAATTGATATATATTTTCTCGATATTACTGATGAGTACGTATTGTTTTGATAATAAACCTTCCATGATTTTCTCCTGGACTTCTTCTTATTGTTATAGAATAATAATCACAATGTAATGTTGCTGATAAATGTAGATAACTGATAAATGATGATGAATCCTGATAAACGACGATGAATCCTGATAAACGCTGCTGCTGATACGATATTCTGATAATCTTCGATAGTGACGTGTACTGTATAACTCCACGTTACAAGTTCTGCTAGTCCGATCACCTCGCACGACGAAATTTCAATGAAAATTTCACAAAAAATCACACACACGAGGTCTACGGCGAAGGACCATAAAGATGTACGGTTTGTACTGTCTTTAAATGATAGAGTCTGATGATATTAATAAAACTGATATAATTACTGATTAAACACAATTAATTATGAGTACACACGGAAGCTGATAGATGCGAACTAACTTAATTTAACCTAAATAGCTATGATTCGGCGTAAACTGCTGATCGTACAAAATGTACGGTGATTGACCGTACAGGCGGTACTCCCCGACAAGAGCACAGTCGGTCGGGGTCAGGGACTCAGGTTCAAGAACCGACGAACAATCCGAGCCGTATCGAGCAGCACCGCCTTCTGCATTTGTGCTGGAACCGACACGCCACAGAAATCCAACCGCCTCAAGTTGGTCGCGAAGCTGGTTGGAATTAACCCATTCGCGGACAAAACAATTGGGATTATTTCTGTCGAAGTCACACCCCACATGTCGGTGATCTCGTGAGCCAGATCGAGATATTTCCGACGCTTCTCGGTGTCGGCTTTCACGAGACCCTCGTCATGAGGGATAGTGACATCCACTAGAAATACCCTCGACTGCGACCGATCCCATACCACGATATCAGGCTTATTCGCTAGAATAGTCCTGTCCGTGATAACGGATCGGTCCCAATAGATTTTGGCACGGTCGTTTTTTACGATTGGCTCCGGCAGATACTTGTAATACGGCAGCCTCTGTTATATGTATTATTATTATTATATGATTATAATATTACGTAAAATATTTTCCGTAATAATTTTTTCCATACAACCATTTATTGCCTCATTTGTTGTTTATGCATTATGTAATAAAATCGCCGTATAAATTATCATTTCTCAAAATCGGTCCCTATGTTCTATTTATTTATGTAATAATAAATCTGATTCCAAACCTCTAGCTACCCCTATCAAAGATTTATAACCGTCAGTATATGTGAGTATGTCCAGAGCCTAATCGTTTAAATGTTTAAACTTTAAATGTACCAATAAAAAACACAAGTGATGTGAAATGCAATCAATAACGCTTAAAAAGGTGATTCGTTTTTGTCACGAAGGAGCTTTTATTTTCAGCAACCGATATTTTTCTGACGTTAACTGTCATCCATACTAAAATATAATATTATAAATGGGAAAGTGAGTTTGTTTGTTTGTTTGTTCCGCTTTCACGCCGTAAATACTGAACCGATTGCTTTGAAATTTTTCAAACGTGTAGTTAGAAGTCTAAATTAAATAATAGGGTACTTTTTATCCCGGAAAAAATATGTTCCCATGGGAAATCAAAAATATTGTTTGCTTACTAAATGCATTGGAGATGGCGCTGTGCATGTGCATCATTTAAAACAACGTAAAATATTGTAAACTAATATAAAAATCAAAATTTAGAAGCTTAATGGTACGGTAATGGATCCCCGAAAATAAGGAACTCCCGAGGGATAATGTACTATTTTTTTATCGTATACGTTTTTTTTTACATCTACTTATATTAGCAAACGAACATTAACATGTAAATTTAGAAGCTAAATGAAACGACGACGATTCCTTGAAACTAAGGAATCCGCAAGAGTTCTCATAGGAACATCAAAAAACCTTAACTCATATATGGCTCAAAATATTGCAGCGATTATTTTTATCATCGATGGAATTCACATCAGACACTTTGTTAATGTTCATTTTGGAAAGATGAAGGGGTTTCATCAATTTAAATGACAAATTTGTTTATCAATAGTAAGACTAATATGAAATAAAGCGTAATAAAAATTTGACACCGCCCCGGTAACGTCTCCGTGGCGTAGCGGTATAACTAACTACTATGAATATTTAATTAGAACTATTATGAATCAATCGTCCCGGGTTCGTATCTCAGGTAATTCAATCTTTTTGTAAAAAAATGTTTTGTTAGCTTAAAATAACACTATATATAATAATAACAAGCACTATCCCTTCAATTTAGCGATTATTTTGGAAGGAGATCCACCACTAATCATCCCTATATTGCCGACCAATCGCTGCAAGCTCTCCCACTATCACCAACGGTCAGTGTAGGGGGCAGCACCGGGCCGTCGCCGCAGCGCCAAACTACTATCCGTATCTGTACTTACTAAAGATATTCTCATTTCTGAACATAAAAACTTGGTATATTTGTTTCATGATTCTTATGAACAATTAAAAAGGAATTTTTGGAACTCAACCCCTAACGGGTTGATATAGCAAATGAAAGTTAATATAGAGTTTTTTTACATTTACATTACTTGGTGCGATTGAATTTATGAAATCCATCTATCAATCATTCATGAATATATGCTAACAACCATAAATTCCATAAAAGGGTGGCCATAGCTTCGGAGATACTAATTCTTCATCCAATTTTGGAAATATATTGATAAAAGATAGGTTAATAAAGGTTGTTAGTGATGGGTCACAAACTGCATCGCCCAACAATCACTTAAAAAGCCTCAATGTCCTTTATGTCATTTACAACGCCCGCGGGATTATAAATATAAAAAACAGAAGTTGAGACAGTGTTTCGGTATTTTGGTATTATGTAAACTGGATGCAAAAAATGAAGTCCACGCGGACGAAGTCGCGGGGCAAAAAGCTAGTTTTCAATAAAGGAATGGAAAAACGGAGTTAAAGTATGGAAAAGATAAAGTATCTGGTGGACCACAAACGAAGTGGGACTTCTCAAAGGAAAGTAACAAAAACAATGTTATAAAATTTTCATCATTTAGCATTTTGTTTTTGAATATTTATGTCATTTTATACTCTTATATAAAGCAGATTGTTTCCTTGTTTTAACCTTTAAAAAACCAACATAAAGTATTTTTCTTACGTAAACGGCTCATGGCTTGACTATGTCCTCTCATGTTTATTGTGTCAAAAATATAAAAGATAACTAGCTGACCCGGCAAACGTTGTTTTGCCATATCAATTATTTAAGGAATTTGTAGTACAGTTCTCTAAAATTAATAATGCGCATAGAAATATTCGTCACTATTCAGCACGATCGTGTTCCCCGAGCGTCGAGAGACGATATGTATATAGAGTGGTTAAGTGCATGTCATAATTTATGAGTAACGGAATTTCATTCGATGATTCCATTTCGATTTTTGTGATGTTCGATAAGTCCAAAATGAGGAATTTCTGATTATATCGCCTCGGCTACCTCTTTTCGGGATATATATCCGTGAGTCAATATATTTGTGTATGTTATTATTACCAGGATTGTATTGATACCTATGTACATTTAACATTACATCGGTTAAATAAGTCGATTGAGAGTTTAATAAAATCGTATCACCATTTTCAAGTAACGATAAATATAAAAAAAATACTTCACTAACTTGTGCTTCAATGTATTAAATTAAAGTTAACAAGATCCCTTTGCGATTTTTCGAAATAATGGTGAATAAAATTGTTAAGTAAATTATTTTAATTGAATTCTGACATAATTATATTAGGCAGCGCACAAGAAAGGATGATTGGGGTTACGTTTCATTTCGTAACGGGAATGTAGGGATCTCTTTGAATTTGATAAATAATGAAATTCAGTCAACTTGTCTACCCAAAACCGACGGACTGGCTTGCAATTAGAATTATCCTGTCATATATATCCCGGACTTAGCAAACTCGACAAAAACGTGTTCGGCATAACAAATTGGATTTCACAAAACCGAAACTATTTCGGATTGTAAATGTATACAATTTTTTTATTTATTTGCATATAAATCCGTTGGGTAGTCTAGAAGCTTCTTACGAGGCCGTCCTCTACTAACAATTCCATCCACATTGGCTCTATATATCTCTTTCGCAACTTTATTTTCATACATCCTCTCTATGTGCCCAAACCACCTCAACATTCCTTTTTCTATCTTGCATACTACGTCATCTTTCAAACCTACTCGTTCACGAATCACACTATTTCTCAATCGGCTTATTTAACCGATGTAATGTAAAATCTACATAGGTATCAATACAATGCTGGTAATAATAACATACATAAATATATTGACTCACGGATATATATCCCGAAAAGAGGTAGCCGAGGCTTCTTCTTCTTCTTATTCGTGTGAGAGTGTCAAATCTTCATAGTGCATGCAGCCAATGCTTCACGACCGCTATCGCTTTAGGCGTTGCCTTCAGCAAGTCTTCAGTAGTGCAGGTGTAAGGACAGTCTGGGCACTGTAGCAGGTGTTGGCTATCATGGTTCTGGCCACAGGCGCAATTGGTGCTGGCGTCTGGTGGCAGGAATCCCCATCTTTTCATGTTGTCGCGTGTCCGTACCACGCCAACTCTGAGCCGGTTGAGTCCCTTCCACACCACCCATTTCTCAGACGCCCCCGCCGGTAGGTGCTCTGCCGGTGCAAAGAGTTCGTCCTGCTTCGCCAGTTGCCCTTTCCATGTTTCGAGGCGAGCTTCTTGTGGTGTTGCGTGTTGGAGTGGTTTATTCCTGGCAAAGCTTTTACGGGACTTAAGGCGCTCTTGAGTCGGTGAGTGACAGTAGAGCATGTGCCGCCTGTCATGCAGTTGTTTCGTCCGTTCGATCGCAGTTGCTACATCACGCCGCACATTTGGGGGTGCTATTCCCGCCAGCTGGTAGAGTTTTGATGTGGGCGTGGGTTTGAGGCAACCGGTTACAAGTCTGCAGGTTTCGTTCACTGCAATATCGACTTGACGAGAATGCGCAGAGTTTTTCCATGCTGGGCAAGCATACTCCGCCGCGAATATACTGAGGGCGAGAGCAGTAGTGCGCAACGTGTGTGGGTTAGCTCCCCAGGTGCTACCTGTCATGCGACGCAAGATGTTGTTCCGAGCCGACACTTTCTACTTGGTGTTAAAGTTAAAGTTACAGTGCTTCTTGAATGTTAGGGTTCTGTCCATAGTGACGCCAAGATATTTAGGGGCGAACGTGTGTTCCAGTGGTTTGCTTTCCCATGTTACCTTTAGCTCTCTGGAGGCCTCTCTGTTTTTGATGTGAAATGCCGACACTTGGGTTTTCGCGGGGTTCGGCTTGAGTTGGTTGCTAACGTAGTATGCTGAGAGAGAGTTTCTAACGTCTTTGACAAGCTCTCCTCCACCTCTTCAAAAAATTTCCTCTGTGATGTTAGCGCAAGGTCGTCTGCGAAGAGGAAATGCCTCATGCCTTCGCAAATTGGCTGGTGTAGACATTGAACAAGGCCGGGGCCAGGACGCTTCCCTGTGGGAGTCCATTTTTCTGCCGTCGCCATCTGCTATCTTGTTGTTGGAAAGAGACATAGAATCTGCGGTTGGACAGTATCCGTTGGATAACCAGGCACAGCTTATGATCTTTCGTGACTTCGTACAATTTAACGATAAGCTTCCTGTGGTTAACTGTGTCATAGGCTGCTGTTAGGTCGACAAAGACAGCTCCAGTTACCATTCCTTTTTGAAACCCATCTTCGATATGCTGTGTCAGGTTTATGACTTGGGATGTGCAAGATTTTCCTGGCCGAAACGCTGCTTGCTCGTCTATGAATCGTTCCTCTAGGGTATTGGCTATGCGTTCCAGTATAAGGCATTCGAAGATTTTGAAAGTGTGGCAGAGCAATGATATTGGCCTATAACTTTTCGGATCGGATGGCTCTTTACCGGGCTTGAGGAGGGCCACTACATGGGACCTGAGCCATAGTTTCGGGACACTGGTATTTTCGATGCAGTGGTTGTAAAGGGCCAGTAGCCACTTTTTTGCCATTGGTCCAAATCTCCTTATCTGTTCCACTCTGAGGTCATCTATTCCGGATGCTTTACCATCTTTAAGCTTTTTGAAAGCGTGTTCAAGCTCGATTTCCGTGAACGGCTTCTTGAGATGCTCCTGTTCCTCGTCAGGTGGGTGGCGGGTCAGCTTTTCCGGTTTGCTTCGTTTAGTTACTTGACCGTTCTTTAGCAGCTGGCTTGCAATTTCATTGGGCGTGACGTTAGTGTGCCTGTCTACTGTATTGGGGTCGTTATTAAGCTTTCTGATGAAAGCCCAGGCTTTTTTGCTATTGTGCGTCATATCTGTAGCTTCCACCATGTCGCACCACTTTCGTCTGTTGGTTTCAGATATAGCTAGTAGTAGTTCGTTGCCCAGATCAATGGTTTCCTGTGAGAAGGGATCTGCATCGTACAGCGTTTGGTAGGTATCCATGTGGGTTTTCAGGTCTTCAGACATTCCAGGGATATACCGGGTCCTGCAGCCTCTCGGTATATGTTGCCTTGATGCAGTCTCAACCCTTTTGACAAATTCATCGTAGTTGTCGGGCGTTGGTGACAGATCTACGGTGAGTTCATCGAGATTTCTTGCGAAGCTCTCCCAGTTGGCTTTAGTGAAGTTATAGCGTCTTCTAAATGGAACCACCCGTGGTTCTATCGCTGACGTTACCTGACACATTATTGGTCTATGTTGGGTCTTTGGTATGGCCTTGCAGATCACTTTTTTACATTGTTGGGCTATGCGGTCACTTACAAACATGAGGTCAGGGTTGTATCTTCTCTTCCATCTACCGCTGTTGAACGAGGCGGGGAGTTTAGGGTCGTGTATTAGCGCGATGTTGTTGTGGTCAGCCCATTCCTCACCTAGAGCACCATTTATGTCGCCTGCTCTATAGCCCCATGTCTCGCTGTGGCTGTTAAAGTCACCCAGTATGAGTTTTATCTCTTTGGACTTGAAGTTGTTCGGATTCTCAAATTGGAACGGCACAGCCGGCGGTTTGTACACAGACGTTATTGTGCAGTTCGGAGTTTCGATGGTGATGATCTCAATGTTATTTATGTTGCTCTGGTGGACGGTGCGTATGTCCAGATCAGGTCTCGCAAATACCGCACTTCCGTATTGGCGGAGGGGTGCCTCTGCAATCAGTCGCATACCCTGAATAGCCGGTCTTGCGTTGTCGGGTCCTCTGTGTGTCTCTTGGATACATAGGACGTCGTTGGGCGGGGGGGCTCCCAGATCTTTTAAAAAAAAAATCTTTTTAAGACCTTTTGTCATCCAAGACTGGGAACCTCCCTAGCTTTGGTTAGTTAAAACTAGTTTTAAGTACCCAAAGTTGGCGAATGGTCCTGGAGGTATCGGTTTTAGAACCTCCAGGACAAGGCTGTAGTCATCGTTCACGTCGTTGCCGCCCGTTACGCGTCTGCATTACTTCAATGCAGACGTTAACCAAAACTTATGCCGAAAACCCCCCAATCCCAACCAAATCAAATGGCGCAACCGAAAAGAGAAGTTTTACCCCAGGAGGGTACGTGTCCTAACCGGGACCGGGAATCCCTCCCTGAACCCTGCTTGCAGGTTTCAGGCTGCCCCTCGTATTCTGGGGGGGGGCAAAGTTTCGCCTGATGAGAAAGAAGAGAGAAAGACTGAAGAGATGCAGACGTCTTCCGAAGTGCCCCCGGCGCGCAAGCCGGAGCGCTTCTACGGCACGTGGGAAACCGTGCCCGTGAGGCAGGCTAGAAAGCCTCACACCAAAAAATAATTGCCCGAACCACGCAATCACCACGGGGCGAGGGACGTGGCAATGAAAACCCTGAAGGCGGCCCCGACCAGGGGAGGACCCGCCACAGAAAGCAAAAGAGCGGTGCCTATCGCCGCGCCGCCAAAGCCCGAAGAGCTGCCGAGCGCCCAGTGGATGTCGCGCGGCCGTATCAGAGCCAGGTAGGTTGCGGCGGCGGAGATGGCCCTCAACCCCAAGCCTTGCGAGGGGGTGCGAGCCAGGTCCCTTGCGAGCAGGCTTCAGGTGCGGGGCCGGCAAAGCCTCGTGCGCCGTTCTCTCGCCCCCGATCACCTCGGAGCGCGGGCTCACCCCCGCGTGCCGGGGGGTCGGGTGCGGGACACGGCGTAAAAAACCCCGTACAGGAGCGTGACGGCAACCGTTACCGGCGTGACACACCACGCGGGAACCGTGGCAAGCGCGTCAGTCAGTCCGGTCGCCCCGCTGATGAATCTGGACCCTCCAAGGTCCTAGAGGCGCCCAAACGAGGGAAACCTGATGACAGTAGGTCTCCTGCCCAGATGGTCGAGCCCAAACGGGCAAAAACTATCAAGGGACGGAGAACTTACGCGCAAGCCACGGAAGACCGCTCCAAACTTTCAGTGGCGCTCATCACCACGTCCCTGAGGGACTTGACCACTTCGGAGGCCGAGTACCTTGGGGAAAGGATCGAAGAACAAGTCTTTCGGCTATGGACTCCGATGATGTGGAGGTGGCGCCAGCTTTTCGGGGTTGCCCAAAACTGTCCGAGGGTACGCTGATGATCCAGTGTGAGGACGATTTTGCTCTCACCTGGCTTCAGGAATTTGCATCCGCCGCGACGCTACCCTCGGGCGACAAGATTCAAATGGTCAACCAGGCCGATATCCCCACCCGCACAGGAATTGCCCTCTTCATCCCTAAGTATACGGGGAGAAGAAGGGCACCTTCCTTACATTAGGCCTGTCATCGGCGGAGGTGGAGAAGCTGCTTCTTCGCGACCGCCGAATCGCTTTTGGATTCGGGTCGGTGTTCGCTAACGCCGCCCGATCCGAAGGCGCCGATTGATACACCAGCTGACCAACCTGCCCCCACGCCCCCAAGGCCGGATGAGCCGAAACCCTCCACCAGCAGGCCTGTGGAGGAACCAGAAGCTCTCCAAGAGGCCGTGGACCAGCTCGGTCGGCTGGCATGCAATGACCTCGTCCCGGATCCCTGGGAAGAGGCCATGATGACGTCATCGCCCAGGACACACTCCGAGTTGGACCTGGATGAGGAGCTGGAAGCGGAGATCCTTAAAGATGCTCCCCCCTCCTAAAACCATCTCAATCCTCCAAACCAACATCCAGCACAGTCAAGCGGCGACGGCTACCCTACGCACAGTGCTGGATAAAAACATCAACAGTATTGCTCTGATTCAGGAGCCGTGGATCAGGGCAAACCGTATATGTGGTCTCAGTAACATCGGAGGTAAGTTAATCTGCGACACCACATGCACAAACCCAAGGGCATGCATTTATATTCCTAAATATATTCAAAGCATGCCACTCACCCAATATTGTTCCAGAGACCTGATAGCTATCAAGATCACAACAGCTAGCAGGGTGATCCCAGATGTGGTCTTAGCGTCCTGCTACATGCCCGGTGACGCCGACTGCCCACCTAAAGAAATGGTCGACCTGGTGCAGTACTGTGAGCAGTCCGGTACTGAGCTCATCATCGGAGCCGATGCAAATGCGCATCATCCGCTGTGGGGCTGCCACGCGGCCAATCAAAGAGGACAGGTATTATCAACCTATTTGTTCTCTACTAACCTTAGCATAGCAAATATAGGATCGGAGCCCACATGGGTTACATCCAGGGGCCAAACTATCATTGACATTACACTAGTTAGCACCGGGGCGTCCCACTTAGTCTCAAATTGGCACGTGTCAAAAGAACTAAGCTGCGCTGATCATCGGCGGATCTGTCTCAACATCACCAGCGACTACACACTACCCCCTCCTAAACGTAACCCTCGGGTTACGAATGTATTCTCATATAGATCTTCTCTAAAAAGTAAGCTAAATACACTCACCAACGAGAATATAGATGGCCCTACACAAATTGAAAATGACCTTAAAGTAGTAACCGCAGCTATAATCGATTCTTATGAAGCCTCCTGCCCACTTAAACAACCAACAATCCCAGGGAAAGAAACCAGTAGGTGGTGGACCCCGGAGTTGGAAAAAATGCGCGGTGAACTACGCAAACTTTTCAATAAAGCAAAAAACTCCAGGCTACCTACAGACTGGGAAAACTATAAAAACATGTTAGCCACCTACAAAAAACGAATCCGATCTAGCAAAAGGCAAGCTTGGCGAAAGTTTTGCGGATCAATAGAATCGAACAATAAAGCGGCTAGGGTTCGAAAAATTCTGTCTACAGATAACAACCTCACCGTAGGGCCGCTCAAAACACCTGATAATACAGGGTGGGCCAATAATTTTTGCAAATAGCAACACTAAATTTCTCGAATACCGTTGGAGGGAGGGGTGCGCGGGTGGCGGGAAACTATGCGTCGCTACATGCAATTTTAGTCACGATGGAGCGCTTCACGGGACAACAGCGTGCTTTTTGTGTTAAACAATTTTACAAAAACAACGATTCCTACGTTACTGTACGACGCCTGTTTCGAATTGAATATGGATTACGCCGTGTAAACGAGTGTCCAAGTGTGAATTTAATCAAATCTTGGGTCGTGAAGTTCGAGCAAACGGGATCGACAACGAATATTAAACAAATAGGCCGGCCACGTTCAAGAAGAACCGATGAGAACATTCGAGAGGTTGAAATTTCCGTTCGGGACGATCCAGAATTATCTACGCGTAAGCGTTCGGCGGTTCTGGCATTACCGAGAACCAGTCTACGGCGGATTTTGCATCTAGACCTAAAACTGCACCCGTATAAGCTTCAAATTGTGCAGGAGATGAAACCAAATGATTACATTCAACGTAAGTTATTGGCTGACACAATGCTGGAGCAATTCTCTAGCCTGGAGAATGTATTGTTTACGGACGAGGCCCACTTTCACATCAACGGGCACGTGAATAAGCACAATTGTCGATATTGGAGCAGGGAAAACCCTCGCCTTAAACACCAAAAGCCACTTCATTCACCTAAAACGACAGTATGGGCTGCCATATCAGCAAAGGGCATAATTGGTCCGTATTTCTTTGAAAATAATCAAGGAAATAATGTAACTGTGAATTCAGCGGAATACGTTAAGATGTTGCGAGAGTTTTTGACGCCGCAGTTGCATGAATTTCAAGGATACAACAGCAGGACCTGGATGCAACAAGATGGAGCAACATGCCACACGTCAAATGTGACTTTACCGGTAGTCAAAGAAATGTTTCCGAATAAATTGATTTCTCGCAGAGGTGATATTCCATGGCCTCCGAGAAGCCCGGATCTTACACCATGCGATTTTTTCCTATGGGGATACCTGAAAAGTCGAGTCTACCTTAATAAACCGACGAATATATCCCAATTAAAACAAAACATCCACGACGAGATAGCCGCGATCCCCCGCAGCATGTGTCAGCGAGTTTTCCAAAGTTTGCGTAGTCGATTGCTAGAGTGCCAACGACGAGACGGTGCACATCTCGACGATGTCATTTTTAAAAAATAAATTTCATTAAATGTTTAAAACGTTAAAAATATAATCAACAAAATAACAGTTGTAGTTTTATTTCTATTCATGTTTTAAAAGTGCAAAAATTATTGGCCCACCCTGTACATACACCACGACAGATACAGAAACACATAAATAGCTCCTAGACTGTCATCATACTGATGACACTGACTGGAATGAGGAGCATATTACGCCTCCTACCGAAGCGGACAGGCTCTTCTCACGAGACCTTGTCACTAATGACCCAATTGAATGGGCGGTTAAGTCTTTCAACCCCTTCAAATCACCAGGCCTAGATGGAATCTTCCCTGCTTTGCTCCAGTGGGCAAGAGACATCCTATCCCCCTGGTTGGTCAAAATATATCAATCATGCATCGCTTACAGATATGTACCGATACCATGGCGCGAAGTCAAAGTAACCTTCATACCCAAACCCGGTAAGTCGGACTATACCGACCCGAAGTCCTTTAGACCCATCAGCCTTACATCCTTTCTCTTAAAAACTCTGGAAAGACTCTGTGACAGACATAAAAGAAAAAATCACTTGCGAAAAAACCCCTCCATATAAACCAACATGCTTTCACTAAAGATAAATCAACTGAGACTGCACTACACAACGTAATATCTAAAATTGAATGTGCACTCAGCACTAAGCTATCCACACTAGGCACCTTTATAGATATTGAAGGTACTTTCGATAAAACTAACATACCTTGTATCGAGAAAACTCTGAAAGACTTCCGTGTTAACTCCACACTCAGGGGTTGGGTTGTTAACATGTTGAGACTCAGAGCGGTTCAAGTAACCTTAAAAGACACCACCAGAGCCATTGTGACAAGAGGATGCCCCCAAGGGGGGGCCCTCTCCCCACTCCTATGGAACATGGTGGTCGACTCTCTACTTAGGAGGCTCAATGCCCGAGGCTACTTTACTGTAGGCTACGCGGATGATCTCACTATTCTACTAAATGGAAATCATGTAAACACGCTCTGCAATCAAATGGGTCAAGCATTAAGAGTAGTGGAGACATGGTGTAACGAATACGACCTGAAAATAAACCCTAAAAAGACTGAACTAACTCTTTTCACTCACAAAAAGAAACTCCCCCCTTTTGAACTTCCAAAACTCTTTGGAACCCAACTCACTCTTTCCAAGACTGTTAAATATCTAGGAATTACCCTAGATGACAAACTGAGCTGGAAACCACATTTAGATAACACAATAAAAAAAGCCAGCGCTATGCTATGGCAGTGCAAGCGGATACTAGGTAAAAACTGGGAACTAAAACCTAAGAACGTACACTGGCTTTATACCACCATTATTAGACCTGTGATAACCTACGGCTCACTGGTCTGGTGGTCGAGAACTAGATTAACAACAGCCCAAAACGACCTAGAAAAAATGCAACGGCTTGCCTGCATGGCCATCACGGGCTGTATGAGAACCGCACCCACGGCAGCTCTTCAGGTGCTACTGAATCTGCCGCCCTTACACTTACACATACAGCAAGAGGCAGCGATATCCTCACTTAGGCTGAAAAAGGCAGGACACCTCAAAAATGACTCCAGAATCCTACACACTAATATTTACACAGCGGCCATCCAATATCAGCCCTTACTTGCTGCACCATGTGATAGGATAACAAAAACCATTATAACCAAGCACAACTACACTGTTGTACTCGAAGAGGAACAACATGACTACTCCGATATTAAAGAGGTGCGTATACTCACAAGACCTCAGTATCAAAATCTCCAAAAGCCTAGGCCACCACAATACGGTATTCCAAGCGGAGTGTCTTGGAATAACTGAGGCGGCAATGGCAATCAAAGCCCGTGCGCTGTCCGATATGCATGTCAAAATCATCTCGGACAGTGCATCTGTGCTGCAGGCTCTGGATCGTTGTGTGTTCACTTCAGGACTAGTCCTGGAGTGCCACAGGGCTCTGGAGGAGGTAGCCCGGAAAAACATTATAACCCTTTAATGGATTAAAGGTCATAGCGGCTCATTGGGAAACGACGCGGCTGACGAACTGGCTAGGGCGGGGTCGGCCAGGAACCTGCAGGGTCCTGAACCGATTATTCCCCTGCCTTTCGGTCAGCTGCGTGCGTGGCTAAGAGAATGCACACACTCTCTCTCCAAGTCACACTGGCAGGAAGAGCCTGGCTGCAGACAGTCAAAGGAAACTATGCCAACCCTTGACAAAAAGCTGACCGGGCGCGCACTACGACTTAGTAGGAAGGACCTGCGGACAGTGGCTGGAATACTTACAGGACATACCACATTAAACAAACACACACCATAGGCATCACCGACAGCCCTCTATGCCGTGCGTGCATGAAGGCTGATGAGACGGTCGCTCACGTGCTCCAGGAATGCACTGGAGTGGCCGATATCCGAAAAAACACTATAGGAACAATAAAGTCGCTCCCAGGGGCGGTAGCTGACCTGAATAAGCTACTTGCCTTCTGGACGGAATTAGGCTGGGAGAGCTAGTTGACCACTTGGTCCACGTACAATGGTCCGCCATGCCGGGCTCAGTGCTCAAACCCGTGGCGTTTACCGCCCGTCTAATAATAATAATAATAATAATAACCGACTGAACTGACCGACTGTTCTTTTGTCGGGGAGTACCGCCTCTCCCATTTAAAATTATATTTTCTTTTTCGGCCATGGGAGAGGCGAGGAACTTAAATTCATGCTCAAAATAATAATAATAAAAAAGCGGCCAAGAGCGAGATTGACTCGCTAATGAAGGGTTCCGTAGCAGCACTAGCAGCAGGTAGGTAACATAGTAATATACAAGTTTTTGTAGTTCGTTGTAAGTTTGATTGACGTGTTATCTACATACATACATACATACATATTCTCACGCCGTTAGTTCCCATTGGGGTAGGCAGAGACTATCGATCGCCACTTTGTACGATCCTGGCAAACCTCTCTGGCTTCGTTTACATCCATCAATCTTTTCATACATGCTCTTTTATTATTATGTGTTATCTACTATATACATATAAGTCGGGTTTTCCTTCCTGACATCTCGCTACCGATATCTCGGGCGGGGACCGCGCGGGGATGACTGAGCCACGCTCTGAGCGCAGAGCAAATTAAAATGTTATTTACTTATCACTGATTTACTATAAGAAAACAATGGTTCACGTTTTATGCGTAAGGCCTGTGATAGTAAAATTATTGTTATATATATCAGTGAAATTAATAAATTAGGTAAGTAATTTGATTTATGACGTTTAAAAATAGAACTACTGGCTAGATCTCATTCAAACCAATTTTCGTTAGTAGTTTGTATAGTAATACACATCACATATTTTTTTCAGTTTTATTATGCCCATATTTTAGAAGTTACGGGGGGGGGGACACACATTTTACCACTTTGGAAAAGTCTCTCGCGCAAACTATTCAGTTTTGAAAAAAATGATATAAGAAACCTCAACATCATTTTCAAATACCTTTTGATAGATACCCCACACGTATAGGTTTGATGAAAAAAAAAATTTTGAGTTTCAGTTCTATGTATGGGGAACCCTAAAAATTTTGGTTTTTTTTTCAGATTTTATTTTAAAATCTTAATGCGGTTTACAGAATACATCTACGCACCAATTTTCAATAATGTAGTTCTTATAGTTTCGGAATAAACTGGCTGTGACATACGGACGGACGGACGGACGGACAGACAGACAGACATGACGAATCTATAAGGGTCCCGTTTTTGCCATTTGGCTACGGAACCCTAATAAAAAGGCGTAGGGATGTGACGACCCCACCGCCCATTGTTGGAATGGCAGGATGATATGTTTGCCATTCCGGCTTTGCAAATAGTCGGCGCTTGAGTTTGTAGGTGTTGACCGTGTCTACAAACTGGTCCCAGCGCAAAATAGGGTGACAACGGTCTCCCCGGGGCAAGTGAGTGAAACCCCGGGTGAATTTTCGCTCATCATAATGAATACGAGAGATAATGATGAGCGTATAGGGCCGCTTCCCTTGGGTGATCGAAGGGGCACGTCTGGAGCTGGGGCTGGACGTGGCAGCATGCGGTCCCCCAGCCGCCGCAGACCGGCCCGACCACCTGGCCGGTCTGCGCGACCACCTCAGCCACCAGATGGCTTGGCATCGGTTGGGACTGGGGCAACTCAGTCCCAGCAGTCGGTGCCCGCCGCTGGTGGAACAAGGCGCCGCATGGCATGGACGGTCGAAATGAATAGAAATGCCATGCGGGCCTATATTAGGGCCTCGGGTTCGAGAACTGGACGGACGGGTTATCGGGCAGCAATGTACCGCGAATTTCTGCGGCTGGAGCCCAATTTGACCGTCACAGAACAAAACCTGGCGGATCGAGTTCGGTACATACAGCGCTCAGAACTTTTTAGCACTACCGAACTCGAACAATTGCGACGCGAGGCTGTTCCTCTGCTGGACGAAGAGCCACCCTTGCAGGTTCTCCCTCCTGTCCCCGAGCGGGAAGTACGGAGGGAGCTAATTGTTAACCTGCCGGATACGGGTGGTGCGGAAAGCGATTGGGGAACAGTCTCCCTGGATTTGGATTTGGTGAGGAGCGCACTTGAAGGGACGATCCTGGAATATCGCCAATTGCCTCTCGAAAGGAGGCCGCGGCTGCCCCGAGTTCCTCTCAGCATCAAGGTTCGGGATGTCGTTGAGGCCGTCAATAACATGCTGCCCTCATTTTTAGAGAGCAGCATGGACCTTTGGGATACAGATTCAATTCTCTTTGGCGCCGCAATGACAGTTTGTCAATTTGTCGGCGTCAGGATGCCGCCAACAAGAGCTGGTGGCTCCCGCCAGGCTGGCAGTACTAGTCTCAGGACTAGAACTAGGCCGGCCTGGATGAGGCGGATTGAAAACCGTATCACAAAGGCCAGAGTCCTCATCGGCAAACTGACCAGCTTCAGATCAGGCAACAATAGGCCGAGGGTGGTGCGCTTCGTCAGGGAGGCATTCCCCGGTGAGAATGTCTTTGACAACTCGCCGGAGTTTGCCTGTAGACTTGTGGAGCGCATCGATGATCTGAAGCAGAAGATCGCTGCTTGGGGTAAGCGAATTAGGCGATATTCTGAAAGGGTAAAGAGGTACCAACAGAATCGTCTCTTCATGAGTGACCAGAAGAAGTTCTACAGAACTTTGGAGCGTCCCGATGTGGTTTCGACGGGTCAGCGACCGGAAAAAGCAGATGTAGTTGCCTTTTGGCGTGGGCTTTGGTCGCTGCCTGTTGATCACGATGAGGGCCGATGGTTCGAGGCGGTCGAGGGAGCGTGCGAATCCATAGCGCCTATGAACCCCGTCAACATATCCGAGGAGGATGTGGTGGCTGCGATCCGTAAGGCTCCGAACTGGAAAAGTCCGGGGCCGGACGGATTGCACCATTACTGGTTGAAGGGGTTCACGCGCTGTCACGCTACTCTCGCCCGTCAGTTCCAAAGCGCCCTCGAGAGTGGGACGCTCCCGAACTTCTTAACTACTTGGGTCACTCATTTAGCTCCAAAGAGCGATGCTACCACGGATCCATCACAATACCGCCCCATTACTTGTCTTTGTACAATTTACAAGACCTTGACATCCGTTCTGAGCTCCAAAATTACTCAACACATTGTTGATAACAATGTGATCTCTGGAGCTCAGAACGGATGTAGGGGCGGTAGTCGCGGTAGCAAGGAGCTGCTCCTCATCGACGCGGTCGTAGGCCAACTGGTCAAACGCAACCGTCGGAACTTCTCCGCTGGCTGGATAGACTACAGGAAGGCGTTCGATTCGGTACCTCATACATGGCTCATGAGGGTCCTCGAGCTGTACAAAATTGATAGTACAGTTCGACACTTCCTCGGGCAGTGTATGGGGTGCTGGAGAACGATCCTGAGTTTAAACGGTCAGCGGATGACGGACGCGGATGACCAAATTGATATAAGGCGAGGGATTTTCCAGGGCGATTGCCTGAGTTCAGTTTGGTTTTGCTTGGCCCTGAATCCTCTAAGTACACTCTTGGAGAATTCGGGGACAGGCTTTCAGTTTCGGAGAGGCGGACCACGCTTGCCTCATCTCCTTTACATGGATGACCTGAAGCTTTACGCCCCCACGGCTGACAGATTGGCGGAGCTACTGACGATCACTAACGATTTCAGTGGTTCCGTCAAGATGGAGCTCGGGGTCGATAAGTGTGCGGTCATTCATGTTGAGAAGGGGCATGTCGTGCACTCTGATGGTGTCGATGTCGGCACCAATCATTTGAGGGCACTCTCCGAGACTGAAACATACCGGTATCTGGGCATGTCACAAACCATCGGTGTGAAGGTGGCAGACGTGAAACAGGGTGTTTGCGAGGAGTTTTATGAACGCCTGAAAAGTGTGCTTAATAGCTACTTGTCAGGCGTTACTAAGATCCGAGCTATTAACTCCTGGGTCATGCCTGTACTGATGTACACGTCTGGCGTGCTCAGATGGACTCAGTCCGAACTAGACGCTCTGGACAGACGAGTCCGCACGACGATGACCTCTCATCGAATGCATCATCCGAGATCGTCGGTTATGAGATTGTATATCCCGCGGAAGTGTGGTGGTCGAGGCCTCTTGAGTGCCAAAACCATGCACAACCGCGAGGTATGCAACCTCAGAAGCTATTTTTTGACGATGACGGATGATAGTATTCGGGGAGAGGTGGTCGCTAGTGATAAAGGACTGACTCCCTTATCGTTGGCCTCACAGGATTGGCGAACCCCGGAGGTACTTAGCACCTCTGATCGGGAGTCCGTGTGGAAAGAGAAGGAGCTGCACGGGAGGTTTTACAAGGTACTTCACGAACCTTTCGTGGACCGTAAAGCCTCCCTGCATTGGCTGCGTTTCGGGGACCTCTTTGGGGAAACTGAAGGTTTTGTCTGTGCAATACAAGACCAGGTTATCAAGACGCGGAAGTATCGGAAATACATCCTAAAGGACGGTACCACAGACGTTTGTCGAGCATGTGGCCGTCCCGGAGAGTCACTTAGGCATGTTATTTCCGGTTGTTCGGCTCTTGCTAACACTGAGTACTTGCACAGACACAACCAAGCAGCCAAAATCCTGCATCAGGAGCTCGCTCTGAAATACGGACTCTTGCAACAGAGGCTGCCGTATTACAAGTATCTGCCGGAGCCAATCCTAGAAAACGACCGTGCCAAAATCTATTGGGACCGATCCGTTATCACGGACAGGACTATTCTAGCGAATAAACCTGATATCGTGGTATGGGATCGGTCGCAGTCGAGGGTATTTCTAGTGGATGTCACTATCCCTCATGACGAGGGTCTCGTGAAAGCCGAAACCGAGAAGCGTCGGAAATATCTCGATCTGGCTCACGAGATCACCGATATGTGGGGTGTGACTTCGACAGAAATAATCCCAATTGTTTTGTCCGCGAACGGGTTAATTCCAACCAGCCTCGCGACCAACTTGAGGCGGTTGGATTTCTGTGGCGTTTCGGTTCCAGCACAAATGCAGAAAGCGGTGCTGCTCGATACGGCTCGGATCGTCCGTCGGTTCTTGAACCTGACTCCCTGACCCCGACCGACTGTGCTCTTGTCGGGGAATACCGCCTCTCCCATTTAAAATTCTAATTTTCTGTTTCGGCCATGCGAGAGGCGAGGAACTAAAAGTCATGCCCAAAATAATAATAATACATAGGACGTCGCATCGGTAGTCGTTGCACATGTCGGCCAAAAGAGTTTCTTTTTCTGTCGATATGCCCTCGATGTTTTTCGAGATAGTTGTCAATGTTGGCTCTGATAAGAGCCGTTTGGGCATGGTTGGTATTTGATCACTTGATCACTCTCGATTTGTAGCAATCGGTGTCACGGCGTGCTTTGGTGTTTCTTAGTGCCGTTACTCACGGGAGGGGCCCGAGCGCATATGGATAAGTTGCGTTCTTCGTGAAGGCTTGCTACTTCCCCCCCGAGCCGAGGCGATATAATCAGAAATTCCTCATTTGTTTTACTATTAGTATACTCACGCTATAAGTATTCAAAGGGGAATTGGTTAGTTCAAAAAGAAATTTAGGTCAAATAGATGTAAAATAATGAAAGTCTGAACTGAACTGGATTTTAAACTTAATTTACTTTATAGCGATTTTTTTGGAATATTTAATCAATCTTCGTAGAGCGCTGATTGAATTTTATTTATAACACTGCACAACAGTACCTATATCTGATGATTGGGTTATGGTAATAAATAAAGGAAAGAAAAATTTCGACACAGGCGGGATTCGAACCCGCGACCTCGGGTATCCCCCGTCGCTCTTGCCAATTGAGCTACCGTGTCAATGGCTGCCAGCGCGAAATTCTTCTATCCTTTATTTCTTTTACACGTTTTAGTAGTGTTTGCGTTTCCTACCTCCGAATTTTTTACTAATTCGGAAGGCCACTAGTCTATCTTTTCAGATAGAATGCAAATGTTGAAAACGCCTAACTATCACATAATTTAAATCTTTTTGTTCATGAAAACCTCATGTGGGGATTATTACTAATAAATAAAGAATAAATAAAGGAAAGAAAAACTTCGACACAGACGGGGATCGAACCCGCGACCTCGGGTGAACGCCCCGACGCTCTGCCAACTGAGCTACCGTGTCAATTGGCTGCAGTGCGAAATTCCTCTATCCTTTATTTCTTTTTACACGTTTAAGTAGTGTTTTCGTTTCCTACCTCCGAATTATTACTAATTCGAAAGGCCACTTGTCTACCTTTTCAGATAGAATGCAAATGTTGAAAACGCCTAACTATCACATAATTTAAATCTTTTTGTTCATGAAAACCTCATGTGGGGATTATTACTAATAAATAAAGAATAAATAAAGGAAAGAAAAATTTCGACACAGACGGGGATCGAACCCGCGACCTCGGGTGAACGCCCCGACGCTCTGCCAACTGAGCTACCGTGTCAATTGGCTGCCAGTGCGAAATTCCTCTATCCTTTATTTCTTTTTACACGTTTAAGTAGTGTTTTCGTTTCCTACCTCCGAATTATTACTAATTCGAAAGGCCACTTGTCTACCTTTTCAGATAGAATGCAAATGTTGAAAACGCCTAACTATCACATAATTTAAATCTTTTTGTTCATGAAAACCTCATGTGGGGATTATTACTAATAAATAAATAATAAATAAAGGAAAGAAAAATTTCGACACAGGCGGGATTCGAACCCGCGACCTCGGGTATACGCTGTATCTCGCTGGTAGCCATTGACACGGTATTCATCTCTCACAACATTCACTCTCGTGTTTTGGGAAACTCCCTTTTCTTTCCGGATATATTTCCAGAACAACTTTTGGTTATTCCGGAAATTATCAGAGAGTTTCCTCTCACACCATTCTATCAGATCACGCTTTTTCTTTTCTATTTTCTTCTTAACCTCATTCTTAACTCTCTTATATTCATCTTCACTATTCTTGACTACATCATCTGTTACTCTCGCATCCATTCGTTTACTAGCTTTAATCGCTAGTAAATCTAACCAAGCTTTCTTCTTATCTCCAACTGCCTCTTTCACCTCTCCTGACAAACTGTCATTGCGGCGCCAAAGAGAATTGAATCCGTATCCCAAAGGTCCATGCTGCTCTCTAAAAATGAGGGCAGCATGTTATTGACGGCCTCAACGACATCCCGAACCTTGATGCTGAGAGGAACTCGGGGCAGCCTTGGCCTCCTTTCGAGAGGCACTTGGCGATATTCCAGGATCGTCTCTTCGAGTGCGCTCCTCACCAAATCCAAATCCAGGGAGACTGTTCCCCAATCGCTTTCCACACCACCCACATCCGGCAGGTTAGCAATTGGCTCCCTCCGTACTTCCCGTTCAGGGACTGGAGGGAGAACCTGCAAAGGTGGCTCTTCGTCTAGCGGGGGAACAGCCTCGCGTCGCAATTGTTCGAGTTCGGTAGTGCTAAAAAGTTCTGAGCGCTGTATGTACCGAACTCGATCCGCCAGGTTTTGTTCTGTGACGGTCAAATTGGGCTCCAGCCGCAGAAATTCGCGGTACATTGCTGCCCGATAACCCGTCCGTCCAGTTCTTGAACCCGAGGCCCTAAGATAGGCCCGCATGGCATTCCTATTCATATCGACCGTCCATGCCATGCGGCGCCTAGTTCCACCAGCGGCGGGCACCAATTGCTGGGACTGAGTTGCCTCAGTCCCAACCGATGCCAAGCCATCTGGTGGCTGAGGTGATCTCGCAGACCGACCAGGTGGTCGGGCCGGTCTGCGGCGGCTGGGGGACCGCATGCTGCCACGTCCAGCCCCAGCTCCAGACGCGCCCCAGCGATAGCCCCTGGGGAGCGGCCCTATTCGCTCATCGTTTCTATTTTCTGCCATTTTACGATGAGCGAAGATATATATTATTATTATTATTATTTGAAGAAAAACTGAATGATCAGGAAAAACTCGCCTGGAAATGTTTTGTGAATGTTGTTCAAAATTTTCTAGGTAACCATAAAGCGGAAAATTACAAAGATTTAATAAATGAACTTATGATATCATTTGAAGCTTTGGGGTGTAATATGTCCTTGAAAATACATATGCTGGACTCTCATCTGGATTTCTTTCCGGCAAAGGAGAATGGGCAAAAATGTATGAAACCTGGGACCACCTTCCAATAGCAATGAGATATATATCGTTGGATAGGTATTTTCAATTGGAACAACAATTGTTGCGACAACTTTGTTGTTACAATTGTGCGTTCAGAGTTATAAGACTTATAAGTTCAGATTTAAAGATAAAAATATTAAAATATTTTTGAGGAGAAAATAATAACATCGTTAATAATTCATTAATTATTTTATTATTACGTTACACACATCGACGTGTTCTATGGGTTATCTATAATAACATCATTCAAGAACATTGCTGGTGCAGTAAATCCTTCATGAATCGCATACCCTAAATACCAGATTATTGATATAATGTGTGCACATGTGCCCATCGTTCGCCGTCCCGATATGCATGTACAATAATGTTGTACTATGTTGTTATCTTCATTTGGATTGTTACTTATTAAAATATAGCAATAATACGTCCTTTGTCTCACATGACGTGATTGAATGCGTCCACGCAAAAGCCACACATTTTCCTGAATACCGTAATCAGGCAGATCATCTAACCGATTTTCTCTATATACAAATACAAATATTATTTATTTCCAAAAAACGGTTCATACATTGTTATACAGTGGTGTCCACACTAGGCGCGTAGCCTGTATAGTGGCGGCCAGAAATTATTAACAATCCAAATTTTCGTGGCGCATGCAAACAGTTGGTTTAAACTTAAGCTTAATTTAACTTAACTTAAATATAGTACAGGATGGTAAAATTTTTATTAAACGATAAAACAATAATAAAATAATATAAGGCTGGGTAATACAATAGTTTATCTAACTTACTTATAAAGGTATTTCAATATTACTTGTTTTCGGTCGCGCGTTGGTTGTATGTTTTATAATAATGAATGTGTGTGGAAGTATGTAAGGGTACGTATAAGTGTGTGTATGTGTGTAGGGGTGTAGTGTGAGTATGTTTGTTTAGACAAAAGTGAAACAGTAAAAATCATTTTCCAAATATACTTCAATTGACTGTTTTAGATAGGTATAGCAATGTTATAACTTATTTAATAATTTTGAGTAAAGTCTCGGTCGAGTTGTAATCCCACATTGCTAAAAACTTTTTTAGAGTAAGCTTCGTATCCTTGACAGTTAGGTTGGTAATTTCGCATTCTTTAATTATTCTGTTAAATAAATGTGGTTGAAGGAATGCTGAAAAGCGCATAGCAAAGACAGTGGTCATTTGTGGTTTGGGTAGGCAGACAGTACGTTTGCTGATAATTTTATTATAATTAGGTGATGATAATAGTGTTTTGTAGGCTGTGAGTACCGACTTAATTATGAATAGTTGTCGAATGGTTGATACACCACAGTCAGAGAAAAGTTGTATCGTTGGATAACGGAATGGTTTGTTGTGGAGAACTTTAAGAATTGCTCGTTGGGCCCTCTCAAGTTTAATCATGTATGATGCAGCTGCTCCACCCCAGGAAGATATACAGTAAGACATCACCGACTCGCATAGCGCAGTGTATACAACTTTTTTAATAGATTCATCTGTGATGTTTCGTATCTTACTTGGCCGATAAGTATCCAGACTCAACATTCGACAAATTCCTTAGCTCCATAAAACTTAGCCATAAAGGTGGTAAAAAACAGGGTAAATATTGCCACTACATAATTGAGGTCCCCGCAGGAATTCGCAAATGTCTCATGAACCAGGCGCGAATTTTCATTAACTGGACATCCTGTAAAATAAGAGACTTCACCCTTGTGACCCGTTGTTTTAAATGTCAGCAATATGGACACTCAGCTAAGTTTTGTCGTGAGGCTGATCAGGTCTGTGGCCATTGTGGGGAGACTGGACACTCTATCAAGGAGTGTATTAAAAAATCTCAGGAAGCAACCTGTGCCACCTGCAAACGTTTTATAAAAACAAGTAACCATCCTACAGGAGACCCTGAATGCCCAGCTAGGAAGAATGCAGAATTGAGGTACATAAATTCTATTAACTATGAAGGCGCCTAAGAGCGCCCGTATCTTCATATTATCTATAAGCACTTTTTGATTAAGTTTCTTTTCACATTTTTTTACTTCTTTTTTACATTTATTTTTAAACGTACTCTTTAGTTTATATATCAATGACACATCAAATTATCTATGACTTAGACAATATAAAATTTGGTGAATCTCGCTCGTGTGATGTTGAATTGTGTAGCCAATTAATTTGTAATGAGAAAGGTACTCTTAAAATCTTAACCCAAAACATTCGTAGTATTCACAAAAATTTCGATGATTTTCTAATATTATTAACTCGATTTAATGTTCCTTTTGATATAATTATTTTGACTGAATGTTGGTTACAAAACCGAGCACATAGTTTACCCACCCTCACAGGGTACAAATCACACAGCTCAACTAAACTACATAACCAAAATGATGGCATTATAATATATGTACGTGATACGTTAAACTTTACCATAGAAGAAATTTGTGTTAATGAAAGTAATTGTCTAGGACTGATAAGTAAGGACTTAGTCATATTATCTTTTTACCGCTCTCCATCTTTTCGCAAACTTGATAATTTTTTACAATCCTTGAACAGTATACTACATGCTTTCGCCTCTACAAAAAACATAGTTTTAACTGGAGACTTGAATATTGACATTATATATATCATTAAAGTGTTTAAATCACTGAAATTGAAAAACTCTGAGGATATCTGGGGTATGTCAGTAAAAGTATGCCATAATTTTATTGTAATAATAGCTCCTTATTTAGCGAAAATATTTAATGAATGTATAAGTAATGGTATCTTCCCAGATCTCATGAAACATAGTAAAATTGTACCTTTACTAAAATCTGGAGGTGATAAAAATAATCCTGAAGGTTATAGGCCTATATCTATACTACCGGTTATGAGTAAAATATTTGAAAAACTTATGCTTAATCAACTGCTCTTGCATTTTAGTTCCAACAATTTGTTTCACCCTAAACAATTTGGTTTCACGAAAGGCCGCTCTACCACTGACGCAGGCGTTGCCCTAATTAAACATATTTTTGGTTCGTGGGAACTTAAGAATGATGCAATCGGTTTGTTCTGCGATCTTACAAAGGCTTTTGATTGTGCAGATCATAATATTTTATTCATAAAATTGGGACATTATGGCATCGAAGGTGACGCACTTAAATTAATAAAGTCCTACTTCTCAGATCGAATACAAAAAGTGCAAATCGATAAAATAAAATCATCTGGAACTCATGTAAAAATGGGTGTTCCACAGGGATCTATATTAGGCCCATTTTTGTTTCTAGTATATATTAATGATTTGCCGTTCATGGTCGAGAAAAGGTCTGAAATAGTATTATTTGCTGATGATACTTCTTTAATTTTTGACGTTAAAAGGAATTCGGAAAATATTGACGATGTAAATAATGCAGTTTCCCAAATTCAAACATGGTTTGCTTCAAATAATCTTGTACTAAATGCCAAAAAAACCAAATGTATTAAATTTGCATTACCAAATGTTAAAAGTGTTGATAATGAAATTACATTAAATAATGAAAAATTACCATTTACGGATAGCGCAGTTTTCTTAGGGATACATCTGGACTCAAAGCTCCAATGGGGACCCCACATTAGCGCGCTAGCTGGCAGGCTAAGCAGTGCTGCCTATGCCGTTAGAAAGATAAGACATTTAACTGATGTACAGACCGCTCGTTTAGTTTACTATAGTTATTTTCATAGCATCATGTCTTATGGCATTTTACTCTGGGGCAGAGCTGCTGATGTTGGGTCAATATTCATTTTACAGAAAAGAGCAATAAGAGCTATTTATAATTTAGGTTCACGAGATTCCCTTAGAGAATTGTTTAAAACCATAAATATAATGACACTGCCATGTCAATATATTTATGAAAACATCATGTATGTGAGAAAAAATTTGAAAGCATTTTCCAAAAACTGTGACAGACATACTAGAAGTCTTAGAGATAATAATAAAATTTCAATTCAAAAGTACAGATTGTCAAAAATAAATACATCTTTTATGGGGTTATGTGTAAAATTTTATAATAAAATACCTGATGACATTTTGAATCTAACAGAAAAGAAATTCAAAGTAATTATAAAACGCAGTCTTCATTTAAAAGCTTATTACAGTTTAAATGATTATATGATAGATGAAACTGCTTGGTGTCACCAGGGCTCTATTCAGGATATTTCCAGACATACACCAATATTGTAATTTGACTAAGAAAAGATGTGTGTTGCTGAGTTTCTTACGGGTTCTTCTCGCAACAATACACCTTCCGAATCCGAAGTAGAGTCAGTAGAGTAAGATTTAACTTATACGTAAGTTTGTGACGTTCAAAAAATAGAGAACAATTCTTTTTATTTTGAAATAAATGTTTTTTATCTTTTTTTTTAACAGAAAGCAACGATTCTTCTATCCAGGAATACTTAAACATATGTGCTTTTCATGGAATATCACCCGCCCATACCTTTCCCACTCACAACAGCGGATCCTGTTTAGATCATATTATGATAAAAACGAATTACCTGACACGTACATTTGTTACTAACTCGACTATTACCGATCATCGCGCCGTGCTATTGACATTGAATTTAAAGCTGACTCATAACAAATGCCGCCGCAGCTATTCTAGTGTTAACATGCAAAACGTAAGACGTGATTTAATTCAAATAGATTTCAGCACGGTTTGTAATAATACTGATGTAAACTTTTCTATGAATTACGTGACTAACTGTGTTCAAAATGCAATTGCGAAAAATACAAGCACGTTTCGTCAAAGCAGGAAGTACCAAATAATAAAACCTTGGATAACTCCTGGCTTAATCAGATGCATAAAACATAGAGATAAGTTGCACAAAAGGTATATGCTTGAGCCTACTAACAATACTATTACTCTTATTTACAAACGATATCGCAATTTTTGCAATAAAATTTTGAAAAATGTAAAATGTGAGTACGAGAAAAAAGAACTTCAATCTGCGGGAAGTAACAACAAATTAATTTGGAATTTCATTAAAAAAAAGACCTGCACGACAAAACATAATGATATCCCTAACGAACTATTCAAACTAAGGTCAACTCCCACACAGTCAGCGGAATTCATAAATAACTTTTTCATTAACATTGGTAAGAATTTATCTGAACAGGCAAATTTTGAAAAATACTATCAAGCTAATTCTAAGCACCCTTCAGGCCTTAAATCATTTGTTATGATTGATACAGACGTCTCTGAAGTAGAGGGTATTATAAATAACTTAAAAAGTAATAGTGCCCCCGGATGGGATAACATCTCATGTAAAGTTTTGAAATTTTGTAAGGATATACTAGCCCCTCCGTTAACTCTCATATTTCAAAATTGTTTGTCTCAAGGTATATTCCCCGAGTCATTAAAAAAAGCTGTAGTTATTCCGATTTATAAATCGGGGGATAAAAACCAACCAAATAATTACAGACCAATTTCTCTTCTTCCCACTTTCTCTAAAATTTTGGAAAAAATAATGAACAGTAGGTTAATAAAATATTTAGATGAAATATCCTTTCTCTCAAGTTGCCAGTTTGGTTTCCGTAAAAAGTTATCAACTGATGACGCAGTCCATTGCCTTACAAATAACATTGTGCAAAATTTAGACAAAGGTATGCATGTTATAGGGATTTTTCTCGACCTCAAAAAAGCCTTTGATACAATTTCAATTCCAATTTTATTGCAAAAATTAGAAAATATCGGCATTCGGGATACTCAGTTAAAATTATTTGAAAGTTATCTTAGTAATAGACTTCAGTGCCTAAAAATTGGAGACAATTATAGCACATTTTTAAAAAACCACCCCTTTGGCGTCCCTCAGGGTAGTATCTTAGGACCCAGCCTATTTTTGATTTATATTAATGAGCTATGTAATCTCCAACTTAATAACGAATACTGATAAAACTATGTATATGATTTTCGCAAGGAACACTTCTACACCATTACTCAATAAAACCCCGCTTTATGCACATCATCGCACTTGCACTGATAGCGCACCATGCCTATGCTCAACTATCTCCAAAGCAATGAACATCAAATATCTTGGAATTACTCTCGACGTTACTTTAACTTTTAAGGTCCATATTAATGCACTCTGTAATAGAATTAGAAAACTTATAGTAATATTTAAAAAGTTGAGACACATATGTGACTACGCTTTAATAAAGCAAATCTATCAAGCGCTTGGTCAATCCTTACTGACTTATTGCATAAAATCTTGGGGAGGTGCTGGCATAACCACTATGTTAAAACTGGAAAGAGCTCAAAGAGCGCTACTTAAAGTAGCTACCTCGCGCCCTTTCTATTTCCCTAATACCGAACTATATAAACAATGCAAAGTGCTAACTGTGCGCCAGCTCTTTATTCTATTCACTGTTCTAAAACAGCATGCTAGCTTATACTTCAACCCTGATATACTAAACAGGAGGCGAAAGGATATAGTATGTTTGAATACCTATAGTGCAAAATTTTCCATTACAAATAGATTCTTTATCTCATATCATTTTCAAAAGGCTGAAACATTAAATTATCTTTCTGCACTTCCAACTCCGGATCATCCACCCTTTAATATGTGTCAATTCTCCGATTGTGATGTTAATAAGAACATTATATCTATTTCATCAAACGCAGTAGGCGGTGATTGTATTAGCCGTAAAATGATATTGCCTATCCTTGACATAATTGTTCCCGTTATCACCAAAATCTTTAACAATTCCATATCCTCAGGATCATTTCCAACAATATGGAAAGAAGCCCAAGTTACCCCTATTCCTAAAAAAGTCAATCCTAAGTCCTTTTCTGAATATCGTCCTATATCTATCCTCCCTTTCCTTTCTAAAGTTCTTGAACGACTGGTTAATAGACAACTCAGTGACTTTCTCACTAAAAATGATCTCCTTAATCCTTTTCAATCTGGTTTCCGTCCTTCTCACAGTACTGTCACGGCTCTTGTCAAAATTACTGACGACATTCGTTTGGGGATGGATAAGGGTCTGCTGACTATCCTGGCATTGCTAGATTTCAGTAGTGCCTTCAACACAGTTGACTTCGAAATATTATTAGCTTTACTTCGTTCTCTTAACATATCTCCAACGGTGATTGACTGGTTTCGTAGTTATCTACTAGGACGACGGCAGCGTATGCGCATCGAGGAGTCTTACTCTCCCTGGTGCGAGTTAACTGCCGGTGTTCCACAAGGTGGTGTGTTGTCTCCTCTTTTATTTGCTATATTTATTAATAGTATTTCTCTTCAACTAACTTCTTCCTACCACCTTTATGCAGATGATCTTCAGATTTACACACAGGCTAATTTTGACCAATTAAATATGTCCATAAACTTGATTAATGTTGATTTGGAGCGGATTTTGAAATGGAGTGAAGCATATGGACTAAAAGTGAATCCAAATAAGACACAGATAATTATAGTCGGTAGTTCTCGAATTATTTCTAGGATCGACTATAAGTCACTACCGCCTATATTATTTGACGGAACATCAATTCCTATTAGCCCTACAGTTAAAAACCTAGGGATTATGATAGACAGCACCTTATCTTGGGTGCCACAATTAGAAATGGTTAGCCGAAAGATGTTCGCTTCAGCGGGATCCCTCAGAAGGTTGCGTAATTTTCTTCCTACTGCTACTAAAACTGCGTTAGCTCAATCACTTCTCTTGCCCCTTCTTGACTATGCTGATACTTGCTACCTTGATATAACTGAAGAGCAACTTAATAAACTTGAGCGCCTCCAAAACTTTTGCATTAGGTTTATTTTTGGATTGAGGAAATATGATCATGTATCTGTATATCGCACTCAACTGAAATGGCTTCCTATTCGTCTCCGCCGGAATGCACATACACTTTCTCTCCTTCACTCTATTTTATTCAATCCTGCCACCCCTTTCTATCTAAAAGAACGTTTTCAATTTCTCTCCTCTTCCCACGATCTTAATCTACGTTCTGAACATAATCTTCTATTAAGCATTCCCTCCCATTCAACCAATTACTATGGCTCCTCCTTCACTGTGCAGGCTGTTCAATTGTGGAACGCACTTCCGGTAGAGATTCGTCAGGCTAAATCCCAATCTATTTTTAAGGATATGGTAAAAAAGCACTACCTCACTGAAACGCTATAATACTGTTGCAAATTAAATTATATATATTAAGTATATAAATAAAAATATGTATCATAATATTTGTATGTAGTTTTAATTTATTGTATCATAGTATTTATATGTTTGTTAATAGTTTATTATTTTATAACTAGATTTAAGTATGACTGGATTGTTGTATTGTTTAAGCAGATTAACGCATAGTCATCAGTTTCACCATGTTGTTGTACATCTATCTCACATGACTCTAATTTATTGACCTCTCCATTCAAAGGTTGTCTGGAAGAGATCGCTTTTAGTGATAAGACCGCCAATTGTACTTTTGTTAATTCATTCTGTGTATTTGTAATTGTTTTTCCATATTTGATGTACAATAAAGAGTTTTCTATTCTATTCTATTCTATATTTTTAGGACCATACTTATATAATAAAATTAATAGATTACTAGTATTATATAACTTAAACAACTTTGAATGCAAAAAAAAACTTCAATCGTGGCTATTAAATCTTACATACACGGAATCAGAGGAATTGCTTAATATAATAAGTTAATATAAGATGTTTTTATTTATTTTTTATCATAATAATACAATTAGTTAGATACAATCGATTCTGATAATAATTTATACACTACTTACCAATACCATTATATGAAAACTGATAGTTTAAGCCTTTTTGTTTATTGTTGCCTGAAATACAGGTAAATTACCTAGCTCAGGAACAGGAAAATGTTATATTTTGTACTTTAAATAACTAACTAGGTTAAGACGAATATTATGTACTTTTGAAAACTGAATATAATTTTTTTTATTATTATTTTTATTACTCATCATAAACATGAGTTTTCGAGCTCGACTGGAAACAGAGGTAATGTGTGCATTAAAATTCCGGATTGAATTAGTACGTTTGATGCTGCTAGAGCAGGAACATTCATGAGAGTCTGTTTGGCAGCTATGAAGTTTGAGAGAATCTAGTTGACTGGGCTTCGAAGCTGCAGTTTTGTGGAAGCAAATGAATTTTGATTTGTCCGAGTTTAATGTTAGCAAGTTGCTGTTGAGCCAGCCACACAGCCCTCTCATACCAGTCTCGGCTTTTCCCAAGGCTTCGTCCCAGGTGGAACCATTGTAAATTACTGCTGTGTCATCAGCATAACAGAAAAGTTCTGTGCTTAAAGGCTCACTAATGGACCTACTAATATCGTTCATGTAGGCTATGAAAAGTGATGGACCAAGAATGCTGCCCTGGGGAACTCCAAAACTTGTCTCTTCTGTGTCGCTGTACAAGTCTCCAATTCGAGTCTGTTGTTTTTTATTGCAAAGATAACTGGAAAACCATTCATTTGCAACGCCTCTTATTCCAAGTCTGGAGAGTTTTTCAAGAAGTAACGGGATGGAGACCGTGTCAAACGCCTTCGCAAGGTCCAGGAATACACCGATGCAGCTTTTTCCTTTATCAAGGTACGAGGTAACTATACCCAACAGTGCTGAAACAGCGTCATCTGTGGATCTTTTGCGCCTAAAACCAAACTGGAAATCAGAGAGTAAAGCTTTTGATTCAAGAAAATCCATGAGCCTTCTATTAACTATTTTTTCCAGGAGCTTAGAGAACACGGTAAGCAAGGATATTGGGCGATAGTTGGTGGGGGACGATTTAGTACCACCTTTATGGATTGGTGATACTACAGCTGTCTTCCAACATGCCGGAAAGATGCCTGTGGACAGGCTGAGATTAAAAATATGGGTCATAGGAGTAACTATTGAATTTACGCATTGCTTTACAAGAGAGTTACCGATTCCATCATATCCGGGCGCACTGTTTGTTTTTAGTTTTTGTATCAGGCATCTCAACTCCGTCGGGTCCGTTGGTTGCATGAAAAGGGTTTCACAAAATTTTGGGATATCTACCTCTGAAACCAAACAGTTTTGTGTTTTGTCGAGCTTATTTAATGTTTCTTTAGCTAAGTTAGGTCCAACCGAAACAAAAAAAGAATTACAGTGGTTTAGTGAAGCTTGTTGGGATTGCATTAATGCTAATAGTTCATTCGGTGGGCTCTTCTGTTTAGCAGATTGGTCACACATGCTTTTGATTGTTTTCCACAGGTCTTTTGGATTTCCCTTGCTGTCATTAATTTGTTTATTAAAATAAGATGTTTTGACATTTTTCAATAGAGAACCATAAAAATTACGATACCGAGTGTATGTTAATTTAAGAACCTGATCATTGGGTCTTTTACGTTGTTTCAGGTGAAGGCGATCCCGGTGTTTCATACACCTTAAGAGACCGGGTGTTATCCAGGGCTTAAATGTACGTTTAGAGCATGGGATTTTAACTTGTTTTGTATGTTTTGTGACAATCTGGAAGAAAATTTCAGTAAACCGTGAGGCTGATTCGTCGGCACAATCAGAGCCGAGAACAGTTGACCAATCCTCACCCTGCATCTCCTCTGCCACGGCCACATGATCTGTGGTTTTGCGATATTTATTTTTGGGCATACGTTGACCTTTTGAGGTTTGTAATGAGCACATTATCATGTCGTGGTCTGTCACGGAGGCATTGCAGATAATGGATTCACATGTATGGCCCGTTCGCACAAAAATATGATCTAAACAGGACTCACCACGCGTAGGCTTGGTAATGGCGGGTAGTAATCCATAGTTGGCTAGTAGGTTGAGATAGTTAGTGCAATCATTAGTGTCTTCAAGGGTATTAATATTAATGCCACCGATTAGGATAACGGATTTTGTAGTTTTAAGTGACTTCAAAGCTTGCTCTAAAGTTGTTAAATAATTTTGGGGGTCTTTAAAAGAGGGAGATCTGTAAGAAGCAATTAAAGACATAGAATTCGGCAGATTAACAATTAAACCTTCACCTTCGAGAAGGTCAGGTTCAAGTACTGACTCATTCCAGTTATGTTTTACATACACTACTACTCCTCCTGCCTTATTGATAACTGTGGTGGTGTGATAAGAGTTATAACCGGGAATAATCCTAATGTTGTCGCCATTTAGCCATCGTCGTTATGAAACTGTCAAAATTACAATTAATGCTTCTAATATTTAAAGATAAAAACCTTAAAATTGTTCGTGTTTTTAAACAAACCTACCTTTCTACACGTTTCAACGGTGTCTAACACATGGCATACGATTGGCTGGAAGGAATCAATGTCGTCGCACGTAGCCGTGTTAACCATGGTCAAATGTGTGTATTGTGATGAGGGAAAATATTTTACCGAGTGCTAAAACACCGTTTTCAGATGTAGAGTACGGGAGATTCAATTTTATTTTTAGTAGAAAATCTGAGTAAGCTGTGAAAACATTCATTATTGAAGCATTTTTGTGGGTCAAATTGTTAGTTAAATATGTTTCTATTATGCATAAACCATTTTGAAGATGCTCGCTGCAATAGCTTCGCGCCAGTTTTAACTGGTATGTACCCAAGGCTAATACAATTATTTGGTCTTCAGTGAGCCTTGGGAAGTTTTCTATTAGATTAGCTTCCAGCCGTTGAAAATCTGCCCTTCGGTTATTCAGGCGTTTTCTTTCTACATAATTATACAATAGATTTGGTGTGTCAACTTTGCGTCTTATAAGATTTAAAAACTCTTCTGCGTGGACGTTATCTTGAATTAGTACGTGGAAGTGATTTTTAATAGCTGCAGCAGCAATTTTGAAATCTCCGAACATGTGAGGCAGCGCTCTATTGAAATATTTTTGCCGCAACAGCCTAAAATCGCGTTTAAATCGACCGTTTATGACTTCCACTACCCATCGGCACATTGTAACAGCTCGTGCTTCATTTGCCTGTTCTGTAGTAAGCTGTGTCTCTCGACGATCTTTAGTTGGTGGCACATAATATTCATAACCGCAAGCTTCTATATACTCCAACCCATCCCTAAACCCACGGTCCAAGATCACAGATTACAATATATGTACTAATACAGATGCGACAGTAACTAATGGTACGTTTCCATGAAGTCCGTTTTGGCGCTAGTGTCGGCGTTGACTGTTTTTTTTTATTTTATTAGGGTTGTACCTAGCTGGTGGAATATAGTTATATCGATAACTTAGTGATGTGCACTTTTTTTCGATATTACGGAATATGCAGGTACCTAATAAATTAGACTTAAATAATACTCAAAAAATAATAAATAATAATAAAGGAAATAAAACACATAAATTTATTTAATTATTTATTGCTTTCCTTCTTAATTTATTACATTTATATTTATTAAAGGCTAATTGTTGAGGAATATCCATTTTTTTACATACTTCTCTTCTATAGAACCTTTTAATATTTTATTAATAATTTTACACCAGTTGTGTGTATGAAGCTTAGTAATATTTTTTAAAAATGCTGACATTACTTCTTTATGATGCTGGGCACATCCTAACCAGGAAAGATCGAGAACCTGCTTCAATTTATTATTAATTAGCGACCCGATATGGTCAACAAAACCATAGGCATTTAAAAAAATATGAATATCATTATTGGCTTCCCTATATAAAATAGTAAATTTTTCACTAGGATATGCTAATTTTTTTTTTTAATGATTTATATTCTCGGTGTTGAATATATTTCTGAATACTTTGCACTGAACTGCATGCAAGGCTTTTAAGGCAACTCTTACATCGTAAGGTTTTATATATTTTGCGGCATACATATCCAGCTGTATATGCAGAGCATTGGACTCTCATTTTCTCTTTCATTACATCCTTTATATTTATGATGCAACTACGTGAAGTAGTAGTATCGTTTCCATGAATTACACTGGCTTTGGTGACTGAACAAGGGGTTATGTCCAGTGAATAGCCTGAAATAAATCATAATGTTGTAAAATTTTACCGTAAGTGTATGTGCTTAGTCCTTGTGATTAATAGTATGGAGGGAAAACTAAAGCAAAAAGTAGTAAAACTAGAACTTTAATTTCCTACTCTTAGAATTTATATAAATATTTTGACTTGCATATCTGTTGCTTTCAAAATGTAGGTACAATCTAGGCCAAAATCATAAGGAAGAATTATAATCAAGATTATACCTGCTGCTCCTTCCATTTCAGCTTCTTTACAGTAGCTGTGATCACTCAAAGTTGTAGGTACTGCAAAAAGATAACATTGATTTAGATTGTCATTTAAACTAATAATCATAGTATTAGACTACTAGTTTTAAGATAGTAGGAACTTGAATTTGTTGGTCTTTTCTAGAAAGGTTCCTTTTATAAAATATAAATTAAATAAACAAATACTAATCACTTTTAATTAATAAATTATGATTAATTGATTGAATTAATTATATTGTCATTGTATCCAAGATCTTTTTTGTATAATTTATTAGGCTGCCCGCGATACAGGTCTAACCTAGTGCGGGGGCCACAGATATAATAATAACTGTAATGTACTGTTTTTGGAAATAAATGAAATTGAATTTGAAACAAGTATTTGTACATTGTTATAATGAAATAATCACCTGTTTCCTGTATCAAGCATTCATAAGCATCATTGTCTTCATCTTGAAATTGTGAGTAATTATGGTCATTAAGATTTTCAGAACCTGTGAAAAGATCAAAGACAATTAAAATATATATGAACGAACAGTTAACATGCTACTGTGACTGAAATATTAATGATACTAACGTACTAGCTACCCCCTGTTGGTTGGGATGATTTAATATTTACAATTAAGTACTAATATCCACACAATAGCCTTTAAAACTAATGTTTGGTAGTCCTATAATGGCTCGATTCAAAATTATCCAAAAATTAAATAAGCCACCAAATTTTTTCTCAAATTTGTCTAAACATATTTTTTTTGGTTTAATTTGTGACTTTATTATGAATATTTATAGCACATAAATTAAGGAATCAAAGTTAGAACTTGTTTATCTAAGATGAGCGCATTCTAAAAGAGAAATAGAAGATGTGTGAAATACAAGTCAATTAAAGCTTACCCATTGAAGCCGACGGTAGTGGAAGACCATGCTCTATTTCATTTCAGCATTGGTGAATAGAATCGGATAGGAATAGCGAAGTTTTTTGCCGGTGGAGTCATATTGATACATACATACCATCGATCTCAATCACGCATTCAGTCATATTCTCCTCTCTCTCAAAAACCATGGTTTTGGTTTTATCTACATTCACTCTCATTCCTTTTCTTTCAAACGACGTACATGCAATATTCATCATCTCTTGCAACTCTTCAACCGACGATGCAAGTAACACTTGATCATCAGCATATAAGAGGCATTTGATGACGAATCCACCCATTCTCAGTCCATACTCACTTTCACGCAACTCTATCAGACAGTCATCCATGAACAAATTGAAGAGCCACGGAGAAGCTACACATCCCTGTCGGACACCTCTAGAGATACCGAACCAGTCTGTGTTTTCCCCATTTATTCTTACACATGCACTAGAATCCTCATAGAGTGATACCAATGCACGTATAAGTTGGCTCCCCAAGCCGAACTTGGATAACACCTCCCACAAATACTTCCTTACCACCCTATCCTACGCCTTCTCTAAATCTATGAAGGAGCAATACACCTTTCGATTCTTGGCTAAGAACTTTTCAGTGATGCTCCTTAAAGAGAAGATTTGATCCATACATCCCATTCCCTTTCTAAATCCTGCTTGCACATCCCAAATTTTGTCATCTGTTTCATTCATCACTCTTTCAATCAATACCTTTGCATACAATTTACCGACAACACTGAGTAGGCTGATTCCGCGGTAGTTTTTAGCTTCCTGGTGTGACCCTTTTCCTTTATATAAGGGCACAATTACTGCCCTGCACCAATCTCGTGGTACTTTATCACTCGACCAACACTTTTGAAAAAGGAAGTACAGCCAGGAAGCCACCAACCCTTTACCAGCCCTCAGCATTTCGATACTTATCCTATCATACCCTGCCGCTTTCCCTACTTTCATACTTTTCAATGCTTTTATTACTTCTTCCATACTAATCTCACTGTCACTACTGTCACCCATTGCCTCATTCCAGTCAACATTGCTGCCCATTGGCGAAGAAATAGGTGAATCCTCTTTTTCAAACAGTCCCTCAAAATAGTTCTTCCATACTCGTCTTATGCTACTTTCATCCGTCGCCAATTCACCCTGTTCATCTCTCACTACATTCACTCTCGTGTTTTGGGAAACTCCCTTTTTTTTCCGGATATAATTCCAGAATAACTTTTGGTTATCCCGGAAATTATCAGAAAGTTTCCTCTCACACCACTCTTGCAGATCTCGCTTTTTCTTTTCTATTTTCTTCTTTACCACATTCTTAACTCTCTTATATTCATCTTCACTTTTCTGCACTACATCGTCAGTTACACTCGCATCCATTCGTTTACTAGCTTTAATCGCTAGTAAATCCAACCAAGCTTTCTTCTTATCTCCAACTGCCTCTTTCACATCTTTATCCCACCAACTTGTTGGTGGTCTATTTGTCCTCTTACTCAATCCACACACTTCCGTCGCACATTCAACCATTGACGATTTGAGCATATCCCATGCTTCTTCTATTTCCAATTCATCCTTCATCTCCACGCAACGTAGTCTCTCGTCCAGTTTCTTCATGTATTCATCTCTAATGTTTACATCCTCTTCCAATTTCTCCACTTTTATTCTCGCAAATTCAGTTGTTGACACTTTGGCCCTGTGACGCCAACGCGTGCACAGTCCCCTCAATCGTGATATCACGAGGAAGTGATCTGTGCCAACGTTAATGCCCCTATAGACTCTGGTGTCAACAACCTTTGCTCTTAGCCTTTCATCCACTATCACAAAATCTATCATACTTCTCTCGCTTCCCCTCTGTCTAGTATACATATGGATATCTTTGTGTTCAAACAACGTGTTCGTAACACAAAGATTCCTCCCCAAACATACATCAATCACTTTCTCCCCATTCTCGTTCACTCTTTTATCACCAAACTTTCCTAAAACTCTTTCACAACCGTTGCGTGACACCCCAACCCAACCATTAAAATCTCCTAACATAACAATTCTCTCATTCTGATCACACCCATTCGCAACATCGTCTAACAAATTCCAAAACTCCTCCCTCTCGGATAATGGTTTGGACATGTCCGGAGCATACACGCAAATTATGCGCATCCGGACAAGCCCTACCTTCACCTTTATCCATAGGAGCCTTGGACTCACACATGCATAATCTTTCATGCACTTAGCCATCCTTTCAGATATTAGAAGTCCCACGCCTTGGCAAGCTCTGTCACTCTCGGCAACTCCCGACCAGATAGCAGTAAATGGGCCAAGTTGTGAAACCTCTTTTTCCTTGCGCTTCGTTTCATTCACACATAGAAAATCTAGGTTTCTTTCTTCCATAATCAAACATACTTCATCTAATTTTTCATGCATCCCTCCACACACATTCATCGTACCAAAGCGGGTCTCTTCAGCCCACTTTTCGCCCCGCGAGGAACCACGGCGTGACAGGTGGCGAGCCACATCGCCGCCATCGTGTTTAATTTTTGTTCTGAAACACATTTGGACCCCACGAAAAGCAAGGGAAATAAACTGTCCGCCTAGCCAGAGCCCCGCTTGACTAGGTAAGGTTATTTAGTACCCGGAGTGCACCAGGCTCCGGGACGGCGGCACGCTAGCGACCAGGCTCACCCCTGGCCACGCATCCCTCGGCGCGGCAGACCTTGGATTGGTGTAAGGGCGAAGATGGAAAAGCCCTGTTCCCTTAGTCGACTCCTACGAAACACCCACGGGAAGAGATGGGGTAGTGCTATTCTATGCCGACACTACACAGCAGTCATATTGATGTTTATCAAAATGTTTTTCACACACTCGTTTCCTTAGTAATTGCTCTTTCGAGAGTCCATTTTTTGTTGTTTTTTCTCTTTACGAACACCTTACGAAGCAACGGATTAATCAGTAAATTTAAAATGTTGACGTTCAAAAAATGTGAATTATTAATTTAATTTTGAAAAACTTAACAAACGAAGTAAAGTAAACAAAAACAAAACTATGAAGAAAACAATATGGCGGCGGGCAACATGGCTGCGAAATTATAAGCGATTGCAGCGCCGAAACGGAACACATAGAAATCACAGTGTCATAGCCCTGTCCAAGATAAATGCATCATTTTCTTGAAGTAAAAAATGTAAAGGGTTTTCTTCGTCATTCATTATACCTTGAATGATTTGCGCGTCAGTTTTTGTGGCAGCGAACGGTCCTAAAACATCAATAATATAACCATCTGGAGCAACGATCAAAAATGGCTTTAACAAGTTTTGGTACTTGTGCAAACTATATGAGAGGCGTTGAAATAAAAAGTTGCTACTTTTGTTAATATAAATGTAGGTTCCATCACATATAAGAATTACTTTGCTATTTTCTTCATTGCCAAACAGATTTTTTGTTATTGTTAGATTTCTCGCCAATATATTTTCTCTGTCTATGTGATCCAATCCTAAGTGTAGTACGATGTATTCATTAATAAGGCATTCACGAGCAATAGCTAAATATCGTTCCAGTTTTCTTCTTGACATATTAAATAATGTAGCAAGCCTCTCATCTGAATCTCCCGTGCGAAGTTTTACTAATTGTTGCTAACTGTAGCTCTAGCCTTGTGAATCTGATGATTCTTTTGAATTATAATCTGGAGTGGAATTAAACGCAGCTTGTATGTTGAACAGATTTAATGGAAGTGAAAAAACGTGTACATAGTATAGGATAGATGAGGGAAGGGACATAGTAAGCCAATAGAATTTAAGATCGCGACATGAAGGAGCATTCTGATTGGCTGACGATCGCGACATACAGAATTTGTGAGCAGCTCCGCCGATCTCTTCTTATGGCGTAGGATATGGTGTACGTGCACTAAGCACGAACATGCCCCCAGCCTTGAAAGCACTAGCTTTTGACATCATCAATAAGTGGACAGATCTTCGTGTAAGCTCGCCTGGTAACGCCGGTCTGAGTTTGTATTTCAGCAACTCTAGCGACGCCGTCTTGTCCTTTGATTGAGCGAACTATCCTGCCGAGTTGCCATTTCAAAGGAGGAAGGTTGTCGTCCTTTATGACTACCATAGTGTTCGGTAGCAGATCAGCTGACTTGTTTCTCCATTTAGTTCGCTGTTGCAGCTCTGCAATATACTCGACAGCCCATCGAGACCAAAAATGTTGCCGTATTTGCTCCAGCCTCTGGTAACGTATTAGACGGTGGACTGGGGTATCGGTGATGTTCTCAGCATAAGCAGGTGCAGTTAGCTGTCGACCAATCAGGAAATGGCCAGGACTAAGAGGTGTGAAATCGTGGGGATCTGTGGAAATCGGAGTTAAGGGACGAGAATTGAGTATTGCTTCTATCTGCGTAAGAACTGTAGTTAACTCCTCAAACGTTAAATGAGCATTACCAACTACTCGGCGTGGATGGTACTTACATGATTTAATTCCAGCCTCCCACAAGCCTCCAAAATGTGCGGAATAAACTGGGATAAATTTAAATATGATTTTCTGACTTGTAGCGTAGTCAATGATCTCTTTACTGCATTTTTTTGTGAAATTATCAAATTCTCTTTTAAGGCCTACAAAATTACGACCATTGTCTGAATAGATCTCATTTGGTTTGCCACGACGAGATATAAAACGTTTTAAGGAAAGTAAGTAAGCTTCGGTGGAAAGATCACTAACTAATTCTAGATGTATAGCGCGTGTAATAAAACAGATAAATAAACAAATGTATGCCTTGACGGTTTTAGCACCTCTACCTTTGCGGTTCAATATGAGTATAGGCCCTGCGTAGTCAACACCACATCGCATAAATGGATAGGTTTGTGTAATACGCTCTTTGGGTAAATTACCCATGAGAGGAGTCAAACTTTTACCCTTTAAGCGTTTACATAAAATGCATTCATTAACTGTTTTTATTGCGAGGTTTTTACCGCCAATAGGCCACCATGATTCGCGTATATGAAATAACAGAGCTTGCGGAGCGCCATGAAAGAGCTGCCTATGCTCGTGTTTAAATAATAAATTCGAAAAATTATGCTTAGGAGATAACAAAATAGGGTGTTTCTTATCATAACAAAAGTCTGGGGAATTTTTTATACGCCCACCTACTCTTACAATGCCATATTGGTCTAAAAATAAGCTGAGTTTAGATAAATTATGTGAAGATTTTAAACAACCATTTTTTTTTAATAAATCTATCACGTCGGGAAAAGATTCGTATTGACAGCGTTTTACTAATAACCTCTCTGCCTCTTTAAGTTCTGATACGTTAATGACTCCTTTGCGGACATTGTATTTATTACGGATATTATGTATGAAGCGTAAAACATATACGGCAGAGCGACACATACGATTATATTGTGAAAAGTGAGAAAATGGAAAAAATGATTCAAGACAATTATTTGCAACGAGAGAAATTATAGTAGTTTTTAATTCAGGTAGGGCCTGTGAGTTATCTGGCAATACTGACACACCAGCTGTTTTGAAGTTATAGTCGTGTAGAAATTCAGGCCCTTCCCACCATAGACTGCATGAGCTTAGATCTTGTAAGTTAACACCTCTAGAAACGAGATCAGCTGGGTTAATTTTACCACTAATATGTCGCCATGGAATGTCTTTAGCTATTTCATGAATTTCAGCGACCCTATTCTGAACAAATACCTTTAGTAAGCTTGGTGCTATTCGTAACCAACCCAACACGATTGTGGATTCGGTCCAAAACATAATCTGATTAAAAGTACAACGCAAGGATTTAATTATTCTTTCACACAGACGAGCGCCTAATAGAGCGCCGCACAGTTCTAACCTAGGTATACTTACTGGCTTTAGAGGTGCAACTTTTGCTTTAGAGCACAATAATCTGATTGATACTGCCTGAGTATCATCATTTACCGCGCGTATGTATACGCAAGCTCCGTATGCCGTCTGTGACGCGTCAGTGAAAATATGCATCTCTAAAGAAGTAGGATTGACAGCGATTACGTGCCTCGGTATTCTCAGGGTACGAAGAGTTGGAAGAGAACTAGTGAAATGGTTCCACTTACGTATAGCATCACTGTCTGATGGAATATGATCATCCCAATCCAATTTTAGTAACCACAGTTGTTGTAGTAATACTTTGATCAAAATAATTGCGGGACTAAGTTTTTAATTAAATGAAACAACCGTTTGCGTTGGAAAAGACAGACTAGACTGACATGTATATTGTTTAATAGACTATTACATAGATACAGTTAACATAGACTACACTCAATGTGGCTACGGTACACATTTTGATATACAATCAATACCCCCACTATATCAAAATGAAATAACAATTTTTACTTTTGTCGAACTCCCAACAATTCTAGAAATTTATAATGTTTTACAGAACTTAAAGATTTTGTGAGTATGTCAGCTGGCATAAGATCTGTCTGAAGGTACTCAATTTTAACTATATTATTTTTAATACATTCTCTACTAAAGTGGAATCTTATGTCGATGTGCTTTGTTCTATTGTGAAATACAGGATTATATAACAACTTGTGTGCACTCTGGTTATTATTAAAAATTACAATACATTGCATTAGACCTATGATTTCATTTTGCAAATTCCTAAGGTAAATTGCCTCCTTACAACATTCAGATATGCCAACATACTCTGCTTCGGTACTAGATAAAGTTACATTCTTTTGCTTTTTACTTCCCCAAGATATCAAACCACTAGATAGAGTAAAACAATAGCCTGTATAGGATCTCCTATCTGTGATATCACTACCCCAATCTGCATCCACATAGCCCAATATCTTGTTGTCATCTGTGCCATTATACTTAATACAATAATCTTTAGTTCCCTTTAGGTATCTCAGTATACGTTTAGCATGAGCCCAGTGCTCTTTATTGTAACAATTGTTGAACTGACTTAAGTACACAACAGGAAAAGCTATATCGGGTCGGGTAAGTATGGCAAGATATATTAAACATCCAATTAGTTGCTGATAAGGCAAACTTTTATCACAGCTTAAATCTTTTGTTAATTTTAATCCACACTCCATTGGTGTATCTACTGGTTTACAGTCAACCATATTAAATTTTTGTAACAACTGCTCAATATAATCACATTGATCTAAAGTTAAAATCTTATTACATTTATCATAATGAACTGACATACCAAGACACTGTCTAATTTGACCCAGGTCTTTAATTTTAAACTGAGATTCCAAAGTATACTTTAAATTATTCATTTCATCACTACTATTTGAAAACACAAAAAAATCATCTACGTATAATGCAATTATAGTCATATGTCTACCATCCTTTTTAGTAAACAAACAAGGTTCATATTTCGACTTTAAATAACCATTTTCAGTTAAGCACATATCTACTTTATTATACCACATTCTTGATGATTGCTTCAATCCATAAATAGCCTTATTCAATTTTAAAACTTTGTCTGAATCTGGGCAGTTAAACCCTTCAGGCATTTGCATGAATATATTTTTATTTAAATCACCATTCAAGAATGCAGTACACACATCTAAATGTGTTATGTCAAGTCCAAGTTTTACAGAAATAGCAAGCAATAATCTGAGAGAACTGTATCTTACTACAGGCGAGAAAGTCTCAGTATAGTCAACACCAGGTTGCTGGGTAAACCCTTTAGCCACTAACCTTGCACGGTAACGGACTTTACCACTACACTCAAACTTTTTCTTAAGTACCCACTTACACTGCACAATAGTAGAGTTATCAGGAACATTGACTACCTCCCAGGCACCACTTTGCTCGAAGCACTCCAGCTCCTCCTGTACTGCCTGCAGCCACTGGTCTCTCTCAGGCCCTTTCAATGCTTGCTTGAGTGTGAGACCTGTTCCACTATCCATTTCTGTATAGCAGAGACCACCAAAACCAAATCTGTCTGGTGCACGACGTTCTCTGACAGGTCTATCAGGCTTATAACTACTACTCTGTGTGTCTACACAATCTTCATAATCACTTGGTACATAATCTGAAAACTCTGTAGATGTATCCTCCATTGCTTCTTCTGTCAATGTACAATCTGAGTCCCCCACTGAATTCTGCAGAATCTGGGTGTCTCCTGATGTTTTATCCATCTCAGACTCTTTTTTATTCTCTTCAGACGTAATATCTATCATAACCAACTGTTTCTCCATGATAATTACATCTCTACTTGTGAAAATTCTTTTCTCTTTTGGATCATACAATCTGTAGCCTTTAATATTATCAGGATATCCAAGTAGTATACATTCAATGGGCTTTCTGTCCCATTTGGACCTTTTCTCTTTGTTGACATGGACCATGATAGGGGATCCAAAAATCCTTACGTTGCTCAGGTCTGGCTTAACACCTGTCCATAATTCATATGGTGTTTTGCCATCTAAAACTGAAGAAACAATCCGATTATGTAAGTATACAGCCGTATTGCAAGCCTCCGCCCAGAACTTCTTGTCCAGATTAGCGTCATAAAGCATGCACTTAGCCTTTTCAATAACCGTTCTATTCATTCTTTCACATAATCCGTTTTGTTGAGGTGTATAAGGGTTGGATTTTTGATGCACTATTCCGAATTTCTTCAAGTAATCATCAAACGCTGTATTACAAAATTCCTTCCCGTTGTCAGTTCTGAAGGTTTTCACTTTTCTATTAGTTTGGTTTTCTGCCAATGCCTTGAATTCCTTAAAGTATTTCAATGCTTCATTCTTATGTTTTAGAAAGTAAATGAAGGTCATCCGGCTGAAGTCATCGACGAACAATAGAAAGTAGGATGCGCCTCCCAGTGAAGTTGCCTCCATTGGCCCACAAAGGTCACTATGTACAACATTTAGTAATTCTTTACTCCTTGTGTCACTACTTTTAAAAGGTAATCTGCACTGCTTACCTTCACAGCATATCTTACAGGTTGATTTACTTATGGTGAAATTCTCATCATAACTCATTCCCTCAACTGCATTTTTGGTTTTCCTTAAACTATCACTGTTCAAGTGGCCTAATCTGCGATGCCAAGTAAGATCCGAAGTCACTGCAGCAACCAAACATTCTTTTAGGTTCAGTTTATAAACACCATTTGTCAACGAAGCAGTAGCAACCAGTTCACGTTTTCTATTGTAAATATGACAACTGTCGTCCGTAAAATGCACCTTGTTGCCATTTTGAATCAATCTGCTTACTGATATGAGGTTAGTTGTCAATTTTGGTACACAGTAAACATCTTCAATGTTTATTTCAAATTCACTGCCTTTAACTGAGGTTACAATCTTAACATCGCCAGCACACGTAACGGAAACAGTTTCTTGATTTGCAACCATTATTTCTTGTTGAACTTTCCGATATCTACTAGTGATCCAATCTACATTGGCTGTTAAATGCACACTAGCACCGGAATCAATATACCAGTCTGTTTTGTTGAAACTGCCGCTTAAGAATACAGCTGAGAACGCATTAGTCTGCTTACGTTCTGCATTTTTGTTGAACTTGGGATTATTCGGGCACTGTGATCGATAATGTCCAGTTTGTTTACATCGATAGCATCTGACACTGACAGTTTTCGAGTTGACGTTTTCATTTTGATATTTGACGCCATCTTTGCCAGTGCTGCCACTCATAGACGCACTTGATTTCGACTTGTTTTGTTGGTATTTTCTTGACACTGCGAGCGCGCCATCCACATTGTCTATACATCCGGTTGCCATGTCAAGAAGCTTGCTTTTAATGGCGTCCGTTGTTACTTGAATGCCCGAATGTTCTATAGCCATAATCATGGGAGAGAACTTCTCTGGTAATCCAGCTAGTAGCAGCGAACCAATCCATTCGTCGTTTATTGCAAATCCTGTTCCACATAGTTTCTGACCCGTCTCTATTATTTGCGTTACATACGAGGTCATGGAACTGCAATTCTCCAATCGAATAGATATCAAATTTCGTAAAAGACTGATCCTTCTAGTAAACCCAGAATCGTCGAAGAGCGACTTGAGTTTTTCCCACAGCTCCTTTGTAGTTTTAACGGTCTTTATATGAACATATAACGATGAGTCTATAGTGAGTACTAGCTTCGCCTTTGTCTTCGCGTCTTCTGCAGCTGATACAACAACTTCTGCACCACTTTCATCTCGTTCGGTCTTGATACACTTCATCATCCCTTCGAGTATTAAAAAGTTTTCTGCTGCGAACACCCATTCATCATAGTTCTCACGACCACGCAACTTCGGCACGTTAATAATGTAATTGGCCGCCATTACGACAAAGCGAACTAATCGAGCACCGGCACCCACGTAGCACAATACACTTACAGTACAGTTTTTACGCGGAAAACTGGCCGAACCAATTTGGAAATATCGATAAACGATCGAATTGTAACAAATTACTTTCACAATTGGCCGCTCAGAATAAAAAACTGGGCCATAACCTTTTAATTAAATGAAACAACCGTTTGCGTTGGAAAAGACAGACTAGACTGACATGTATATTGTTCATAGACTATTACATAGATACAGTTAACATAGACTACACTCAATGTGGCTACGGTACACATTTTGATATACAATCAATATAAGTAAACCCAGTGGGTCAAATATTTGAGAAATGCATGACAGTATAGTACGTTTTGTTATAGCATTTGTATTAACATTATAATGAGAACTAAAATGTAAATCGTCTGACGATGAAAACCAACCTAAGCCTAAGGTTTTATTGGACGTGCAATCAATGAGAGTAAATTGTTTTGATTCACTAATATTTCCTTCTATTTTGTCAATCGGAAAGTTGTAAACCCACTTACGTAATGGAAAACAACCTAAAGCTAATGCATTGGAAACCTTTGAACATAAATCCAAAAGAGTGGATTTATCATCACTACCCGTGATCATGTCATCAACGTAGTAGTCTCTGTTGATGATTCGCTGCACTTCAGGATCCTGGCTTTCGAGACCAATTGTTGCAAAACGGCTCCTACGCAAGAATCTGAAGCGTCGGTCATTAAGGCTAAAGGAGCGTGTGGTAACGGATAGCTCAATGTCACCGCATTGATTAAACTTTGTTTACATTCCTGGAATGCGCGTATCGCCACATCCGTCCAACTTATCATAGACTTATCTTTCTTTTTAGAATTATGGAGGTATTTATTAAGTTCAGCTTGTTGCTTGGCGGCGTGTGGTATATGTAAACGGTAAAAATTAATCATTCCTAAGAATCGCCTCAATTGCTCAATGTTTTCCGGTTGCGGATACTCGGTAATCGCCGTAACCTTATCCGGCAACGGTCTTATGCCTTTCTGTGAAACTTCATAGCCTAAAAATTCTACACAGTTTTGTTCAAAAGCACATTTGGAAATATTGATAGTTAAACCGTAATCAACGAATCGCTTAAAAATCAGTTCTAAATGCTTCTCATGGGATTCTAATGTGTCGCTAGCTATTAAGACGTCATCAATATAGCAAAACAACTGTGATTCTACTATGCCCTTATCTGTTTTACATGAAAAACATTCGATATCCTTAAGTACTACATTATTCATGAATCTTTGATACGTTTGCGCAGCATTACAAAGACCAAAGGTCATCCTGGGGAATTCGAAAAGGCCGAACGGAGTAATTATAGCCGTTTTCTCTACGTCATCAGGATGTACCATAATATTGTGAAACGCACGATTACAATCTATTCTAGAAAATATTGACTTACCAGCTAATCCGTTTGTAAAATCCTGTATCCGCGGAATGGGGTACCTGTCTGGCTTCGTTATTGCGTTTAGGCGCCTATAGTCACCGCACGGCCGTAGATTGCCGTCTTTCTTTGGTACCACGTGTAGAGGACTGGCCCATTCGCTTTTTGAAGGACGACAGATACCCATTTCTTGCATGCGTCTAAATTCTTCCTTGACCCTTAACAACCTGTCTGGAGGGAGACACCTAGCCTTTGCGTATACCGGCATACCCGTTGTTTCTATATAATGATACACGTTGTGTTTTGTTTCATCTTTATAATTCTGGGGCTGCGTAATGCTGGGATATTGTTTAAGTAAGTGACTACACGGGGTGCATTTGTCAAAAGTATTAACTGACTGCGTTTGACTCGAAATAAGAGACCCTGGTGTTGATAAATGATACACCGCGGTACACCGTGACTAATATTTATTGGATAGTGAAATAGACTCTACTTAGCGGAAACCCGTACACGACTGACTTACAATGCTCCAAAGGCAACGACGTGCGGAATGCTGAGCACGCAATCCGTGTGCCCCTACAGATGATATTAAGTAAGTCCGATATATTTAGTTATCAGTCTCTATATGTGTTTTACGCTAGCGCTCAACTAGATGGCGCGAATAATAACATAGTCATAGTTACAACAAAAGTTGATTGATTTCATCATGTTAAAGTGATATCTCAATAAAAAATTTACTCATTTAATATTGAAAATGTCAGAATTATTATTTTAAGCTATTATTATCAGGTTATAGATGAAAACATACCAAATTATAGCCAAAACATCTACATCGTGGTATTAAAATTTTCTCTTCTATTAGTATATAACACAAATGTGATACACGTTTTTCAATGCGATGACTCAGAACCCACTAAGATATGAACTTATAAAATGATTGTAAATGTGAATTGTGAATAACGATATAAAATTATGATGTGCGATGATCTAGACTATGCTTCATATAACAACAAAAATTGTGAATAAATCAATCAACTGAGAACTTTATATACATTTGTTATGAAAATATATAATATGAATTTTGCAATATCTTCTACATTACGAGATAAATAATTTAGATAAATTAAATTATAAATTAAATTATAGAATAATAAAATTCAATTTTATCCCTGCAGTGAGCGCCATCCTAAATCAAATAAAAACTATAGCGCAAGCTGCAGGGATAATCAGGCAGAACGATTTTGCTATTTTTCAAATAAAAATGTGAAATTGTGCAGATAAATCAAATAAATACATCTGTAGAATATACATACATACATACATACATATACTCACGCCATTAGTTCCCATTGGGGTAGGCAGAGACTATTGATCGCCACTTCGCACGATCCTGACAAACCTCTCTAGCTTCGTTTACATCCATCAATCTTTTCATACATGCTCTTTTATTCTTCATACTTCGGACGCCAGCCTTTTTGAGCACACTCTCAATTTGGTCCAAGTGTGTTCTCCGTGGTCGTCCTCTACTAACATTACCATCCACACTAGCTCTATAGATCCCTTTTACCAATTTTCTATCATCCATCCTCTCTATGTGCCCAAACCATCTCAACATTCCTTTTTCTATCTTTCTTACAATATCATCTTTCACACCACACTTTTCACGAATAACACTATTTCTCACTCGGTCACATAATCTAACATTACAATTTTTTCTGAGGGACCTCATCTCTACTGCATTCACTCTGCTCTCATGCTTCTTCTGCCACACCCAACATTCGCTTCCATACATAAGCGTAGGAACAAGAACAGCATCATGCACAGCCATTCGGGCCTTTTCAGACACCGATTGACAGGTCATTAGGCTATTCATTGCTCCATTTACCGCATTACCCTTTTTCACTCTTCTTTCAATATCTTCATCACATTTTCCATCCCTTGTAAACAAACTTCCCAGATATACAAACTCCTTCACCTGTTCCACATCCTTACCATCAATCGCAATCACGCATTTTGTCACATCTTCCTGTCTCTCAAAAACCATCGTTTTGGTCTTATCCACATTCACCCTCATTCCCTTTCTTACAAAAGACTCACATGCAATATTCATCATCTCTTGCAACTCTTCTGCCGACGATGCAAGTAGCACTTGATCGTCAGCATACAAGAGGCATTTAATGATGAAACCACTCATTCTTAGTCCCTAATCACTTTCACGCAACTCTGTCAAACAGTCATCCATGAACAAATTGAAGAGCCACGGAGAAGCTACACATCCCTGTCGGACACCCCTAGAGATTCCGAACCAGTCAGTGTTTTCCCCGTTTACTCTTACACATGCACTAGAATCCTCATAGAGTGATACTAATGCACGTATAAGTTGACTCCCCAAACCGAACTTGGATAACACCTCCCATAAACACTTTCTTACCACCCTATCATACGCCTTCTCTAAATCAATGAAGGAGCAATACACCTTTTGGTTCTTAGCTAAAAACTTTTCGGTGATGCTCCTTAGAGAGAAGATTTGATCCATACATCCCATTCCTTTCCTAAATCCCGCTTGCACATCCCATATTTTCTCATCAGTTTCATTCATCACTCTTTCAATCAGTACCTTAGCATACAATTTACCAACAATGCTGAGTAAGCTGATGCCGCGGTAGTTTTTAGCCTCTTGGTGTGACCCCTTTCCTTTATATAGAGGCACAATCACCGCCTTGCACCAGTCTCGTGGAACTTTGCCACTCGACCAGCATTTTTGGAAAAGGAAGTACAACCAAGAAGCCACCAACCCTTTACCAGCCCTCAGCATTTCGATAGTAATCCTATCATACCCTGCCGCCTTCCCTAATTTCATACTTTTCATTGCTTTCATTATTTCTTCCATACTAATCTCGCTGTCACTAAAATCACCCATCTCCCCGTTCCAATCAACATTACTGTCGATTGGCGAAGAAATGGATGCATCCTCTTTCTCAAACAGTCCCTCAAAATAATTCTTCCATACCCGTTTCATGCTACTTTCATCCGTCGCCAATTCACCCTGTTCATCTCTTATTACACTCATTCTCGTGTTTTGGGAAACTCCCTTTTCTTTCCGGATATACTTCCAGAATAACTTTTGGTTATTCCGGAAATTATCAGAAAGTTTCCTCTCACACCACTCTTGCAAATCCCGCTTTTTCTTTTCTATTTTCTTCTTTACCTCATTCTTAACTCTCTTATATTCATCTTCACTTTTCTGCACTACATCGTCAGTTACACTCGCATCCATCCGTTTACTAGCTTTAATCGCTAGTAAATCTAACCACGCTTTCTTCTTATCTCCAACCGCCTCTTTCACAACTTTATCCCACCAACTTGTTGGTGGTCTATTTGACCTTTTACACACTCCACATACTTCCGTCGCACATTCAACCATCGTCGATTTGAGCACATCCCATACTTCTTCTATTTCCATTTCATCCTTCATCTCCACGCAACTTAGTCTATCATCCAATTTCCTCAAGTATCCATCTCTGATATTTTCATCTTCTTGCAGTTTTTCTACTTTTATTCTCGCAAAATCCGTTGTTGACACTTTAGGCCTGTGACGCCAACGCGTGCACAGACCCCTTAATCGTGATATAACGAGAAAGTGATCTGTGCCAACGTTCGTGCCCCTATAGACCCTGGTGTCAACAACTTTTGCTCTCAGCCTTTCATCAACTATCACAAAATCAATCATACTTCTCTCGCTTCCCCTCTGTCTTGTATACATATGGATATCTTTGTGCTTAAACAACGTGTTTGTAACACAAAGATTCCTATCCAAACATACCTCAATCAATTTCTCACCATTCTCATTTACCCTTTGATCACCAAACTTTCCTAAAACTCTTTCGCAACCGTTGCGTGACACACCAACCCAGCCATTAAAATCTCCTAACATTACAAGTCTCTCATTCTGATCACACCCATTCACAACATCGTCTAACAGATTCCAAAACTCCTCCCTCTCGGATAGGGATTTAGACATGTCCGGAGCGTATACGCAAATTATGCGCATCCGGACTAGTCCCAATTTCACCTTAATCCACAGGAGCCACCAAGTTGTTTGAGACATCTCACACTCAAGAAAGGAGCGGATGCAGTTCCGTAAGTCACCGTATTAAGCCTATAAACTCTGAGAGGTTCAGAAGGTCGGTCACGCCAGAGTATAAAGCTGAAGGTCACGCTGATCTTCGGCAACGAGGCACTGCCTATACATTTTCTCCACGTCTGCGCATGCGACGAAAGCATACTGTCAAAAACGGAGCAAAATATCGAAAAGATCCCCTTGAATAGGGGGTCCCACGAGTTGATAATCATTTAATGATTTGCCTGTACTTGACACCGCGCTGGCATCAAATACAACGCGCAATTTGGTAGTCGTACTTTGTTCACGAAATACCCCATGATGCGGCATGAAATAATGTAGTGTTCCGTACGACTCCACTCGAGTCATGTGACCTAATTGCTCGTATTCATGTATGAAGTCCATGTAAAGTTGTTGAAATGTCAGTGACCGATGTAATCGCTTTTCTAAAGCAAAAAATCGACGTTCGGCTTGTTGGCGAGTATCTCCTAACGTGTCAAGTGGGTGTAGAAAAGGTATGCGTACGATGAACCTGCCTTCTTTGTTGCGCCTTGTGGTTTGAAGAAAGAATTCTTCGCATTTGCGTTCCTCATCCGTATGTGTATCCCGAACTTGTGAGACCTCCGTAAGTTCCCAAAACATTCTTAATTGTGTGTCAATTGAACGTGAAGTATGACATTTAATATTTTTTACAGACTTACATGAATTGTAAATGGGGCCGGATATGATCCAACCGAGTTTCGTTTTTTGTAGAAAAGGTCCGTTATCTAACCTTATACTACCATCCATAAACAATCCCCAAAACTGATCCGCGCCTAATAAGATATCGATAGGTAAAGGATCTAAGAAATGTGGATCGGCTAATTGTAAACCGTCTGGAATATTGAATTGTGGCTTGTTAACCTTCCATGTAGGAGGTTGAGATGAAGTTATGTTCTGTAAAACATAACATTGTAATCCTAACATGTAGTCAGAAAAGTGAGATTTAATATTGATATTGCAACTGTAGGAGCATTGTGTTATTGTATCACCTACACCTTGTATCGAATGAATAGTGGACTGTATTAATTGTTGACAAATGGGACATCCCGTTATGCCTACTATATGGTAACAGCGGCTCTCATCTCGCTTGTATGGACGGGACCAGCTATCTGAGTAAAGATGGTGAGGGAATGGCGCCTGAGGATCCGCAACAGCTTGAGGATAAGATTAGGAATGTAATGCAAGAAGAGCAGCGAGCCAAACCGCCGTCTGCAAAAAGATTGGTGATGCCGAGTCGGATGTCCATCAGAAATACTAAGAAACATCTTACAAGTGATCGACCTTCATCCTCCAGACATCAAACGATGGTAGACAGCCTAACTCTGAAAGAAGCTAAAACAATATCAAGTCGACAAGTTTAAGAAACCAAGACCAATTTGTGTTAAAAGGAAAATTGTTGACAAATGGGACATCCAGTTATGCCTACTATGTGGTAACAGCGGCTCTCATCTCGCTTGTATGGACGGGACCAGCTGTCTGAGTAAAGATGGTGAGGGAATGGCGCCTGAGGATCCGCAACAGCTTGAGGATAAGATTAGGAATGTAATGCAAGAAGAGCAGCGAGCCAAACCGCCGTCTGCAAAAAGATTGGTGATGCCGAGTCGGATGTCCATCAGAAATACTAAGAAACATCTTACAAGTGATCGACCTTCATCCTCCAGACATCAAACGATGGTAGACAGCCTAACTCTGAAAGAAGCTAAAACAATATCAAGTCGACAAGTTTAAGAAACCAAGACCAATTTGTGTTAAAAGGAAAATTGTTGACAAATGGGACATCCCGTTATGCCTACTATGTGGTAACAGCGGCTCTCATCTCGCTTATATGGACGGGACCAGCTATCTGAGTAAAGATGGTGAGGGAATGGCGCCTGAGGATCCGCAACAGCTTGAGGATACGATTAGGAATGTAATGCAAGAAGAGCAGCGAGCCAAACCGCCGTCTGCAAAAAGATTGGTGATGCCGAGTCGGATGTCCATCAGAAATACTAAGAAACATCTTACAAGTGATCGACCTTCATCCTCCAGACATCAAACGATGGTAGACAGCCTAACTCTGAAAGAAGCTAAAACAATATCAAGTCGACAAGTTTAAGAAACCAAGACCAATTTGTGTTAAAAGGAAAATTGTTGACAAATGGGACATCCAGTTATGCCTACTATGTGGTAACAGCGGCTCTCATCTCGCTTGTATGGACGGGACCAGCTGTCTGAGTAAAGATGGTGAGGGAATGGCGCCTGAGGATCCGCAACAGCTTGAGGATAAGATTAGGAATGTAATGCAAGAAGAGCAGCGAGCCAAACCGCCGTCTGCAAAAAGATTGGTGATGCCGAGTCGGATGTCCATCAGAAATACTAAGAAACATCTTACAAGTGATCGACCTTCATCCTCCAGACATCAAACGATGGTAGACAGCCTAACTCTGAAAGAAGCTAAAACAATATCAAGTCGACAAGTTTAAGAAACCAAGACCAATTTGTGTTAAAAGGAAAATTGTTGACAAATGGGACATCCCGTTATGCCTACTATGTGGTAACAGCGGCTCTCATCTCGCTTGTTTGGACGGGACCAGCTATCTGAGTAAAGATGGTGAGGGAATGGCGCCTGAGGATCCGCAACAGCTTGAGGATAAGATTAGGAATGTAATGCAAGAAGAGCAGCGAGCCAAACCGCCGTCTGCAAAAAGATTGGTGATGCCGAGTCGGATGTCCATCAGAAATACTAAGAAACATCTTACAAGTCATCGACCTTCATCCTCCAGACATCAAACGATGGTAGACAGCCTAACTCTGAAAGAAGCTAAAACAATATCAAGTCGACAAGTTTAAGAAACCAAGACCAATTTGTGTTAAAAGGAAAATTGTTGACAAGTGGGACATACCGTTATGCCTACTATGGGGTAACAGCGGCTCTCATCTTGCTTGTATGGACGGGACCAGCAATCTGAGTAAAGATGGTGAGGGAATGGCGCCTGAGGATCCGCAACAGCTTGAAGATAAGATTAGGAATGTAATGCAAAAAGAGCAGCGAGCCAAACCGCCGTCTGCAAAAAGATTGGTGATGCCGAGTCGGATGTCCATCAGAAATACTAAGAAACATCTTACAAGTGATCGACCTTCATCCTCCAGACATCAAACGATGGTAGACAGCCTAACTCTGAAAGAAGCTAAAACAATATCAAGTCGACAAGTTTAAGAAACCAAGACCAATTTGTGTTAAAAGGAAAATTGTTGACAAATGGGACATCCCGTTATGCCTACTATGTGGTAACAGCGGCTCTCATCTCGCTTGTATGGACGGGACCAGCTATCTGAGTAAAGATGGTGAGGGAATGGCGCCTGAGGATCCGCAACAGCTTGAAGATAAGATTAGGAATGTAATGCAAGAAGAGCAGCGAGCCAAACCGCCGTCTGCAAAAAGATTGGTGATGCCGAGTCGGATGTCCATCAGAAATACTAAGAAACATCTTACAAGTGATCGACCTTCATCCTCCAGACATCAAACGATGGTAGACAGCCTAACTCTGAAAGAAGCTAAAACAATATCAAGTCGACAAGTTTAAGAAACCAAGACCAATTTGTGTTAAAAGGAAAATTGTTGATTCCGTACTACAAGAGATGCTGGTAGAGCAATACAAGACAAGATCGCCAACTAAAAGTTGGGTTTCCCCAAAGAAAGACATTAAAATGATCTGTGAAAAATCATGAAATATTTAAAACTCCAGAAAAACAAAGCGTTCGAGACTTACCAATAGTTGATGATTCTTCCAACAGCACTTTTGTGATGGATCCAGAGTTCATATCAAATTTACCTAGCGATGATGAAATAAATATATTTGAAACACCAAAGAAATCTAAACTTGTTAATATCAATAATGATTCAGCCACGTTTAAGATTTTAAGGGAAATATGTTGGTTAAGTGATTGTTCCGGCACATCAGTAGTGCTCGAAAATTATTATAAAACGTTTGAGGGTAGTGCGTCATGCTACCCACTTATTCTTTGTCACTTGCGTACGATTCTTGTTACTGTTAACATTATTTCGGCCACGGTGTAATTATTAATCAATACACGCAATATATCCTGGAGTCAGATATTTTATTACTATTAGCATCCATACAATCCATTCATAGTTCCTGAAGGATTGAACATGGTGACACCGACGTTATACCTACTATGTGGTAAGGCTCTCATCTCGCTTGTATGGACGGAACCAGCTATCTGTGTAAAGTTTGTGAGGGAATGACGCCTGAGGATCCGCAACAGCTTGAAGATAAGATTAGGAATGTAATGCAAGAAGAGCAGCGAGCCAAACCGCCGTCTGCAAAAAGATTGGTGATGCCGAGTCGGATGTCCATCAGAAATACTAAGAAACATCTTACAAGTGATCGACCTTCATCCTCCAGACATCAAACGATGGTAGACAGCCTAACTCTGAAAGAAGCTAAAACAATATCAAGTCGACAAGTTTAAGAAACCAAGACCAATTTGTGTTAAAAGGAAAATTGTTGACAAATGGGACATCCAGTTATGCCTACTATGTGGTAACAGCGGCTCTCATCTCGCTTGTATGGACGGGACCAGCTATCTGAGTAAAGATGGTGAGGGAATGGCGCCTGAGGATCCGCAACAGCTTGAGGATCAGATTAGGAATGTAATGCAATTAGAGCAGCGAGCCAAACCGCCGTCTGCAAAAAGATTGGTGATGCCGAGTCGGATGTCCATCAGAAATACTAAGAAACATCTTACAAGTGATCGACCTTCATCCTCCAGACATCAAACGATGGTAGACAGCCTAACTCTGAAAGAAGCTAAAACAATATCAAGTCGACAAGTTTAAGAAACCAAGACCAATTTGTGTTAAAAGGAAAATTGTTGACAAATGGGACATCCCGTTATGCCTAATATGTGGTAACAGCGGCTCTCATCTCGCTTGTATGGACGGGACCAGCTATCTGAGTAAAGATGGTGAGGGAATGGCGCCTGAGGATCCGCAACAGCTTGAAGATAAGATTAGGAATGTAATGCAAGAAGAGCAGCGAGCCAAACCGCCGTCTGCAAAAAGATTGGTGACGCCGAGTCGGATGTCCATCAGAAATACTAAGAAACATCTTACAAGTCATCGACCTTCATCCTCCAGACATCAAACGATGGTAGACAGCCTAACTCTGAAAGAAGCTAAAACAATATCAAGTCGACAAGTTTAAGAAACCAAGACCAATTTGTGTTAAAAGGAAAATTGTTGACAAATGGGACATCCCGTTATGCCTACTATGTGGTAACAGCGGCTCTCATCTCGCTTGTATGGACGGAACCAGCTATCTGAGTAAAGGTGGTGAGGGAATGGCGCCTGAGGATCCGCAACAGCTTGAAGATAAGATTAGGAATGTAATGCAAGAAGAGCAGCGAGCCAAACCGCCGTCTGCAAAAAGATTGGTGATGCCGAGTCGGATGTCCATCAGAAATACTAAGAAACATCTTACAAGTGATCGACCTTCATCCTCCAGACATCAAACGATGGTAGACAGCCTAACTCTGAAAGAAGCTAAAACAATATCAAGTCGACAAGTTTAAGAAACCAAGACCAATTTGTGTTAAAAGGAAAATTGTTGACAAATGGGACATCCCGTTATGCCTACTATGTGGTAACAGCGGCTCTCATCTCGCTTGTATGGACGGGACCAGCTATCTGAGTAAAGATGGTGAGGGAATGGCGCCTGAGGATCCGCAACAGCTTGAGGATAAGATTAAGAATGTAATGCAAGAAGAGCAGCGAGCCAAACCGCCGTCTGCAAAAAGATTGGTGATGCCGAGTCGGATGTCCATCAGAAATACTAAGAAACATCTTACAAGTGATCGACCTTCATCCTCCAGACATCAAACGATGGTAGACAGCCTAACTCTGAAAGAAGCTAAAACAATATCAAGTCGACAAGTTTAAGAAACCAAGACCAATTTGTGTTAAAAGGAAAATTGTTGACAAATGGGACATCCAGTTATGCCTACTATGTGGTAACAGCGGCTCTCATCTCGCTTGTATGGACGGGACCAGCTATCTGAGTAAAGATGGTGAGGGAATGGCGCCTGAGGATCCGCAACAGCTTGAGGATAAGATTAGGAATGTAATGCAAGAAGAGCAGCGAGCCAAACCGCCGTCTGAAAAAAGATTGGTGATGCCGAGTCGGATGTCCATCAGAAATACTAAGAAACATCTTACAAGTGATCGACCTTCATCCTCCAGACATCAAACGATGGTAGACAGCCTAACTCTGAAAAAAGCTAAAACAATATCAAGTCGACAAGTTTAAGAAACCAAGACCAATTTGTGTTAAAAGGAAAATTGTTGACAAATGGGACATCCCGTTATGCCTACTATGTGGTAACAGCGGCTCTCATCTCGCTTGTATGGACGGGACCAGCTATCTGAGTAAAGATGGTGAGGGAATGGCGCCTGAGGATCCGCAACAGCTTGAGGATAAGATTAAGAGAGAGTTAAGAACGATTTTTTAGAAAAAAATAACTAAATCATTTATAAAAAAATAAATAAATAAATTAAATATAATTAATCTATAACAAAATAAAAAAAGTTGCTACACTACGCTTTGTTTGGCCGATGTATGAAAGACCACACTCACAGTCTAGTTTATAAACGCCTGTATCTTGTAAAGGGATCTGACATTTGATAGGTCTTAGAAACTGACTTATCTTTTGGTGCGGCTTGAAATAGGTCTTAATGGAAGCACGCTGTAACACAGTACTAATTTTGTCTGTTACACCCTTTACAAAAGGTAGAGTGGCAGGGAGTCTTTCGACAGTAGGTGGTTTATCGGAGGAGCGGTGACGTTGGCGGGGCAATTTCAGCTTGTTGTTGCGAAGAACTTGTTTCACATGACTGAGCTCTCCAGCAAGATGGTGTTCGTCACAAAGATGTTTGGCTCTCTGAAACAAAGTTTTACCAACAGTAGCTAACTGAGATGGATGGTGGTGTGAGTCACCATTGAGGTACCTATCAGTGTGGGTGGGTTTCCTATAAACTGTGTGACTAATTGAGTTAGACCATCTTAATTCCATTAACCCTAAGATCCAATTTACAATGGAATTAGAGACTAATAATAGTTTAGCCTTTCTAGATGTCCTCTTGATAAGGAATTCTGATAACTCAATTAGTCACACAGTTTATAGGAAACCCACCCACACTGATAGGTACCTCAATGGTGACTCACACCACCATCCATCTCAGTTAGCTACTGTTGGTAAAACTTTGTTTCAGAGAGCCAAACATCTTTGTGACGAACACCATCTCTTTTCATCATCTCTTTGTTAAATCTAGAAAGATTATTGTAAAAACAATTATTTTGAGGGTAAAATTTAATAATTAAATTAATAATAAAAATAATTTTAAATTTTTTTTTAACCCGCCCTTGGTCGCGTGGGGCGAATAAACGCCCATCAAAAGTTAAAATCTTCAATATTTTAAAAATTATTATTTTTACGAGTTTGTTTTTTCATCTACCTTCCTAAAACAGTAAAAGACGCAACTTTTACGAGCCGCTATTCTGTTCACGCATAGTGGTCACGAGCTACGGACGTGTTTTTCGCACGCGGGCGTCCATTGACCCCACGCGACCACCGACGTTATAAAAAAATATTATTGATGATACTGAATAATGATGCCATTGCGTCTATTTTTTAGTTTACCCGATACAGGAGTTGTAAACATACATACATATACTCACGGCTATATTTCCCTAGAAGGGGTAACCAGAGCTAAGGAATTGTAAAATCCTCAGCCACTGTTGGAAGTTGAGGGAGGAAAAGATGGTAAAAATAAAGGTTTTTGGTGATGGGTCTCCAACCGCATCGCCCAAAAATCCAATAAAAAGCCCCAATACCCTTAGTCGCCTCTTACGACACCCGTGAGTAGAAAGGGGTAGCGACATTCAAAGCCGGCACTACACGGCATTCTAAGCCGGCACTACACGGCATTCGCATATTATATTTGATGGCGTAAATACTTCTTCTAACACTACGCGCAGAAATTTTATAAAATCATTGGCTTTTTCATTATTTCAAACACAACTGAAATGCCGAAGTACAATGAAAAACATACCCCGCGAGTGTTTAATACAATATCGCGCTTTGTAACAACTCCAATGCATGAACACCAGGAAACTGAAGAATCTGAACCAAAGAAGCGTCGCTGTATGCACTGTCCACGAAAGATGGATAGAAAGTATTTTACAATCTGCTAATAATAATGCACACAAGGCACAAGGCACTGTAAAAACATTTACAATGATTTTGTCGGCGAGTAATCGTAACTTTTGAGGCGCATATATTTTTGATTTTTTTTATGAACACCTATAACTTTTAAGATCTCACATTGTTGATTAATTCACAAAGATTTAATTTAGTTAAAGAATAATGTTTAAGCTATGTTTTTTTATGTTTTTTTATCTTTATTTCGAGGCTGCCATAAAACTTGCTCAAAAGTTCCTATCTAGTTTATAACATGTTAAAGTGAAAAATAAATATTTTCTATGCTTTTATTTGTGTTATTTTATCTTTCTACATTCCAAATTAATATTCAAACTATAAATCATATTTATTAATTTCTGGATTTCTTTATAAAAGTCATTTAATTTTGGGGATACTGGTTGACCCCAGGTGACCAACCATGTTCCTAAACTAGAGCGCGACCTACGGCGGGTTAATTGGGGGGTTAAAGTAAAATTTATAAAAAAAAATATTTGATTTATAGTTTAATAGTATAGTAATAGAAAATTGAAATAAATTAAAAATAAATTAATTATAAGTAAATTTAATTTATTGTATCTTGTGTATCAGAGTTTATTAAAAAATAATAAAAAAATTTAATATTCTCGAATTTAAAAGAGATAATTAATTAATAAAGTTATTGTAGCAAAAATATTTTTAATAATTAATTTGAAATGAAATGTTAATCGTTTTTAAATATATCTAGTTATTTTATAAAAAAAAATAATTTTTTTATTAAAATAATTTTTTTTAGAAAATTATTTTATAAAAAAAAATATATTTTAAGGGATAATCTTTAAAATATTTTTTTATAAATTTATTATTTCGTTTTAAATTTATATAATTTAAATTTTTAATTTATTATAATTTTTTATAAATAATTAAAAAAAAAAAAAAAAATTTAAAAATGATTTTATTTTTTTATGAAATTAAAATTTATAATATAATTTAATTTGTAATAATGATAAAATTAATATAAATAAAAAGATATAATTACAATTATATTTTTTAAAAAATATTTAAAGGAATTCGGCAAATTTAATATTTACCTGTTTATCAAAAACATGTCTTAAAGAAAATAATTTTAAGTCTAATCTGCCCACTGAATTTTAATTTAAAGGGCTGCAGTATATTGACTGTACAAAGGTAGCAAATTATAGCCCCCTATATAAATTATAATAAATATTATTCTTATAAATAAAATTCTTGAATATTCTGCTAAGAAAATTAAAGCGAATCCCCCTCTTCTATATTCTACATTAAACCCTGAAACTAATTCTCTTTCTCCCTCAGCTAAATTTTTTTTAGAAAATTATTTTATAAAAAAAAATATATTTTAAGGGATAATCTTTAAAATAATTTTTTATAAATTTATTATTTCGTTTTAAATTTATATAATTTAAATTTTTAATTTATTATATTTTTTTATAAATAATTTAAAAAAAATTACATAACATAACATAACATAAACGTTCACGCCGTTTATCCCCGAAGGGGTTGGCAGAGGTACCAATACTCCTGAACTCACATGGCAAGCGCCATCTAGTTTCCAGAGAAGGTACCCACGTTTTGCTTAGACAGTGTACTCACGTGATAGGGGGCAGGCCTATCGCCGTTTTGTACGAATACACTGTCACATGACTAAGTACAACTCAGCCATGTGGGTTTCCTCACGATGTTTTCCCTCACCGTTAGCAACCATGATAAATTAACTTAACATGATTAATTAATTAAAAAAAATTATAAAATTTAAAAATGATTTTAATTTTTTATGAAATTAAAATTTATAATATAATTTAATTTGTAATAATGATAAAATTAATATAAATAAAAAGATATAATTACAATTATATTTTTTAAAAAATATTTTAAGGAATTCGGCAAATTTAATATTTACCTGTTTATCAAAAACATGTCTTAAAGAAAATAATTTTAAGTCTAATCTGCCCACTGAATTTTAATTTAAAGGGCTGCAGTATATTGACTGTACAAAGGTAGCATAATCATTAGTCTTTTAATTGAAGACTGGAATGAATGATTGGATAAAATATATTCTGTCTCAAAAAATTATTTTAATTTAATTTTTTAATTAAAAAGTTAAAATATTATTAAAAGACGAGAAGACCCTATAGATTTTTATAAGTTTATTTAAAAAAATTAAATGTATAATTTTATATTTTTTAAAAAAAAATATTTTATTGGGGTGATAAAAAAATGTAAATAACACTTTTTAAATAAAAACATTAATTTATGAATAATTTGATCCAATAATATTGATTAAAAGATTAAATTACCTTAGGGATAACAGCGTAATTTTTTTTTTAGTACAAATAAGAAAAAAAGTTTGCGACCTCGATGTTGGATTAAGATAAAATTTAAATGTAAAAGTTTAAAATTTTGATCTGTTCGATCATTAAAATCTTACATGATCTGAGTTCAAACCGGTGTGAGCCAGGTTGGTTTCTATCTTTAGTTAAATATTATATTTTAGTACGAAAGGATCAAATATAAAAAATAATTTTAATTCTTAGAATATTAATAATAATAATAATAATTATACTTAATGCTATTTTGGCAGAAAATTTTAATGATTTTAGAAGTCATAAATGTATAAATATATTATATAGATAGTAAATGATATTAATAAAAGAATATATATTAATTTTTATTGGTTTAGTCATTTTAATTATTGGTGTTTTAATTAGAGTAGCTTATTTAACTTTGTTAGAACGTAAGGTCTTAGGTTATATCCAAATTCGGAAAGGTCCTAATAAATTAGGTTTAATAGGAATTTTACAACCTTTTGCAGATGCTGTGAAATTATTTAGAAAAGAACAAACTTATCCTTTAACATCGAATTATTTAGCTTATTATTATTCTCCAATTATTAGATTTATATTAACTTTATTAATATGAATTTTAATTCCTTATTCTTTTAATTTATTAAGATTTAAATTAGGATTTTTTTTTTTGTATTACTAGAATAGGTGTTTATTTAGTAATGATTTCTGGTTGATCTTCTAATTCCAATTATTCTTTATTAGGGGGATTACGATGTGTTGCTCAAACTATTTCTTATGAAGTTATTTTATCTTTAATTTTAATATCTTCTATTGTAATAATTATAGATTTTAATTTAATTAAATTATTTAATTATCAAAATATGATTATATTTATATTTTTAATATTTCCTTTAATATTATGTTTATTTGTTATTGTCCAAACAACAGGCAGAACTTTTGGGCTCTCGATTAAAGGGATGGAATTTATTACAACCTAGAACAAAAGTATGTTACTTTCGCAATCGAGATGGAGAGCTAAAAGGTTTCTTTTCACAAGATGATCAGCTTGTATTTTGTAATAATGTCTATGGTGTAATGACTGTCTTGGGTATAGAATATAAAGCAGAAGAGTGGCGTTTATTTATTGATGGCTCAAAAGTAAGTCTAAAGGCTGTTCTTTTACATATCGGCAATAAACTTCCCTCTATCCCATTAGGTGAGGCTTCTAACATGAAAGAGTCTTATGAAACGATTAAATTTATCTTGGAAAAAATTCAGTATAATTTATTTATTTATTTATTTATTTATGGCATACCAACAGTTTTTACAATAATACACGCATTAATTATAAGACAAAGTTTACAGAGTAGCTAATTGCAAAACCAATTATAGGTATGCACCACTTGCACAAAATATTAAAACCACTGAATATTACACATTACCTATTTCAAAATATACTTATACTAAAGAAACAGTTGTTAAAGAAAAAATAAAAATAAAAGATTAATGTTCGTAAAAGCGATTGAGTGCAGATTTAAAAGTTGTCAATGAGTCAGCATGAATGTCGACAACAGAACAAGACTCGTTTAACAATTTACAAAGTCTAGGAACAGGGGAATGGGTACCATGGACAGTTCTGCGAAGAGGAGGGCGCAAGGGTGTTATCTTATGTCTGGGATATTTGGAAGGAAAACTAAAACAGAATTTAGATAGTAACGAGGGGCAGTCAAGATTGCCTTTGATAATTTTGTATAGAAATATCAAATCCAAAAGTTTTAATCGACAATTTAATGATGATAGTTTAAAATATGACAAACGCGATGTGTATGAATCAAACTTTGACGAGTTTGTATTAAACTTGTTTGAAAGATACCACATAAATCTTTTTTGAACACGTTCTATTCTCAGTGAATGGTTAGAGTAATGAGGTCTCCATACTACGCTGCAGTATTCGATTATAGACAAAACAAGACTTCTGTAAAGGCATAGTAAAGTAAATACATTTTTAAATTCCTTACCGCTTCTCATTACAAAGCCCAACATCTTTGAAGCATTCTTAACAACATTGTCGATATGTGGCACAAAAGTAAGTTTGCTGTCAAGCATAACACCGAGATCTTTTATTTCACTCACTTCCTCGAGAATATTGTTTCTTAACAAATAGTGTGTTTCTATAATTTTAATTTTTCGAGTAAACTTTATGTGTAGGCACTTCTTTATGTTCAAGTCCATTCTGTTTGACCTGCACCAATCATCTAGTCGATTCAAATCTTCTTGCAAAGCCACTGAATCCGTTGTGTTATCTATCACCCGAGTAAATTTCAAATCATCTGCGTAGAGATACGGTGTCGAGTTCAGGAAACATTCAGTTACGTCGTTGATAAATAAATTAAATAGAATAGGACCTAGGTGAGAGCCTTGAGGTACTCCGGAGGTGATATCCCTTGAACGTGAAAAATATCCGTTAATAGCTGTAAAAAATATGCGTTTTTTCAAATAAGAATCAAACCACAATAATAATGCTCCGCTGAACCCGTACGACATAAGTTTAGCCATAAGAATATCGTGTGGAACCCTATCAAACGCTTTTAAAACGTCAGTATATATAGCATCCACTTGTTTCTGGTTGTCCATTGACTGGGATAAATCTTCAATGAATAAAGCTAAGTTGGTACTTGTAGATCTGCCAGTCATAAAACCATGTTGATGTACATTTAAGTATTTTTTTAAATAGTGTTGCATAAAAGGACATATAAGCGATTCAAATATTTTCGGAAATATAGATAGAATTGATATTGGTCTATAATCTTTTACATTCGAACTAACACCACCTTTGGGAATAGGAACTACCATGGCGGTCTTCCATCTTGTCGGAAAAGTACCATAACTAAGCGATTTATTATAAATGATATGTAGTGGAATACACAAGTTACTACAGCATTTGGAAACAAATAATGGATGAACCCCGTCTGGACCAGCTCCCTTTGATAAGCAAATACTTTTAAGTTTTTTCAGAACATCTTCTACAGATATAAATGGTAAGCCTGGGCAGTCATTTGGAGAATTTATAAATATATATTCTTGCAGAATAACTTGCTCTTTAGAGTATACAGATGAGAAATATTCACTGAAAAATTCACATATTTTGTTACCATCTGATGACGATATTACTCCATTCGACATATTTGCGGGTAGAGTGCTTCCGTTTCCACGTTTTGCTTTTAAAAAGGACCAAAACGCTTTGGGATTTTTTCTTATATTTTCCTCGGCCATACATATATAGTCTTTATAACACGATACTGCTAGTTTTTGGCAACGTTTACTTATAATGTTTAATGAAATTTTATCTAATGGATTATTGTAGATCTTGAATCTTTTTCGCAACTTATACTTTTCGTTTAGTAGATTTAAAAGGTTCTCCGTGAACCACGGTGGAAAGTGTTTCCGTTTTACTCGTGTCTTCGGGACAAATTTTTCTAATGTGTAGTCAATGTGCTTGTAAAAAATATCAACCATGCAGTCAATATTATGACTACCAAATTCAGAGACCCAATCAATTCCCTCAAGATATTGATTTATTGAAATGTAGTCTGCTTTATAAAAGTTGGGCTTTAAGTGATTGGGATTAGGGATTAGGTTTTTGGGAATGTTGTAATTAATTGCGATTTCAAGTGGGGGATGGTAAGCGTCGATTTTCGATAATGCATGACATGACTCATTGACATTACATTCTAAGTTACATAGAACAAGGTCCAATACCTTACCATAACGGTTTTTTATTTTGTTACACTGAAGGAGATTATTAATATGAACAAAGTCAGTCAAGGTGTTACATAAGTTTGATTGATAGCAAGTATTATTAGTTGATGAAACTGATGTGCTCCAGTTCATATTACCCATATTGAAATCTCCAATGATACAAAGTTTATCATCATGATGTAAATATTGTTCATATATTTTATTACAATTTATTAAAAAATTGTTTAATGTTTGCATATCTATTGGAGATCTGAGATAGATACCACATAAAGCTAATCTTTTTGATTTTGAATTCCCTGAATCACCTAAAGTTATCCAAAGGTCTTCATTTTCTGATTCCCAGTCACTGTGACGAATAGGTCGGAGAGATTGCTTTACAGCAATCAGCACCCCCCCGCCATCATTCATATAACCATATTTAGTTGTAAACCTATCTCGTCTAAACACACAATATCTACCATCAAAGAGTTCATTATTAAAAATACTGGAATTTAACCATGTTTCAGTAATAATAATGACATCATAATCAGAACATAATACATTTTGATAAAAATCATGAGTTTTTGTTTTTAGTCCTCTAGAATTTTGGTAATAAATTCTTAGAGTGAATATATTTAATTCTGCGAATTTTAAAAGAAAAAGAAATATAGAATACAGTCAAACATATAAAGCCAAAACAATTTACACAATCTTCAGAGAGTCTTCATCCCTAATTAGTTTGTAAGGGGCGTTGTCGTCCTTTCGCATAAAAATGCGTCCATTTTTAACCCAGACATACTTGTATCCCAATTCTCTTGCCTTAGCTCTTGCTGCTGCGTGTAAGTATTTGTTTGCGGGTGAGAGGTGTTCAGTAACAAAAATTGGCAACTTATCTCCTGTAATCCCAATATGGCTCGTGTTTAGTTTGTTGGAGCTGTTTGACTTGTTATATTGGATCACAGCAGCCAGTAACGTATCACGCAAATGAGATGAACTTAGCTGCACCACAATTGATTTAGGACGAGTGCTAAGGCGGTTGTTTTTAGCTGTACGCGTACAATTAATAATATTTTCCCGCTCAATGTTGACTTTAACTGCTAATCCTAGTTGGGTGACTAATGAAACAAGATTTTCATTGCGGTTTTCGGGAACACATTGTATTTCAACATTACTCATACGAGCTTGTTGTTCCAAGTTATTTACACGGGCCAAAAGATCTCTCATATTTGTGTTGATTTGCATATTATCATCTTTTAATTCTTTTATATCCGTTTTCGTAATGCTTGATTCATTTAAAAGTTTTTCATATTTATCATTCATGAATTCCATTGATGCCTTCATTTCGCTTATTTCACCTTTTACACTTCGAAATTCACTTAAAATGCCCGCCATAGTATTACCGATGCTACTAAAAGCCTCAGTTATCTCTGTTTTAATTATTTCCCTAATATTTTCGGGGGTAATCGCTTCAGATTCAGCAAGCGGAGAAGAAGAGGCTTGGCGCTTATTTTTCCGCTTGTTGCTGTTATTCTGCGGATGAGAATTTCGCGTGTTTTCGTCGTCTGAGGTGGTCGAAATTGGTTTCGTTGGTGTACGTCGCATATTATTCATTGTTGCAAATAGCTCGTATCTTATTTAGACTATTTACCCTTAGAAAAAATCAGAGTCGTATTTATACAGGCCGATGTGAAATTCAAACTTAATAAAATACAAAAAGACGATTCGTGGTTGAGGATTGAACCGCGAGACTTGTAAGTAATGTCTTAGCCGTTATGCACTGGGCCAATGTTACACTACGACCAACAGCGAAATAGTCAGTACCTTTATGATTTGTTTTTCGATATCCAAAACATTAATTCTGACGCTAGTTAGCGAAAATACTCAGTAAGACTTTTTTACACTGACCGACACTTCGAGATTTCTTAATAATTAATACTGATATTATCTATTAAAAACACAATTGTCACTGTACTTAGGTATTCACTTTCGTTAACTAAATGGAGAATATATTATAGAAGGTTTTTTAACTAATGAAAAGTTTTAAATTTATGTAATTAGGTCCTGGTTTGAACACTATTATGTGATGGTTGAACAAAACCCATTAAACCGAACTTTTTTAAATAGATAACACTTGTACTATTTATTTACACATTTACGACTTTGAATTTCCAAAAAAAACCAATAACTATTGCTAAATTATCACTTTTCAAATTAAATACTTGGAGCAGATGTTTTATGTGCGACATCTAGCGTAGTTTTAGTAGTAGTGAACACAACTGGAAAATTTGTGGAGATTTGAAGGTGATTGCCCTAATTTTAGGATTACAACTTGGGTATACAAAATACTGTTGTTTTATTTGTGAGTGGGATAGTAGAGACCGAAAAAAATCATTATGTTAGGCAAGACTGGCCCAAAAGACAATCTCTTACTCCAGGACAAAAAAATATCAAAAATCTTCCATTGGTGCAGCCTGAGAATGTATTTTTACCACCTTTACACATCAAGCTTGGGCTTATGAAGAACTTCGTAAAAGCTATGGACAGGAGTGGTGACGGTTTTTTATATTTAAAAGAAAATTTCCTAAGCTGAGTGAAGCAAAAATTAAAGAAGGCATATTTGTTGGCCCCCAAATCAGGCAATTGATGAAAGATGATATATTCAAAGGAAAGCTTAGTAATTTAGAAAAGTTAGCTTGGGAATCTTTCATGAAAGTAACTACCAATTTTCTAGGAAATTACCGATCAAGTGAATATAAATGTATTATCGTGGAGCTTTTATCCACTTATAAGGCTTTGGGCTGTAATATGTCATTGAAAATACATTTTCTCCATTCACATTTGGACTTCTTTCCTGAAAATTTGGGCGCCGTCAGCGATGAACACGGTGAAAGATTCCATCAAGACATTTCTACCATAGAAAAACGATATCAGGGCAAGTGGAGCCCACGTATGTTAGCAGATTACTGTTGGACATTAAAACGAGATGTTCCTGAAGCAAAATACAAACGACAATCATAAGAGTAAATTCATATTAATGTAGCAATAAATCCAAATAACTTCTTTTTGTTCATAAAAATTCAAAATTTTTGAAATGTTATAAAATGGTATTACAAAAAATCTATTCGTATTTGAAGAATTTTAATTTTATTTCTAGTATCCTTATCCTTGTCCTAAACTTGACTCCACAAAAGTTTTCATGTTACATGCAAAAATTGTTTTTTTGTTGACCAGTGTTATCAGTTTATTTAACTTAAAACCTTAATAAATAAATAATAAGGTTCTGATTGGTAAACTAAATAATGAAATTAATGAAAAGAATATAATAAATTTTAAAGATGAATTTTTAACTTTTATTTTTAGTCATTTTAATATTAAATAATTATTTAAAAATGATGAAAATGTAATTCGAATATAAAAAAATAATATAATTAATCTTATTATAATAAAAATTAAAATTAAAATAAAATGATCATTTATAATTATATAATTAATAACTAATCATTTAGGTAAAAATCCTAAAAAAGGGGGGTAATCCCCCTAAAGATAAAAAATGTATAAAAAAAAATTTTTTTATTATAAAATTAATGTTAAAAAAAAATAATTGATTAATTATGTAAGAATTAAAATTAAAAAATAAATAACATAAAAATCTATTTATGATAGAATAAATAGTAAAATAAATTAATCACAAGTATTCTCTGATTATTAGTGAAAATATTATTCATCTTAGGTTATTAATTGAAGAAAAAGCTAATATTTTTCGTAGAGAAATTTGACTAATACCTCCTAAAGAGCCAATAATTACATTTAAGATTATAATATAATATAAAAAATTAAATTTAAAATAATCTATCATTAAGATTTAAATCTTGTGCAACTTCATTCATTTCAGCAACAAAATTCTCTTCTGATCCTGCGATACCCTCGGCTAGCGCTATGCATGCATCATTACCTGAGGCAATTGTAATTCCTTCAAGTAGTTCTTTTACCGTAACAAATTGACCTTCTTTCAAAAACATAGAAGAGCCTTTCCTTTCCCATGCTTTTCTACTTACTCGAAATTTATCTTCCATTTTTATTATTCCAGCTTTTAGATAGTCAAAAGCTACATTTAAAGTCATTAACTTACTCATTGAAGATGGGGCCATTTTTTCCCTGGAATTGTGTTCAAAAATGAACGAGTCTGAAGCTAAATCTAAGACAATTGCTTGCTTTGCTTTGGTTCTAAACTGATATGAGTATGAGTAAAAAGGAAATATAAAAATTAATAGCAAAGTTACTAATATGCTTAACATATTTATAATTTTAAATTTATAGTGTACTAATTAATAGTATGATTTTGCACGAGCATTTCAATAGATCTCTCGCATAAAACTTCCTTGACAAACTGCGCCAGCCCCCTTATTATGACAATAAGAGTATTTATCCTTGTTTTCGATCCGCGCGGGTTCAACAACAAAAATTCAGTAAAAAACTCAGATATTTATTGGCAAATTACATAAAAATTATAGCGGCTGCATGTCTTTTTTATTTTTTCTACATTCAGCCAAAACGCGCTTATTTTAAGCGTTAGCACATTATTACAGCGCCAATTTACATTATTATAGGGTCAAAACTCGTTACACGGGGATTTTTTTGCCTTTTTTTTTTCGCTTGGTAAATTTCTTAACATTTACAGCTAAAGCTTCAGGCCAGCACTTGATGCTGGAAATTTTTTGAGCACAAAAGTTATGCTAGGTTTTTGTTGGTAAGAAACCAGTGTCAAGCACTGGGATGACATAGAAGGAGCACTGGGATGACATAGAAGGAGCACTGGGATGACATAGAAGGAGCACTGGGATGATATATAGAAGGGACACTGGGATGAGGCTACTTGAATGACAAGAAGGAGGGAGCAGTGGATGACAAGAGAGGGGCTACTTTCATTTGCTGTCTTCAAAAATTTACAATAAAATTATGCTTCATGTGTTTTATTAAATATTTTACTTAAAAATTCAATTTCTTATTATAAGAGATAAGCAATTCATGAATAATGAAAGATTACAAAAAAGGTCATAGAAAGCGCCTAAGAGAGAGAATTATTTTAGACCAGCTTTTTGCCCCGCGACTTCGTCCGCGTGGACTTCATTTTTTGCATCCAGTTTACATAATACCAAAATACCGAAACACTATCTCAACTTCTGTTTTTTATATTTATAATCCCGCGGGCGTTGTAAATGACATAAAGGACATTGAGGCTTTTTAAGTGATTGTTGGGCGATGCAGTTTGTGACCCATCACTAACAACCTTTATTAACCTATCTTTTATCAATATATTTCCAAAATTGGATGAAGAATTAGTATCTCCGAAGCTATGGCTACCCTTTTATGGAATTTATGGTTGTTAGCATATATTCATGAATGATTGATAGATGGATTTCATAAATTCAATCGCACCAAGTAATGTAAATGTAAAAAAACTCTATATTAACTTTCATTTGCTATATCAACCCGTTAGGGGTTGAGTTCCAAAAATTCCTTTTTAATTGTTCATAAGAATCATGAAACAAATATACCAAGTTTTTATGTTCAGAAATGAGAATATCTTTAGTAAGTACAGATACGGATAGTAGTTTGGCGCTGCGGCGACGGCCCGGTGCTGCCCCCTACACTGACCGTTGGTGATAGTGGGAGAGCTTGCAGCGATTGCTCGGCAATATAGGGATGATTAGTGGTGGATCTCCTTCCAAAATAATCGCTAAATTGAAGGGATAGTGCTTGTTATTATTATATATAGTGTTATTTTAAGCTAACAAAACATTTTTTTACAAAAAGATTGAATTACCTGAGATACGAACCCGGGACGATTGATTCATAATAGTTCTAATTAAATATTCATAGTAGTTAGTTATACCGCTACGCCACGGAGACGTTACCGGGGCGGTGTCAAATTTTTATTACGCTTTATTTCATATTAGTCTTACTATTGATAAACAAATTTGTCATTTAAATTGATGAAACCCCTTCATCTTTCCAAAATGAACATTAACAAAGTACATACATATACTCACGGCTATAAAGCCCTTAACGGGGTAGCCAGAGCTTTGGAATGAAAAATTCCTCAGCCACTTTTGGAAGTTGATTGGGGAAAAGATGGTAATAATAAATGTTTTTAGTGACGGGTCTCCAACCACATCGCCTAAAAATCACTTAATAAGCCCCTATACCCTTAGTCGCCTCTTACGATCACCCACGGGTAGAAATGGGGTAGTGTTATTCTAAGCCGACACTACTCGGCTTACATTAACAAAGTGTCTGATGTGAATTCCATCGATGATAAAAATAATCGCTGCAATATTTTGAGCCATATATGAGTTAAGGTTTTTTGATGTTCCTATGAGAACTCTTGCGGATTCCTTAGTTTCAAGGAATCATCGTCGTTTCATTGAGCTTCTAAATTTACATGTTAATATTCGTTTGTATATAAGTAGATATAAAAAAAATTGTACATCATCCCTCGGGAGTTCCTTATTTTCGGGGATCCATTACCGTACCATTAAGCTTCTAAATTTTGATTTTTATATTAGTTTATAATATTTTTCGTTGTTTTAAACGATACACAGCGCCATCTCCAATGCATTTAGCAAGCAAACAATATTTTTGATTTCCCGTGGGAACATATTTTTTCCGGGATAAAAAGTACCCTATTATTTAATTTAGACCTCTAACTACACGTCTGAAAAATTTCAAAGCAATCGGTTCAGTATTTACGGCGTGAAAGCGGAACAAACAAACAAACAAACTCACTTTCCCATTTATAATATTAGTATGGATATCCTTATCCTTGTCCTAAACTTGACTCCACAAAAGTTTTCATGTTACATGCAAAAATTGTTTTTTTGTTGACCAGTGTTATCAGTTTATTTAACTTAAAACCTTAATAAATAAATAATAAGGTTCTGATTGGTAAACTAAATAATGAAATTAATGAAAAGAATATAATAAATTTTAAAGATGAATTTTTAACTTTTATTTTTAGTCATTTTAATATTAAATAATTATTTAAAAATGATGAAAATGTAATTCGAATATAAAAAAATAATATAATTAATCTTATTATAATAAAAATAAAAATTAAAATAAAATGATCATTTATAATTATATAATTAATAACTAATCATTTAGGTAAAAATCCTAAAAAAGGGGGGTAATCCCCCTAAAGATAAAAAATTTATAAAAAAAAAATTTTTTATTATAAAATTAATGTTAAAAAAAAATAATTGATTAATTATGTAAGAATTAAAATTAAAAAATAAATAACATAAAAATCTATTTATGATAGAATAAATAGTAAAATAAATTAATCACAAGTATTCTCTGATTATTAGTGAAAATATTATTCATCTTAGGTTATTAATTGAAGAAAAAGCTAATATTTTTCGTAGAGAAATTTGACTAATACCTCCTAAAGAGCCAATAATTACATTTAAGATTATAATATAATATAAAAAATTAAATTTAAAATAATCTATCATTAAGATTTAAATCTTGTGCAACTTCATTCATTTCAGCAACAAAATTCTCTTCTGATCCTGCGATACCCTCGGCTAGCGCTATGCATGCATCATTACCTGAGGCAATTGTAATTCCTTCAAGTAGTTCTTTTACCGTAACAAATTGACCTTCTTTCAAAAACATAGAAGAGCCTTTCCTTTCCCATGCTTTTCTACTTACTCGAAATTTATCTTCCATTTTTATTATTCCAGCTTTTAGATAGTCAAAAGCTACATTTAAAGTCATTAACTTACTCATTGAAGATGGGGCCATTTTTTCCCTGGAATTGTGTTCAAAAATGAACGAGTCTGAAGCTAAATCTAAGACAATTGCTTGCTTTGCTTTGGTTCTAAACTGATATGAGTATGAGTAAAAAGGAAATATAAAAATTAATAGCAAAGTTACTAATATGCTTAACATATTTATAATTTTAAATTTATAGTGTACTAATTAATAGTATGATTTTGCACGAGCATTTCAATAGATCTCTCGCATAAAACTTCCTTGACAAACTGCGCCAGCCCCCTTATTATGACAATAAGAGTATTTATCCTTGTTTTCGATCCGCGCGGGTTCAACAACAAAAATTCAGTAAAAAACTCAGATATTTATTGGCAAATTACATAAAAATTATAGCGGCTGCATGTCTTTTTTATTTTTTCTACATTCAGCCAAAACGCGCTTATTTTAAGCGTTAGCACATTATTACAGCGCCAATTTACATTATTATAGGGTCAAAACTCGTTACACGGGGATTTTTTTGCCTTTTTTTTTTCGCTTGGTAAATTTCTTAACATTTACAGCTAAAGCTTCAGGCCAGCACTTGATGCTGGAAATTTTTTGAGCACAAAAGTTATGCTAGGTTTTTGTTGGTAAGAAACCAGTGTCAAGCACTGGGATGACATAGAAGGAGCACTGGGATGACATAGAAGGAGCACTGGGATGACATAGAAGGAGCACTGGGATGATATATAGAAGGGACACTGGGATGAGGCTACTTGAATGACAAGAAGGAGGGAGCAGTGGATGACAAGAGAGGGGCTACTTTCATTTGCTGTCTTCAAAAATTTACAATAAAATTATGCTTCATGTGTTTTATTAAATATTTTACTTAAAAATTCAATTTCTTATTATAAGAGATAAGCAATTCATGAATAATGAAAGATTACAAAAAAGGTCATAGAAAGCGCCTAAGAGAGAGAATTATTTTAGACCAGCTTTTTGCCCCGCGACTTCGTCCGCGTGGACTTCATTTTTTGCATCCAGTTTACATAATACCAAAATACCGAAACACTATCTCAACTTCTGTTTTTTATATTTATAATCCCGCGGGCGTTGTAAATGACATAAAGGACATTGAGGCTTTTTAAGTGATTGTTGGGCGATGCAGTTTGTGACCCATCACTAACAACCTTTATTAACCTATCTTTTATCAATATATTTCCAAAATTGGATGAAGAATTAGTATCTCCGAAGCTATGGCTACCCTTTTATGGAATTTATGGTTGTTAGCATATATTCATGAATGATTGATAGATGGATTTCATAAATTCAATCGCACCAAGTAATGTAAATGTAAAAAAACTCTATATTAACTTTCATTTGCTATATCAACCCGTTAGGGGTTGAGTTCCAAAAATTCCTTTTTAATTGTTCATAAGAATCATGAAACAAATATACCAAGTTTTTATGTTCAGAAATGAGAATATCTTTAGTAAGTACAGATACGGATAGTAGTTTGGCGCTGCGGCGACGGCCCGGTGCTGCCCCCTACACTGACCGTTGGTGATAGTGGGAGAGCTTGCAGCGATTGCTCGGCAATATAGGGATGATTAGTGGTGGATCTCCTTCCAAAATAATCGCTAAATTGAAGGGATAGTGCTTGTTATTATTATATATAGTGTTATTTTAAGCTAACAAAACATTTTTTTACAAAAAGATTGAATTACCTGAGATACGAACCCGGGACGATTGATTCATAATAGTTCTAATTAAATATTCATAGTAGTTAGTTATACCGCTACGCCACGGAGACGTTACCGGGGCGGTGTCAAATTTTTATTACGCTTTATTTCATATTAGTCTTACTATTGATAAACAAATTTGTCATTTAAATTGATGAAACCCCTTCATCTTTCCAAAAATGAACATTAACAAAGTGTCTGATGTGAATTCCATCGATGATAAAAATAATCGCTGCAATATTTTGAGCCATATATGAGTTAAGGTTTTTTGATGTTCCTATGAGAACTCTTGCGGATTCCTTAGTTTCAAGGAATCATCGTCGTTTCATTGAGCTTCTAAATTTACATGTTAATATTCGTTTGTATATAAGTAGATATAAAAAAAATTGTACATCATCCCTCGGGAGTTCCTTATTTTCGGGGATCCATTACCGTACCATTAAGCTTCTAAATTTTGATTTTTATATTAGTTTATAATATTTTTCGTTGTTTTAAACGATACACAGCGCCATCTCCAATGCATTTAGCAAGCAAACAATATTTTTGATTTCCCGTGGGAACATATTTTTTCCGGGATAAAAAGTACCTTATTATTTAATTTAGACCTCTAACTACACGTCTGAAAAATTTCAAAGCAATCGGTTTAGTATTTACGGCGTGAAAGCGGAACAAACAAACAAACAAACTCACTTTCCCATTTATAATATTAGTATGGATATGGATAACGGACAATCATTGCTTGATTATGAGATTTTAGAACACATTTTATATTCAGCATATAGTAGAATCGATGTAAAGCCAGTAGCAAAGAGTTTGATAGAAAATTTGGGCAGTTTAAATAAAGTTTTTAATGCCGATTTAGAAGCACTGCAAAATATTGAAGGAGTTAATAATGCAGCCATATCTGCTATCTTTTGTGTGAAACAGGCTTTTGTTCGTTCTGCACGAGAAGAAATAAAGGACCTACCTATAATCAATAACTGGGAAAATTTGCTTGATTATTTAAAAGTAAGTATAGGAAGCCTTAATAAAGAAAATTTTCGCGTCATCTATATGAATAAAAGATATCGTCTAAAAGCGGAAGATCTGCAGAACTTTGGTACAGTAGATAAAACTCCTATTTACGTTAGAGAGATCATAAGACGCGCTCTTTTGATTGGCTCAACATCGATTGTAATATCCCACAATCACCCAAGTGGAGATATACAGCCTTCAAGTAGCGATATGTTTCTCACTAGACAGCTTGCAGAAGCTTGCAATAGCATAGGAATAGAATTAATAGATCATATTATTATCACATTTAGTAGCTATTTTAGTTTCAAGGAAAATAGGCTTTTATTAGAGTAGATCTAAAATTGCTTTTGCCATTTTTCTTATTATGAAAGTAAAACTATACATGAGGTGGTTGCCAGTGGAACAAAAATTTTCCTTCTGGAAGACAATGTGTGATTTAGGTAGTGGCAAATTGAAAGAAATACATGGTATTTGCCACTATTAGAAATCTTCTATTTTGATAAGACTTATGAGGTCTTTATTGGTTTTTTGAATTTTGTTGAAGCACTCACATGCTTACTCTAATATTTTGTTCACAGAGCCTAGTTAGCTCAATTTCAACGTTGATTTGTGAAGCTCTGAGTTCTGTTAGGGGATTTTCTGGTTGAATATCTAGCTTATTCTGTATGTTCGATAAACAAATTAAAGCCGAATCAAAAATTTCATCATACTGGTCTGCTTCATGCACACAATTGATTATTTCCTTAAATTTTTCCACATCTTGCGGCGTATCTTTTAATATTGCTCTTATTTGGTTAAGGTTTTGACGAATTTTTTCCTGATATTCAGCAATTCTCTCTTGATATATATCAATCATTTTTTGACATGAGGTGCCTCTAAATGGGTGTTCTGCTTTTTCCTTTATGTAGGAGCTCTGAAAATTTTTGCAACTAAGGACTGCTTCTCTACATTTTTTTATGTCACTAATTATACTGGTTATTGACTTACTTGCTTTCTCATGTTCTTCTTTTTTGATTATACATTCATCCTTTGTTTGGCTCATTTTATCATACAGATTTCTGCATTCTTTATATGATACCAGCGGTTGTAGTATTCCTTCCTCTACATCTTTATTATAAAAATTCTTCAACTCATCGCTTGATAGTATTCGTATAGCATCTTCCCTTTTACCTTGTGATTTAGGATACTTTTTGTTCAGTGAACTAATATAATTTAATAGGAAACTCTTAGTTAAATCTTCCTTTTTAACTTCTGATAATTTTTCTAGTGTTTCTATATATTTCAAAGTTTCCGCAAAAAGCTGTGCACCAGATGTAGCAAATCCTGGCAGTGGTTTGCTCTGCGCCTTATAAAAATCGGTTTGTAAAAAATCTTCGGCTTGTTTTTTTATTACTGAAAGTTCATTGAAGGCTTTTTCTGGATTGATTTTTTTTAAAATACTAGTAGCTTTTTTAATCGCTCTTTCTCTCTTTTTATTATCTTGTTTTTCGTTTAAGATTAAGCTTTCAGCTTCAGTAAAAGCATTGCCTTGGGCACTTTTGGCAATATTACAAACAACGTTTTTTACAACTTGCTTAGTTGCTACATAATCTATTTCCTTTGTAAAGCAATCAATAAATAGCTGCCAAATTTTTTTGTTAACGGACTTACTTGTCTTATGTTCTAAATCTTCTACATCTTTGAATCCTAAAATAGTATAGAGATTTAATTTCAATTATTGGTTCAGCATGTTGTTTTGCCACTTTACCTTTTATATTGAATAGAAATTCACTAATCTTAGTTGTGCCCATAATATTAACTCACAATATTAATGTTATATAATATATAGTATAAAAGCTTAATGCTTAATTTTTACTTACTATTAATATAATTGAAGATTAACTTTGTTCCTATATTAAAACTTTAACTCCCAATTTATTATTAGTAATATCATTATATGAATCTTATGCCTGAATTTGGGAATATATTGTTATTGGTAGCCTGTTTGTTATCTTTAACGTATTTGTTTCTACCGTTTAGTTCTTACCGATTCGTCTCCTCTGCCATATTTTTTTGTGTGTCAGCATCAATGGCTATTTTGATCTACTGCCACATTAAAAATGATTTCTCACTTGAAAACGTATATTACCACTCACACACAACAAAACCTTTAATCTATAAGATTTGTGGTGTTTGGGGAAATAAATAAGGGTCTATGTTGCTTTGGACCTTAGTGCTTGTCATGTATTTATTACTAATGGATATTTATATACCTTCTGTCATCCCAGTGCTTGACTACTTGGATCCAGACAATTTAATTGCAAATGAGTACATCAAATGGCAGTGTAATAAAAACTGGATTCCAGTGTCAAGCACTGGAATGACACCAGAACGAACTAATGGTAGTAAATTAAAAAAAATATCTCTTATCACCCAAGGCTTGATTTGCTTTTGTTTTTTACTGTTCACTTTACTTGAATCCAGCCCCTTCACTAAAATGCCAGGCATTGAAACAGATGGACTGGGTTTTAATCCGATATTGCAGGATATAGGCCTTGCTATTCATCCACCGGTATTATATTTGGGGTACCTTGGATTTAGCATTCCTTTTTCGCTCTCTATAGCTGGATTAATTTTAAATACTGAAGGAAATGTTTGGGCTAAAATTGTCAGGCCTTGGGTACTTATTTCTTGGTCGCTGCTCACTTTGGACATCAGCTTGGGTAGCTGGTGGGCATATCGTGAACTCGGTTGGGGTGGATTTTGGTTCTGGGATCCAGTGGAAAACGTTTCTTTGATGCCTTGGCTAATTGCAGTGGCGCTGACACATTTGTTGCTCGTTGTACGAAATTTCAATACTTTAAGGAATTTCGCTATGTTACTTACGCTTACAACTTTTATATCGAGTGTGACTGGAACATTTCTAGTCCGCTCAGGAATACTTACCTCAGTGCACACGTTTGCAGATGACCCAAGATATGGACTGTATATATTAGCTCTACTTGGTGTAATTACAGTCAGTAGCTTAGTAATATTTGTAGTGTTTACGAGAAAGAATCACACATCTTTCCAGTATTCGATATTGGAATCTGAAAAGAAATCTGCTACTCAAGTGACAGAAGGTAGAAGATTCTTTTCACGCCTTACGATGATGCTGATGAACAATTTATTATTCATCACTGCCTTTTTCATCGTGTTCGTTGGCACTTTATACCCTACAGTGCTTGAGTATTTAACCGGTGAATTAATTTCAGTTGGAGCACCATATTACAATTCTTTATTTAACTCTATTGCACTAGCTATTCTAGTACTCACCATGATAGGGCAATACTGCAGTTGGCAGGGAAATAGTCTATTGCCAATATTCCGTGAATATAGATTTTCATTTTGTAGTGCTGCAGCTATTTTGCCGTTTATCTTTCACATGGAGCTAATGATTGTGCTATCAATTACCATCTCCATAGCATTATTAATCTTTGTTTTAGAAGCATATAGTAAAAGAATTTGTTTATTTAAGGTAGCATTTGGTGAATCAATTTTATTAGCAAGAAGAGTTTCTAAGTCCTACTATGGAATGATGCTTGCTCATGCTGGAGTGGCAATTCTAGTGCTTGGTATATCTTATTCCGTTGGTTGGCAGGAGAAAAAAGAAAACTACTTGGGAATAGGAGACAGCATAACAGTCAATAAATTTAAAGTTACTTTACGAAATATTGAGCTAATAAAAGAAAAAAATTTCCATGCAGTGAGGGGTACAATGGATATCAGGAATTTGCTGAATAATAAGATATTAGGTGAAGTAACTCCTGAATATAGATTTTACCTTGCGGAAGGTCAGAAAAATGTTGAAAGCAGTATCTACCACAATTTATTTTCTGATATTTATGTTGTAATTGGAGAGATTGATAAGAGTAAGAGCAAAATCGCAGCTAAAGTGCACTATAAACCTGGAATGTCTATAATCTGGCTAGGATCCTTTCTTATCGCTTTTGGCTCGCTCCTTGCTGCTTTGCCTTCTACCAAAAAAGTAGTTCCTTCAGTATCATAAAGTTTGCATTTTTTGGCAATTTAAACTTAAGCTAAGCAACACTAACCTCGCTAGCGAATTTTTTCTGTGTTCTGTTGTACAATAGGAAATAAAGATATATTTTCTAATGAAGAACTTACATAATATATGGAATCTACTTCCTCAGGCCTTTTAAAATATCCCTGCTTAATAGCGTCGTAGACAGAAGAACCACCAAGCAAGCAGTTCTCACCTAACTCTTCTTTATAATTTTTAAACTTTTCCAATATTTCCTCCTTGTTACTCACTTCTACTATAATTTTTCCTTCATCTTGCACATCAGAATACAATCTAGCATCTACTTTTCCCAAATCAGTATGAAAAGTCAGTACTATATTACCTATAAGGTCAGTATAATTTCTTACCCCACCTTCCGTTGAAATTTCTATCTCGCTTTCACCGATTGCTGTCACGTCTCTTCGAAATTCTGTGCTTTCATCTGTTCCATTTATGATTTTTGCAACCTCGACTATACTATTCTTTGAGTATTTCAAGCAGAAAGTGAAGTTGTCCATTTTTGCCTCTTTTACCTTACCAGTAGTTGCGTTTTTTGCAGCTTCCAAAAACCTTAGAGAATAATGTATATAGCTTTTACGTGCTTCTTTCAGATTAGCTTTGTGGTCTTTAAACTTCTCTAGTTTATCAATTACAATTATGCTACTTAGAGTTTCAAGTACTGCACCTCTTTTTACCAAATTACATACTATGCGACTAGCAACTTCTATGTCCCTTTCAACTTGAAAAATCTTTAATTCACTAATTCTTCTTATTACATAATCTGTAAAATTATACTTATTCTCATAAGTATTTTCATATATATTTCCCTCACAAGTAAGATTGAACCTTACCCTAGATTTTATAGCTTCATTTACAACCTGTTCTAGCTGATTTATGTCTTGAACTTCATCTAATTTACAAAAATATTTATCTGGATCTTGCTCATCTAGTAGAAAATCATTCCCCCATAGATTTACACTTTTGCGCAAATACTTTTTTCCATTATAGTCAGCTTGTGTTTTTTTACGAAAAGTTCCATAAATAACATCATCAGTTAAAAAGCACTCTTTAATATTAAGGTGGGGGTTATTAACTGCAAATTCTATTGGGGTTTTGCCTTTTTTATCCTTTATATCAAGATTAGCTCCTTTCCTTAGAAGCAATTTGATAATTGTATCACAATGACCAGAACGAGTAGCATAATGCAAAGGCGTCCTTCCTGTGTCGTCCTTTTCATTAGGATCAGCACCTGAATTCAACAGTAAATCTATGCATTCTTCTGAATTGCTACATTCCATACTTGATAGAATATGCAGTATTGTCAGTTTAGATTGTCCTCTTTTAAGGTTGAGAATGGTTTTTAGATCTTGATTACTTTTATGATCTAGTAAAATTTTTTTATTTTTTTCAACATCGTTCTTATAATCCTTATAAGTAACATGTGGAAAGTCTTTAAAAGTACTTAAGAATTTTTTATTCAATTCCTTCTGACTCTCTGTTAAGTTGGACATGTCAACAAGCGACGTAGATATCAGCTTGCCAAATGCACTTCTTTCGACAACATCCGTTAAGGAGCAGTCATTGCGAAGTAGCAACGAGTATTTAATCAATTCATATTCATCATCTTCTTGTTGCTGTGTTTCTTCTGCTTTCTTAGAGTGCTTAAAATCATTTTTTATTAATTCAATCAAAAGCTTTAATGTGTTAAAACTTTTATGTCCCAATAAAGGATCTGCTTTGTTTTCAAGTAGAATTCTTGCTATTTCTGAATAGCCATTTCTAATAGCCCAGCATAACGGAGTACGCCCGTATTCATCCGTTACGTCAAAATTAGCCCTTTTCTCTAATAGGAGTTCTACTATTTCTTCATGTCCATTGATGTAATGCATATGCAATGAGTAGCACAATGCAAAGGAGTACACCCATTTTGATTTACTGCATCAACATTAGCCCCCTTGTCTAATATGAGTTCTACTATCTCTTTATTTTCATTGTGAGCAGCACAATGCAAAGGAGTAAACCCATTTTGATCTGCTACATTAACATTAACCCCGTTTGCTATGAGAATCTCTACCACTCCTATACTGCTACTTGCAGCAGCAAAGTGTAAAGTATCCCATCCATCTTGATCTGCTGTATTAACATTACCCCCTTTTTTTATTAAAAGCTCTGCTATCTTTACAAGATCATTTCTAGCAGCTATATGTAACAATGTACTTTGATCATCGAATGTATAATTTATGTTAAATCCATTATCTTGCCACTTTTTATACGTGTCTGGATCTTCTTTTTCCAATTCCTCTTTTACCCTTTCGATTATATTGTTCTCATTTAAGTCACTTATTGTCCTTAATATTTTTAACAACCGTTCATATTCCATAATTCTACCTCAAACTATTTGTTTTTGTACTATAGCTAAAAAAAATTATTGATCCATAATAAAATAACCAACACCAGAGTAAGTGGTTTGCTGCTAACATATTTAAAAATGTAATGAACTTAATAAGAGAAAAAAATACCCCTGTAATGGAGCAATATTTAAATTTGAAAGCTCAATACACGGATCATCTATTGTTTTATAGACTGGGCGATTTTTATGAATTGTTTTTCGATGATGCTATTAAAGCTGCGAAATTGCTGAATATAGTGCTAACCAAGAGGGGCAATTCAAATGGGCAAGAAATACCAATGTGTGGAGTGCCAGCACACAGTAGCGAATCTTACCTACACAAGCTAATAGATTTAGGATTCAAAGTAGCAATCTGTGACCAATTAGAAACTGCTTATGAAGCAAAAAAGAGGGGCTATAAATCCATAGTAAAGCGTGATGTAGTGCGAGTTGTAACTCCAGGTACAATTATAGAAGATTCACTACTGGAGGATAAAAGCAATAATTATCTCGCATCCATAGTTGAACAAAATGACGAATATGCTATTAGTTGGCTTGAATTATCGACGGGAAAATTTTTTCACACTTTAACGAGTTTGAAAGCTCTAGATAGTGATTTATTGCGTATATCACCAAGAGAATTATTAATTTCTGAAAAATTCACTGAGGATGAAAAAATTAGATCGATTTTAAAAAATTATAAAATATCAATTACGCAACACGCACAGAGCTTTTTTGAGTATAGTAAATCTCACAGAACATTATGCGAGTTTTATAAAATCAGGGAACTTGGGAGTATAGGAAATTTCAGCAAAGTAGAAATCATGGCGTGTGGTGCACTGCTTGAATATGTCAGAGTAACGCAAAGGGGCTCCATTCCAAGGCTTGAATTCCCAAAAACCTATAAGCAACAAAATTTCATGCTTATTGATGCTTCAGCAAGGAGAAATCTTGAGTTGTTTTCAACTCAATTTGGTGAAAAGAAAGGTTCACTAATTTCAGTTATTGATCATACAGTTACAGCTTCTGGTGGACGCCTGCTCAAACAAATGCTCGCTTCACCCCTTGCTTGCTCTAAGGCAATTAATTTGAGGCTCAGCACCGCTCAATTTTTTGTAAATAATCATGATTCACGCAGAAAAATACGAGAGATATTATCTAACATTCCGGATATTGAAAGGTCTTTATCGCGCTTAATACTAGGGCGTGGTTCACCAAAGGATATGAACCTATTGAAAATAGGCCTAGGAAAGACTTTAGAATTGTCTGAGTTTCTGTCTACCTTGCATAATTATTGTTTAAGTGAAAAATCAGAAATTAACTCTCAGATGTCATTCCAGTGCTTGACCAGAGAAAAGGAACCAGTTCAGGTGATAAGTAGTGACGAGAGTGAACTGTAAGGTTCTAATTATATTTTGGTCAGCAGATGTTGTTGAAATTGTGTTTTTGTAATATGTGCTGTAATGTTTGGATTCTTGTGATAAACTACTTTTAAACACTTAATTCACTTGGCTCGTCAGTACACGCCCATTGCTTGTAACCCGCCTTTTATCACACTGACAGCTGGTCACAGACAAGTGACATATGCACTCGAGACAAGTAGGATCTGTTCCGAATGTTATTATTCCGACTGTCGTACACTACATCCCTTTCTTGTTTTAATTTTTAAATACTTACTTTATATCAAAATGAATTTAAATCATATTGTTTTTTTTTTATTTAAGGTAAGGTACATCTTAATTTATTAGTCCTCTTCCATGGTAGCATCATCTTCCGTATTTCCATTGATCAGCAATGGCTCCTTTTCACTTCTATTTACCACTTTCCAGTTTCCTTGAATCTTTTTCAGATGTACTACATTTCTTCTAAATGTCTGGCCGGTTTCATCATTTCGTACTTCAACATCTCCTCCGATACTCTTTTCAACCGTGTGGGGAGTTGCATCATAATTTAAACTCAATTTACTATCTTTGGACATATTCTTAATGTATACTTTGTCACCCCGTTCTAGCTCACAGTTTTTAGCTTTTCGTTTTCTATCTGCATATTCTTTTCCTTTTTCTTTCATTTCTTTATCTCTGTCTTTTACCTCTATTATTTCTGAACTTGGTCCTGCAACTGCATCAGATAACATAGGGATTTTATCACGAAATCTTCTTTTGAAGAATAACTCTGATGGGGTTCTTCCCGTAACTGTATGTGGTGTGCTATTATACATAATCAGGTATTCTTGCAAGCATTCCCTCCAGTTTCTCTTTTCTACTTGACTTATCTTCAAACGTTTCAAGATGTCTCGATTCTGGCGTTCTACCTCTCCATTTTGTTGCGGCCAATATGGTATTGAATTATAAAGAGTTATATTTCTTTCTTGACAAAACTCTTTGAATTCCTCACTTACAAATTGTTTGCCATTATCCGAAGTTATCGTGCAAGGAAATCCTAGACGACTGAATATCTCTTTAAGGTGGGCCACAATTTCTGAACTCGTTATTCGACGGCATATTTTAACTTCTTTATACCTGCTAAAATAGTCTACTACAACAAATAAGTGCTCTCCACTTGGAAGTGGGCCCATTAAATCAATGGCAACATCAACCCATGGTTCTTCTGGTAATTCTCTTCTCTTCAAGGGATTTGGGGGAGTTGGAACCGAAACCAAAGTACAACCTTTGCAGGATTTCACGAGGTTTTCAGCATCCTTGTCCATCTTAGGCCACCACACCTTTGTTCTTAATCTGCCTTTCATAGCTACGATTCCAGGGTGACCTTCATGAGCGGCACTTAATACTCTATCCCGTAATCGTACCGGAATCACAATTTTTGTCCCTCTTAATAAAATTTCTTCATAGAAACATAATTCATTCTGGAAGATTTTGTATAGTTTAGTATCCTCATCCCATTTACCATGAAAGATTCCTTCCTTAACTTTCAGAATTTCTTGATCTTCTGCAGAGCTTTCAGCTATTTCTTTTACAGAAACCGCCACAGGCCTATTATATTCAACAATTTGATGAATGTGGCTATCTTGAGTTGGAGGCATGACATCAGAGAGTCTACACAACCGTGAAAGGGGGTCTGCGATATTACTCTTTCCTGGTCTGTATATAACTTTGTACTTATAAGCCTGAAGGCGTAAGATCCACCTTTCAATTCTTGCGCAAGGTTTAGATTTCGGACCAAAAATAACCTCTAAAGGTTTGTGGTCTGTAATGAGTTCAAATTCTTTTCCATACAAGAATATATGAAAGTGTTCAACAGCCCAGACCAGGGCCAGTGCTTCTTTTTCGGTTTGGCAGTATCTCCGCTCACAGTCGGTTAGTGTTTTGTGTCCATATGCAATTATCCTCGGTCCTTCGTTATTTATTTGTATCAAAACTCCTCCCAGCCCTACAGGACTAGCATCTGCAATCACAGCAGTTCGGTCATTAACATTATAATAGCCCAATGTAGGTATATTAGTCAGGTCTGATTTTAAGGAGTCAAATTCCTTTTGCTGCTTGGCCCCCCAAAGTTCTTGAATATTATTACTGTGTTCTTTTTTACTTCTCAATAATTCTTTAAGTGATTCTGTCCGTGTGGCCAAGTCTGGTATCCATTTACTCACAAAGTTTACGAGGCCCAAGAAACTCTGCAGTTCTCCTGTAGTTGAGGGTGGCCTGAATTCTTGAATCGTCGAGACATATTTCTGAAGTGGTCGTATGCCTTCTGCAGAAAGTTCGTGTCCAAGAAAATTGACTTTTTCCATCCTATAGGAACATTTTTCCTCCTTTAACAACACATTGTTATTCTGCAGAACAGTACGAACTTTATCAAGTCGTAGGTCGTGTTCTTTTATGTTCCTTCCAAATACTAGAATATCATCAATGAAATTGATAGTCCCCTCACATCCAAGCAACATACGTTCCATAGTCTTTTGAAAAATTTCAGGTGCGCAAGAAATGCCGAACATAAGCCGTTTGTACCTGAATAATCCCTTGTTTGTAATGAACGTAGTTATGTATCTAGAATCCGGGTGGATTTCAATTTGGTGAAATGCGTCTTTGATGTCAACCTTAGAAAACAATTTAGCTTCACGAATCTTAGGTAATAACACATCCATGGTGGGTAACGGATGATTTTCTCGAACAATTGCTGCATTAGCACGCCTCATATCAATGCAAAGACGCACTTCTCCATCGTCCTTAAGGATAGGAACTATTGGTGATACCCATCGCGAGGATCCTTTAACTTCCTCAATAATATCCCTGTTGACTAGATCCTGAATCTTTGCCTCAATTTTCCCTTCAAGTGGAATGGGTATTCGCCTAAAAATAAGAAAATAAAATGCTTAGCTGTGAATCATAATAGCTCATTTATTGTTACATCAAAGCTTTTACATATAATTAAGACAGAAATACATTATTATGTAAATACATTATAGGAGAAAAAAAAAACTTAAAACATTTCCAACTTCAAAACATAAAGTAATGTAATATAATGATTTTATTTCTATATAAGTCCTATTAATGTTGTATTGAATTACAATCATATTAATATATTCCATACCTGTATGGTTGAGATACCGGAGGCACAGAATCATCAATGGGTAGGTCAACTAACACATCTTTGAATTTTGGGAATACTTTAGTGTCAACACTACCAACAACACTGTCCAGTCCAATACGTAGTACCCCTAGTGCTACTGCAGTCGTTTTTCCCAGTAGATTTTTGGTTCCCTTGACAATCACATAGAATTTAGCATTCTCCAAATTTTGTCCTACTTTTATAGTCGCCTCAAAGGAACCTTTAACTTCCAAAGGTTTGTCGCTGCCATATGACATAAAATTAATGTTTGGGTTTTTAATTTGGTTGAATACTTGTACATTATGCATCTTCAACTGGTTCCAAGTTTCTTCAGTAATTAGATTTTGCTTACACCCTGAGTCGACTAACATTTTAGTTTTAACACCACCCACTATGCAGTCAAACTCGACATCATCGTCAATATGGAAAACATAGTATGTGTCATCTGGCTTTCCTTTAGCATCAATTTCTTCGACATTATTTACTGATTGAAATGACATTTTCTTCCTTTTATCATATACTTGTGTATTTTTTCCTTCCCATTTTCTTTTTATGTTTCTTGTCTTACAAAATTGCCGGAAGTGCCCCAGCAGTCCACATTTGAGACACTCACTCCGTTTGGCAGGGCAATTAGGGTCATTCGACAAGTGTCTGCGATTGCCACAACGTCCACAGCCTAATTCTCCTTTATCATTTACTTCAAACTTAGATTTTGGCTTGGATTCAATTTTATTTATACTTTCGTTTGTCACAGTGCAACCAAATTTTTCCAATTGTTTGCCAACAACCTCCAACAAATTTGCTTCTGTTATAATTCTGTCTAGGTTAATGCCATCTCCTATCTGTAGTATTTTCTTTCTCAGTTCACTTGAAATGCATTTTTCTGTGATCTGGTCAATGATATTTTCGTCCTTTGCTGCAAACTGACATTTGTCAGCCTGCTGCCGTAGCCGTAGGACAAACTTCTCAAATTTCTCATCCTTTTCTTGTTTGATAAGCCTGAATACGTGTCTTTCATAAATGTTACTCTGTTTGGGTGCAAAGTATTCGTCCAATTTATTGATAGCTATAGAGAATACATTGATACCCTCTGCAGGCTCCACATTAGCTCCGGGTATATTATAGTATATTTCCTGCAGTTCGATGCCACCAAAATGCAGGAGGTTTGCTCTTTTTTTATCATCCTTCTCTATGTTTGATGCGTCTAAATAAATCAATAACGCTCTTTTCCAACGCTCCCAGCGCACTCCCACTGACCCAGGATCTCCTTCGCAGTCAAATGACTCCAAAGTTAATGGCAATGCCATTGTTAGCAAGGTGTACTGTAACAACCGATATAATCATATTACCATTGGTCAATATGCTATTAACAATTTAATGTTCAGATCATTATCTGCTTGGAAATAACAATTTAATGTCCAGATCATTATCTGCTTGGGAATAAACAATTTAATGTTCAGATAATTCTGTGTTAGAAAATAAACAATTTAATGTTCAGATAATTATCTGCTTGAAAATAAACCATTTAATCTTAGATCTGTAGCTGCTCACTCAACTTTATGTTCAGATTTAATCTGCTTCAAATATATTTATTTACACCTCTATATAATGATTAATTCCACAATATATCTACACCAATTTAATGGACAGATTTTATCTGCTACAACTCACTTAACAAAGCCATGGGTAAAACATGTATTTTTAACTGTAAGAACTTTCTCCACAATTAGGTTATCAACAGCACAAAATTTCTAATAGCATACTTGCATTTAAGCTTAAAAAATGTGCATGAGGCCATTTATGGTCTTAAACCTACAGTTTCTTGCTAGCAATGTTTCATTCAAGCCCAATCATTAACCTCACCCTGCATATATAAGTTTGTAATTGTTTAAAATGCATGAAATCTTAAAGGTAAAATCTTTAAAACACAAAACAACTTATTTAGAAATAGCAGATTTGTTATGACACCTAAACTGTAGAATAAGTAGCCAAAACTTATTTTAAAGAAAGTCAACATTCACACATTTAAAGTTGAGCTCAAAAATGAATATGCTCATAGTGTAAATAAATATATATCACCTAGGTAATCAATTAATTTTATCACTTAAACATTACTTTAATATATCTCTATAGTTTTGCTGATGGTTTACTGTTTATATGTATGGAATATTATTAATTTATGGTACCACTAATTATAATTTATAAAGAGGTTATTATAAAAGTGGAAGATGACAACAAAATATAATGACATAGTATGGTTTATTTTGAGCTGAATACTAAAAGGAAGTTGCTATTAGTATTTATAAATTGTTTTACTATATTGTATAAGATATCATATCTGCTTCCTCACTTATCAAAACAAATTGGGTCTACAATTATAAATCATTGTGTTACATACATATAATTACAAATTGTTTATTACTTATGAATTGGTATAGGTACACAGGTGGTAGAATATAGCATGTTCAGGAATAAATATTGTAGCAGGATCTTATGGTAATTAAATCGTTTTTACTACACACAATGATTAATCGAATGTGCTTGTTGTTTTCATAGCGTTGCTAAACCATAAAACCCACTTTTCCAAAGTAAGTGTTTCAATCAGTTTCTGACCACTTTTTTTCTGTTTTTTCTTAGTACGCAAACGTAAGTACTTACTTTTTTAATCCTCGTCGCCACTTGTAATGTTTGGATTCTTGTGATAAACTACTTTTAAACACTTAATTCACTTGGCTCGTCAGTACACGCCCATTGCTTGTAACCCGCCTTTTATCACACTGACAGCTGGTCACAGACAAGTGACATATGCACTCGAGACAAGTAGGATCTGTTCCGAATGTTATTATTCCGACTGTCGTACACTACATGTGCCATCAATTATTTGAGGGTAAACTTATATGTTAATATTTATTTTTAAGTATTACTGTTTTTTCAAATCATTTATAATTATATTATGATTATTCATAGTTAAAAGACATTAGTTTGATTAATTGAAATGGATTTGTTATCATTGCAAATATTCAGTGTCTATATTATATATAAAGTTATATTCAATGATTATATCTTGGTATTATGTTTTGTAAAATCATTTCTATTTATTTAATGAATTTCCATAACACTATAATGCTTTAAATTTAGTAAATTAGATAAGTTAGTTAAAATAAAGTGTTTTTGTGTAGAAGGGGAAAGTTGTTTACACGTGTGTATAAATACCCTGACTACACCAACTGACGTCATTCGGTTTCTGGCTTTTGAAGTGTGAACAACCTGTATTTGTGGTTATCGTGAATAGTTTGTACATAAGAAATATACAGAGTTCACTGGAAGACTAGAAGTTTTATTATAACATCCTGAAGTCTAACATCTCAGAAGTGGAAGAAAATTCTACGTCTACAAGCGTTGTAAAAGGTGATGTACTTCATTTTATTTCTTTTAATTTATTACTGTACTATGGGGTAATTAAAACAACATAGATATTCAAGTGTTTCATTGAATGTTAAACCGATAGGTTCAGTTTGTGGCAATAGCTACCCCTTATCGTTCTAATTAGGATTTGAGTCTTTGGCGGAACAGAACTTGTATCCGGTTGGGGCTGCTCTCCAGTGGTATTGGTTCAGATCACCGGAAACACCTATTTATATATATTATTGAAATATTCTAAATTTTAATATTCTCATTTCACTTTATAGTAACCACGTAAAATATATGTATGGATTTTATTAGATAATGTTGAAACCAATAAAATAATAATAACGTGATAAACTTTAATAAAATAGTATTCCTAATTGGTGGAATTTCTACTATAATGAATTAATGATACATATGGTTTATATTTGCATGTTATTAATAATAAACACATATCAACGGGGTCTCTTATTAAATGGAAAAGATAGGAATGTTATTTCCTAGATTAAATATAACTCAATGATCTAAAAATTAGCTAAATTCAGTAGAAGACCTTTCACTTGCTTGACAGGATTTTCTTTTTATGGACACCGTGCAGATTAAAAATAAATATTGTTTAATTATTTGAATGTTTACAATTGGTGTTAAACAAACAATAATATTGGTGATTTATGAGGGTGTCAGTGACCCTCGCACTAGGCTAGGCCTGTATCGTGAGTAGTCTTAATATAGAGTGTAATTCTAACGTATTTACCAAGGTTGAAAGGTGGCTTATTCAAGAATAAATATTAATTACTAGTAGTAATACAATAATAATAATAATAATAATAATAATAAGATTTTATTTGCCTTTTTTTAAATACATAACTACATAAACAATATGAGAAAAATACAAAAAGACAAAATGGTTTAGAGCTCGGTCTATTCACTGTAAGTGGATAGCGCCGATTTTCAGCTCTGACCATGACTTAAAGCTAACTTAAAACTAACTTAAGACTAAGTGCACGAACACAGATGCACACACATACACAGATACATCAATCCTTACACACACATGCATTCATGCAAGCATTCTACATACACACACACACACACACTATCACATAAGCATTTGAATTGAAATAAAGATTAAATATGTAAATAAATTAATAGAATATAATAATTATAAAGAATAAATCAATAAATAGATAGATATACATATTATGGATAGAAAACTAAACATTTATTAATAAAAACATAATATAAAAATATTTTTTAAACTAAATATATAAGACAAATATAAAAATGTAATACATAGATAAGTGTATAGCGCTAAACAGAGTAAGCCCTCATTCGAATTTCATAGTTGAAGCACAACCATACTGTACAGCGAATTCGTTATACTGTGATGTAATTAACCATGTGCGAAGTTTTTTCCGAAAACACTGAATTGATTGAACATTTTTGATAGGTGGTGGGATGTCGTTCCAGCATTTAGAGGCTACTATTTTAAAGCAGCCCTTGGTCAATATATACTAATTAGATACTACTATTGATACATATAAATAAAGTGAATATGTATCCATGGTGTTATTGTTAGTACGGGAGTTTATTGAATAATGCACATTATAGTTTCTACATTATTCTGATCCATGTTTTTTAAGCCAAATTTGTGTTTTCATTTTATTGCTTTTTTCACTGTTCAGAGTTGTAGTTCTGCTTTGTTATTGGGGCAGGTAATAAGGGAAATTTTGACCGAAAGTGGCTCAATGAAAATGGCTCTACTCTAATTTCTCTATGGGTTAACATGATTTCATAGTTCATTGAATTTATGGTTTTATAACTTTACTTTAAGTTTCAGGACAATGGAAGGAGAGAATGAACAGCGACGCTTGGAGACTCCTTCTAGGAGCCGCACTCGGCATAGATCCCGAGTTGCCCATGCATCGCGCAGTAGAAGCCCTGTGCGACGCTCCCGGAGCCGTAGCCAGCGAGTGCTGTCAGTGGTCGAGCAAGAGCTCAACCGCGCCAGGGAGCTGGTTCGAGAGAAGGAGTTGGCGGTGTTACGTGAGCAACATGACCGAGTGCGCAGCGCACGACGAACAAATACTGGAGCGACAGATCACATTGTGAATGTTAAGGATGTGTTTACTTCCTACATGCAACTACCTGCACCCATAAAGATCGGTGTTGCTAAAAATGGAGCTTCGATACTTGCGTTCGGTAAAGGGAGAATAGAGGTGACAACAAATTTAGGAATTTTTGGTTCAATCGATGATGTTTTGTATTCACCAGAGGTAAGGTATAATTTATTATCGGTAAATCGCATACAGCAGACTGGTATGTCGGTTATTTTTGGTAATAATTGCGTTCAAATATTTAGCAAAGAAAATAAATGTTATATGACTGGGGAGAATATAAATAACTTATTTAGTATTACTTTGCCAATTAATAAATCTCAGTGTAATTTAAATATAGCTTCTGAAAATCAACAAGATAGTTTAAAAGAATATAAATTGTGGCATGGTCGACTTGGCCATTTAAATAAACAAAATTTTAATATTTAAAAAAAAAATGTAGTTGATGAACGCGACTGTAAAATTATTGATAATATTGTAATACCTACGGACGAGTTATGTGAGCCTTGCATACTCGGCTCGATTACCTTTTTCTGAAAGTAAAGATAAGACTAATAATAACCGACCATTGTTTATTATCCACTCTGATGTATGCGGCCCGATTAAGCCTACTACTATCGACGATAAGAATTATTTTGTAACTTTTATTGACGATTTTACGCATTATACTGTTACATATTTAATGTATGCTAGGTTAGAGGTACTTAAATGTTTTCAAGATTTTGTAGCTAAGAGTGAGAATCTATTTAACTTCAAAGTAACTAATTTGTATTGTGATAATGGGCGAGAATATCTGTCTAATGAGTTCAAAAATTACTGTGTTTGCAAGGGGATAACTTATAATGTGTGATACTATGTTTCTTGATGGTGTGAAGGGTGATACTGGTATGCAGATCGCTGAATTATTTAGTACAAACTTTAGAGCCGTTTTTGAAAAAGATATTAGTAACTACACATCCCAAGAATGTCATAGCTCTTGTATAAATTTACATAAAATTTCTATCACATTGTCCTTGGTTACTCGTTATTTAAAACAATTGGATACTTCAATTGGTGCGGGACCGGACGGTTTACATCCCTTATTTTTACAAAGAATTCATTTATCTATTTCCCGACCCGTTCATCTATTATTTCAATTATCTATCACAAGTTGTATTGTTCCCGATCGTTGGAAGTTATCCTACGTCACACCAATTTTTAAGACCGGCGACAAACATGATATAAAGAACTACAGACCAATATCTAAAATTTCTGTTCTTCCAAAACTACTGGAAAAAATTGTTTATGATATGATTTTCCCCATAATTAGACCTCATATCATAAGTGAGCAGCATGGATTCGTCACCAAACGTTCAACTGAGACTAATGTTTGCGAATTCATTGAGAATGTGTCTGAGGCTATGGATGCTGGTCACCGTGTAGATGCTGTGTATACAGACTTCTCAAAAGCTTTTGATAAAATCTGCCACTCTATATTAATTGCTAAACTCGAGAACTTTGGTATACACGGAGACCTGCTACGTTGGATTGAGTCCTATATACGAGGACGATGGCAAGCCGTAACTGTAAAGGGCTTCACTTCTTCATTTGTGCCAATAACATCAGGTATAATTCAGGGTTCTCATGTAGGCCCCCTGTTCTTTAATATCTTCATAAATGACATTTACAAAGTATTTTTCCATTCACTCTTTCTTCTATTCGCTGACGATACCAAAATATATAAAACTATCACGTGTTACGGTGATTGCCTTGCCTTGCAGTCGGATCTTGACCGCTTTGCTACCTATTGTAGTAATAATAATTTACAACTTAATTTAGACAAGTGCCATATTATATCCTTTTGTAGGAAAACCAAATATGATTTATTCCCCTATTCACTTTTTTCCAAAGTCCTTTCAAGAACAAGTGAGGTTAGAGATCTTGGCATCATAATTGACTCTAAATTGCTATTTGATAAACATATTTCTAGCATATTCTCCAAAGCGTATAAATTACTAGGATTTGTACTTCGTCAGTCAAAAGAATTTAAAAGCCCTCAAACTATTGTAACACTTTATAATGCATTGGTACTACCAATACTCCAATATGGCTCAACAGTATGGAACCCCATGTATCAAGTATATATCAAAATGCTTCAAAGAATTCAAAATAAGTTTATTAAACACCTCAACTATAGATTTCCATACTTTAACAACCTTCCTAACTTGAAACCCTTAAAATGTGCTAGAGACACTAGGGATCAAGTAATGTTATTTAAAACCATCCACAATCTAATTGATTCACCTTATTTGTTATCAAGGTTAAACTTCAGATGTCCGTCCCACAACACTAGAAACTCATTCACATTCCACACACCATCTCTTAGGACTAATTATGCCACCAACACATTTATTTCCCGTGCTATTATTTCTTACAATACAAAATTTTCTGAAGCTGACATTTTCAATTTATCATTAACTCAATTTAAGAACTTTTGTAAACAGTTGGAGTTTGTTGAATCAGCGGATTGACCCTAAATGTTTGAGTCATACAATTTTCTCTTAATATAATTATTTGAATTTATATTTATTTATTATATTATATTTATATATTTACTTATTATGTTATTATATTAAAGTATGTATTTTAAGTACTTTCATTCATAATTATCTTATATATTATTAATTTATGTATTTTTAACCTTGAAAAGTAAGTATCTTATTTAGGTATATTTTATTATCATAAAATATTATTAACATTATTTCCTAAAATCTATATGCATATTTTGTAATCTTGTAGTGTTTGCTTGGTCTGGTGGGAATGACAATAGAATTCATTTAACTTACTTAATTTCATCTGTATAAATTATCCACATTACAACTGATGTATAATTGTTTTGTTTTCATTAGTTATTTAATTTGCGTTTTTCTGTATCGTCTGTATATCAATTGGTAGAAACTTTATAGGTCAAGAACTTCTCTGTATTTTTGTCTTATTTGAAATATTGTGTACCGTTTGTTTCTCAAATAAATAAATAAATAAATAAATAAATAAATTTAACTGTACCATACACGCCACAGCAAAATGGTGTCGCAGAGCGCATGAATCGTACGTTAACCGAAATGGCGCGAACATTGGTTACAAGTACGAAGTTAGATAAGTCATATTGGGGTGAAGCTATATTAACATCTACATATATAACAAATAGACTGCCCACAAAAGCGCTTCCTAATAATAAAACACCATACGAAATGTGGCATAATAAAACACCGAAGATTAATCATTTAAAAATATTCGGTTCTACTGCATATGTTCATGATAAAACAAAGGGGTCGAAGTTTGATGAAAAGTCATTTAAAGCCATACTAGTCGGTTACGACAAAAATGGTTATAAATTAATAAATGTAGAAAATTATCAGTTCCTAATTGCAAGGGATGTTGTATTTGACGAGTTGAATTTCGAATCCTCTAGACCTGTCAACAATTTGGTGCGAGTTGAAATTCCCGCCGAATTTAATAAACCCGATAGTGAATCGGCAAAGTTAATAGGCAACAAACACGGTAGTCCCCTCATGAGCTCGGAAGCTGGACCTTCATCTAGCAAACTGAGACGTAGTGAAAGAATTCAAAATTTGCCCACAATTGATTATAAACAATTAGATGATCCTGGCTCTTATCTATCACTTACAGCAAATCTAATGTTACCTTATAATTATGACGATATTTTTAATAGAGATGATACTAGTAAATGGTTAAAAGCAATAGAAAATGAAATAGAGTCTATTAAAGACCTCACAATCTCAATATTATTAGTTCTAAATGGGTTTTTACAATTAAAAATAATGAGTTGGGTGAGCCTACACGGTATAAAGCGCGACTAGTCACCCGTGGCTTCACACAACAATACTTACAGGACTATGACGAAACGTTCGCTCCAGTAGCACGTATTACAACCTTTCGATTCATTTTAGCACTTGCAAATCAGTTTGACTTACATGCCCATCATATGGATGTAAAAACCGCGTTTTTAAATGGAATCCTTAAAGAGGACATCTATATGGAAGTGCCAAAGGGCGTTTCAGCGAGTCCTAATCAAGTTTGTAAATTAAATAAGTCATTGTACGGTTTGAAACAATCTTCTCGGTGTTGGTTTAAACGTTTCGATCATACTCTTAAGGCTATCGGTTTTGAGCATTCACAGGTCGATCCTTGTTTATATATTTTAAATAAAAATAGTATGAATGAAAATGTATACATTGTTCTTTATGTAGATGATCTGTTAATTTGTACAAAAAGTGAACAAAATATGCATTTATATAAAAAAAAACGTTTAATGCAAGAATTCGGTATGACAGATTTAAATGAAGTGAAACTATTTTGGGCATTAAGATAGAACGAACTGAATGTATGTTAACTTTGGATCAATCTTTATACCTAAAAAGTGTTTTGAGTAAGTATTCCATGAGTGATTGTAATCCATCAAAATCACCATTTCCATCAAAGTTAGATCATGTAGTTTTAAGTTCAGATGCACATTATGATGCACCTTGTAAAAATGTCATAGGGTGTCTTATGTATGCGATGCTATGTACGCGGCCAGACATTTGTGCAGCAATAGGTATTCTAAGTCGATATCAAAGTAAAAATAATGAGGAGTTATGGAATTGCTTAAAACATCTATTGAGGTACATAAAAGGCACTGTTGATTTAAAGTTGACCTATGTAAAATGTAACTATAAACAGCTGGTTGGTTATGCAGATTCTGATTGGGGAGGCGACATAACTGACAGAAAGAGTACAACTGGACATGTTTTTAAATTGTTCGATAATTGTACAATATCGTGGAATACACGAAAGCAAAACACTGTCGCTGCTTCCTCAACGGAAGCTGAATATATGGCTTTATTTGAAGCAGTTAGAGAAGCGACTTGGATAAAATCTTTGTTAAATAGTATTTTGATTTCAGTAAAATTGCCAATTATTATATTTGAGGATAATAATAGCTGTATTAGTATAGCTTATAATCCGACCAATCACATAAGGTCGAAGCATATCGATGTTAAGTACCACTTTACTCGTGAACAAATTACTAACAAAGTAATAAAGCTAGAATATATTTCCACAGGAAATCAACTGGCCGATATCTTCACGAAAATGGTACATACTCCAAAGTTTATTGAAATTAATTTAAATTGTGAAATTAGATATGATTTTTATAATAGTAATTAAAGTAAGTAGTTAATCTTAAAATAATAAAAGTGATCTTATTGTCAAATGAAACATTGAATTAATTATAGAATTACTTTCAGTTCTAATTGTGTAAATACTTGAATATTTGAGGGGGACTGTTGGAATATACGTATAACAGTATATATATATTTACAAATATCCAATTCATTCAATCATTCCTTCATTCAAACGATGTTCACTCAAAGCCAATCATCAATCAATGTTCATTCTTGTCTTGTCATTTATTCTAATTATAACTTTAATAACCGAAGGTCGTCTCTTACTTGCCGCTCTAAACCTGCACCCATTTTCATCAGAGGGCATGAAAAATAAGCGCAAAACCACTGTTGCCGTTTCACGAATGCAGCCATGGATACACATAGCTGCTCTTAGCGTTAACGATGATGAACCTGATGAGACCAGTAGTGATGCAAGCGATGGCAATAGCTCTGATGTTTCGGATAATTGATGTCTTTTATATTATGCTAGTAAAATCTTTGTTTCGAAATTAATTTACTATTTTAAAAAAAAATGCTCTTTTATTTATTACGTCTATATATGTATTATCACGTGAATTGAATTAGATGTTAGGTTTAAGATTGATGTTGATTTACTATCTGATATTATGTACCTCGAAATGTTCGAGAATGTTGATTTACTATCTGATATTATGTACCTCGAAATGTTCGAGAATGTAGATTTACTATCTGATATTATGTACCTCGAAATGTTCGAGAATGTTGATTTACTACCTGATATTGTGTACCTCGAAATGTTCGAGAATTTTGATTTACTATCTGATATTATGTACCTCGAAATGTTCGAGAATGTTGATTTACTATCTGATATTATGTACCTCGAAATGTTCGAGAATGTTGATTTACTATCTGATATTATGTACCTCGAAATGTTCGAGAATGTTGATTTACTATCTGATATTATGTACCTCGAAATGTTCGAGAATGTTGATTTACTACCTGATATTGTGTACCTCGAAATGTTCGAGAATTTTGATTTACTATCTGATATTATGTACCTCGAAATGTACGAGAATGTTGATTTACTATCTGATATTATGTACCTCGAAATGTTCGAGAATGTTGATTTACTATCTGATATTATGTACCTCGAAATGTTCGAGAATTTTGATTTACTATCTGATATTATGTACCTCGAAATGTTCGAGAATGTTGATTTACTATCTGATATTGTGTACCTCGAAATGTTCGAGAATGTTGATTTACTATCTGATATTGTGTACCTCGAAATGTTAGAGATCAGTAATTTTAAATAAGTTATGGAGTATGTGTATCGTAAAGCTTGGGAACGTTGTTATCACATTATTATGTATGATTATTTCATATTCAATCATCATTCAATAGGCTCGAGATTAGTAACTGTATATAGGCATGTCAGACCGAATGTAAGGTTATCACTTGATGTCGTGTATGGGGTCATACACGTCGTCAGGATGGACGAATGTAAGGTTCTAATTATATTTTGGTCAGCAGATGTTGTTGAAATTGTGTTTTTGTAATATGTGCCATCAATTATTTGAGGGTAAACTTATATGTTAATATTTATTTTTAAGTATTACTGTTTTTTCAAATCATTTATAATTATATTATGATTATTCATAGTTAAAAGACATTAGTTTGATTAATTGAAATGGATTTGTTATCATTGCAAATATTCAGTGTCTATATTATATATAAAGTTATATTCAATGATTATATCTTGGTATTATGTTTTGTAAAATCATTTCTATTTATTTAATGAATTTCCATAACACTACAATGCTTTAAATTTAGTAAATTAGATAAGTTAGTTAAAATAAAGTGTTTTTGTGTAGAAGGGGAAAGTTGTTTACACGTGTGTATAAATACCCTGACTACACCAACTGACGTCATTCGGTTTCTGGCTTTTGAAGTGTGAACAACCTGTATTTGTGGTTATCGTGAATAGTTTGTACATAAGAAATATACAGAGTTCACTGGAAGACTAGAAGTTTTATTATAACATCCTGAAGTCTAACAGAACTAAGCACAATACATAAAAGTCTTGGTAATCATAAAGATCTATTCGAGCTTCTAAACAGCGCTATACTTGATAACAACCTCAGTTCCGTAAAAGAAGGAGGATTTATCAATCCAAAATACAACTCAGAATTATCTGAGTTATCTTATATATTGAACAACAGTAACAAGTTGGTAACTAAGCTCCGTGAATCTTATCGCGACCTAACTGGCATTGCTGCACTCAAAATATTACACAACAATATACTTGGTTATTACGTTGAAGTGTCGGCAAATCACAAAATAACTTCGGATATATTTATTCATAGACAAAGCTTAGCAAATAGCATGCGCTACACTACTAATGAATTGAAAGAACTAGAAAATAAAATTCTTACGGCACGTGTTGCTGCAATCGGCTTAGAAATGAAAATTTTTAGTGAACTATGTAGTGAAGTCGCTAAAGAATCTGAAAAAATTGCTCTTGCTGCAAATGCTTTGGCAAAACTTGATATTAGAACCGCATTTGCAGAGCTTGCAGTGCAAAATAATTACGTAAAACCCATTATTGATGACAGCAAAGAGTTCAATATCTGTAGCGGAAGACACCCAGTGGTTGAAGTTAACGATAAATTCATTGCAAATAGCATCAATTTAGCTGGTATACATCTAATTACTGGTCCTAATATGGCTGGAAAAAGCACTTTCTTGAGGCAAAACGCTCTCATTGCAGTTTTAGCTCACATGGGGTCATTTGTGCCAGCAGAGAGTGCGCATGTAGGAGTGATTGACAAGATATTCAGCAGGGTTGGCGCAACGGATAATATAACAGCTGGTTATTCTACCTTCATGGTAGAGATGATCGAAACAGCAACGATAGTAAATCAGGCAACGGACCGTTCCTTGGTGATACTTGATGAAATTGGTAGGGGCACAGGGGTGTATGATGGATTATCTATTGCACAGGCAGTGATTGAACATATTCACAATGTAAATAAGTGCCCCGCCATTTTTGCAACTCATTATCATGAATTGACTAAAGTAGGTGTATACTTAGAAAATGTTAAATGTTTTTGTATGAAAATAAAAGAATGGAAAGGAGAAGTCATCTTTTTACATGAAATAATTGAAGGCATTGCAGATGAGTCATATGGAATACATGTAGCAAAACTTGCTGGTTTTCCTGATTCTGTTTTAAACAGAGCAAGAGAAGTATTTGAGGAGCTAAAGGCTTGAGGAAAGTAACATTATATTACTCCACAATTATGGATTTTAGCAATCTATGGCGCTTTAATTTTAGTCAGCTTTCTGAGTAACTGAATTAACGTAGCATTGATCGATTGCCACATTAGTCAAGATTCCAATTCCACCACCTACAACTGCACCTACAGCTCCTAATGCTAGTTGAGTACCAATTCCAGCAGAAGACCCAATGATTAATGGAGCAAGAAAATATAATGCTAAAGCGCAAGTTATTGCAGCTACACTTATAACAGCCAGCTTTCTCGGACAAAAATTTTCTGGTGCCTCAGCACTAGATATAAATGATGATTTTACTAGATTTTTTCTACTTTCATGATCTAAAAAGCCACTCACTGTTCTCATTATAGGAAGGGTAGAGCCGTCACCAGTCAAGTCAATTCTATCTCCCACTATATCATGAAGCTCTTTAACTTGAGCTTTATATTCATCCCAATAGTTTGATAACTCTTGTTGGTCATTGAGAAGATCTGGTTTATTTGAAGTTGTTAACCAGTGTGAGTCATGTTCCAAAATAAATCGAATTGTAGCTTTCCCTATATCTATATGCCCTTCAGTAATTGCATACTTTAAAACACCTTCTGCTTTTTTCCTTCCAACATTAAGATCAGCACCAGCTTTTATCAATAATTCTACTATCTTTGGAGAATTATGAAATATAGCAATATCTAAAGGGACCATCTCATTACAATCTTTGATATTTAAGTTTGCTTTGTGTTCTATTAAATAACTTATAAATTTTAAGGTTTTATCAGATTTTTGATCGTCTATGTCTTTATGTCTGTAATATATTATAATTGCAAAATTCAACGCAGTTTGACCCTTTAACGCACTACCACCAATAATTAAGTTCTGATAGCTTTTTACCTCTTGATTTATTAAGTTAACATCCGCACCGTTTTCTATTAAAGCCTTAGCTCCTTCGAAATTGCCTTGTGCAGTTTGCAGATGAAGTAAGTAACGACCAAGATGATCAGTTGCATTAGGATTTGCACCTTGTTCAATCAAATACCTTGCAATTTCATCATTAAATTTGTGATCATAAGTTGCAGATTCTAGTGGCTCAGGATTTTGCGATAACTCATCTTTAGCTATTAAGCTGTTAATCTGACAGATTGATTTTACTGACTCTAAATCTCTTCTTTTAACTGCCTTTGTGACTGCAGCGCTAAAGCTTATACCCTTTTCTATTAGATATTCGGCCATTTTGTTATTAGTAGAACACTTTAATAAATTTGTACCGCTTTGGGAATTAACCTCAGTGACAACATCTCGAATAATGGAACTATTTTCCTCAAAAATTGACTTTACTTTTTCTAAATCATTTTTGGTGACAGTATCAACAAGATCTTTTATTACAGCATTCACCCTCTCTATTTTTAGCTAAAATTTCTTTTAATTCTTCAGGGTTCATAAATACACCTCAACACACATAATAAAAAAGTATATCTAAATCAGAATTGCTTGTAAAGGATCTTTAGATATTATCTTGCCCAAAGGTTAATTTATTTTATAATCTTTTTGTATTCTAGAAATTTCAATTAAATGAACTGTTATAAAACTCACGAGTGTAATGAATTAAGGAAGAATGATGTAGAAAAGGAAGTTACTCTCTCTGGGTGGCTGTACCGTAAACGTGACCATGGTAACCTAATCTTTGTTGATTTAAGAGATTTTCATGGGATTACTCAGTTGGTATTCAATAACGATAAAGATTTTTTTGATGAAATTTCGAATTTAAAATCAGAAAGTGTGATTACTGTCACAGGAATAGTCAAAGCTAGAACTGAAGATACGGTAAATAGCTCTATTTCCACAGGAGAAATTGAAGTTATAGTTAGTAATTTACAAGTTGAATCTGAAGTTGAGTTCCACTGTGATGAAGAAATAGCAAAAGAAGAAAAGAGTATATTAGCAAGTATCGCCGGTGAGCAAGAATACCCAGAAAACATGAGATTTAAATATCGTTTTCTTGATTTAAGACGTGAAAAGGTTCGTAATAACATTATTCTACGTTCACAGATCATTTCAGAGCTCAGGAGGCTCATGATAGAGCAAGGATTCTTAGATATTCAAACTTCCATACTTACTGCCTCTTCTCCTGAAGAAGCACGTGATTATTTAGTGCCAAGCAGACTAAATCCTGGTAAATTCTATGCATTACCACAAGCTCCACATGGTTTCAGGGTTTGATAAATATTTTCAAATTGCACCTTGTTTTCGTGATGAGGACGCAAGGGCTGACCGTTCTCCTGGGGAGTTTTATCAGCTAGATCTTGAAATGTCTTTTGTAACTCAAGAAGATATATTTCAGGTTATTGAATCTACCTTATATAAAGTGTTTGCCAAATTTTCTCGCAAATCAGTTGATAAAGATTTTCCACGTATTACATACAAAGAAGCAATGCTCAAATATGGATCTGATAAGCCAGATCTGCGTAATCCATTATTAATCAGCGATGTTACAGAGATTTTCCGTGATTCAGAGTTCAATATTTTCAAAAGCAATATCGAGCGAGGTATGGTAGTCAGAGCCATCCCTGTTCCTAAAACAGCAGAGGAACCACGCAGTTTTTTTGATAAAAAAATAGAACATGCGCAAAAAGAATTCGGTGCTAAAGGTCTTGGATATATAACGTTTGATAAAGATGGCATCGCAAAAGGGCCAATTGCTAAATTCCTCGATGACAATAGGCTAAATTCCATAAAAGAAATAACGAAGGTAAAGCCCGGAGATAGTGTATTTTTTGCTTCTGATAAGGAAAATGAAGCAGCAACAATTGCAGGGAAAGTGCGCACTCTTTTAGGTTCAGAATTGGGATTAATAGATGACGATATCTTCAAATTCTGTTGGATTATTGATTTTCCATATTTTGTATATGACGATAAGAGCAAAAAAATAGATTTCTTTCACAACCCATTCTCTATGCCACATGGTGGCTTGAAAGATTTAGAAGAAAAAGATCCGCTGGATATCTTTGCTTACCAATATGATCTTGTTTGCAATGGAATAGAGCTGTCAAGTGGAGCAATTCGTAATAACAAACTGAATATTATGTACAGAGCTTTTGCCATTGCAGGCTACAGTAAAGAGGAAGTTGATACAAAATTTGGCGCGCTTGTGCGTGCATTCAGGTTTGGAGCGCCACCTCATGGTGGAATAGCGCCAGGGGTTGATAGAATGGTTATGCTACTTGCAGATGAGCCGAATATTCGTGAAGTAATCTGTTTTCCTATGAATCAGCAAGGAGAAGATGTTCTAATGGGCGCTCCTTCTAAAGTAGATGATAAGCATTTACGTGAGTTGTCTTTAAAGGTTGTTGAATAAAGTTGTATATAACTTGAGTTTAGGTGGGGAAAAAACAAGAATATTGAATTCTGTTAAAGTAGTGCTAGGCCCTAGCACTACTTTATAGTTTTAGGATATCAAAAAGTTTGGTCTAGCGGGACTTGGCCCTCTATTCCGTTTACTTTTCCTTGAGAGGTGTAATTCCAATAAGTATAGTTTTTACCCGCATCCTTCCAATCTTTAGGTAATTCAGGCTCCGATCTTCCTCTCCAATCAGCAACCCATAATGGGTAGTGAGAAAAATTATGTTCTTCTTGTGTATAGTAATCATTCCACGTTTTTGGTGAAGCATATACAATTGGACTGTATCCTTTTTCATTCAATTGAGTCAATAAAGAATGAAGTTTTTCGGCTCTCTGTGTGTTAGTGTGTTTTGTAGGATCATCACATTTTGTTGTTCTTCCTTCGCAAATACCAGTTGTAGCACTAACAGCTAACTTATTTGTACCTGGCTCAAAATTAGCTTTTTTAAGTTCGTTAACTATGTTATTCAACTGACCTTCAGGTGTTGAGGTCATCCTAAATACGTGATATGCCCCAGCTTGCACATTATTATCTTTCATACTTTGAAAATTTTGTCCAAATTTAGTGTCTTGAAAAGTTTCTCCCTCAGTTGCTTTGGCAAATGCAAACCTTACCTCATCCTTTGCAACTTTCAACCAATCAATCTCTCCATTCCAATGAGATACGTCTATACCTTTTTCACTCATACTAACCTCATAATTACAATAAATGTTGAATATAGAATATAATAGTGAAAATTTAATGAATATCTTGTGAGCATATTGTAAACAATTTTATACTAAAACAGTTACAAAGTTCTAAACTACAATCTATAGACAAAAATACTTGTTATTAGTAAGTTAAATTATAGTGAGTTAAAAATTATGAGCGATATTCAAAAAGCAATACTATCAAGTATAATCTGCAATATGATTATATGGTATGAAATAACTCTGTTTGGAGTTTTGACGCATATAATAAGTGACGCTTTTTTTTCATCAGAAAGCGACTACATAAAAAAAATCAAATTCCTTGGCAGTTTTGCAATTGGCTTTGGATTTAGACCACTTGGTGCGTTTATTTTTGGTTACATTGGAGATAAGTATGGCAGGAGGAAAATTTTACTGACTTCCGTAATATTAGCTTCGATATCGTCTACTGCAATTGCGGTTATACCTAGCTTTAGAGAAATAGGAATATTTTCTCCTATACTGCTTCTGTTTTAAGCGACATGATAGTCCAGTGGGTAGAACACCCGCCCGAAAACAGAAGGGCGTGAGTTCCAATCCTGGGACGGGCCTACACCAATTTGTCTTTTCTAAAGTCATATGTGTGGTTAATTTATCATGGTTGTTAACGGTGAGGGAAAACATCGTGAGGAAACCCACATGGCTGAGTTGTACTTAGTCATGTGACAGTGTATTCGTACAAAACGGCGATAGGCCTGCCCCCTATCACGTGAGTACACTGTCTAAGCAAAACGTGGGTACCTTCTCTGGAAACTAGATGGCGCTTGCCATGTGAGTTCAGAAGTATTGGTACCTCTGCCAACCCCTTCGGGGATAAACGGCGTGAACGTTTATGTTTTATGTTATGTTATGCTTCTGTTTTGTAGGATAGTACAAGGAATGGCAGCAGGTAGAGAAACAAGTGTTAACTCTGCTTTTTTAATAGAGCATTCAAGCGATAAAAAAAATCTAGGATTCTTAGGGAGCATGAAAGCGTTTAGTGGTGCTCTCGGTTCTATCACATGCTTTGTAATGATAGCTATTTGCAAAAAGTTTACAGGTGAAAATTATGAAATTTGGGGCTGGAGGTTGCCCTTCTATTTCTGCTTCATTATGGGCATAATAGGCTTTTTAACAAGATATATAATGGAAGAGAGCTTAGCATATAAAATTCATGATCAAAATAGAAGCTTATCTGATTCTCCATTTTTAGAATTAATCAAAACCTACAAAAAAGCATTTATATTAGCAATTGGGCTTGGTATCGCTCAAAATGCAATCATTTATTCGGTAATAATGTTTTATAACATATCTGTAAAAGCGCTTACTCTGTCAGGTATTGATATTAAAAATGTAGTAAGGATTATAGTTGAAATTACATTTGGAACGTCCGCAGTGCTATTTGCAATACTGTCTGATAAAGTTGGAAGAAAAAATGTAATGATTCCTACATTAGTAGCTCTAGCTTGCGCCGGTTTGCCGGTACTTTCGCTATTATCAAATGATAACCACTATATTGTCACGCTCTCTTTTCTGTTGATAAGTGTGCCGATAGGTGCATCTTTTGGAATATATAATTCTCTTGCCTGCGAGTTATTTCCAACAAAAGTTAGGTGCACCGGCTTTAGCCTCGCACATAACATATCTGCAGGTATTTTTGGCGGCCTTTCTCCATCGATATGCATGTGGCTTATAGAAAAAACCGAAACAAAACTTGCCGCAGGGATTTACCTTACTGTTTGTGCATTGATTAGCCTAATATCTGTACTTCAAATTAAAGCCAAAGACAAAAAAATTGATTGGTGAAATCGCTTTAGTCAAAAGATAGCGCTTCAATAGATTTTTCGATATGTTTAGGGACAGGAGCAGTAATAGTGACTTCTTTATTATTTGGCAATTTTAAAGACGAAGAATATGAATGTAGGTGAATCTGATTTGCTACTCCATCAATAAAAGCTTTTTTACCGCCATATTTACCGTCACCAAGAATAGGACAATTTATATGAGCTAAATGTGCACGTAATTGATGAGTTCTGCCAGTAATTGGTTGTAATTTTAAATAAGCAACATTATGTTTTAACCTTGCTATAATTAAAAAATGCGTAGTGGCATTTTGAGGTGAATCTTCATCAACGACTACTTTTTCTTGCCCTGAAATACATTTTTTCACCAACGGATAGTCTTATTACTCCATTTACAGTCCTTATTGTTCCATTATCTTTGCTCGGTATACCAAAAGTTTTTTTTTATCCTCCGTCCTTTAAATTCTTCCATAAGGTATTTGGCAACGCTGGCATTGCGTGCGAATATTATTACTCCGCTTGTATCCCTATCCAGCCTGTGAACAATTTTAAATATTTCTCTCTCTCTTATTTGGTCAAGTAAATCACTAATGCTAATTTTTACCTTTATGCCGCCTTGAACAATGACCCCTGCGGGTTTGTTTATAGCTAGTATATATTCGTCTTCATATAATATGTTCTCTCTTAGTAGATTCACTAACTTTTCATTATATTTGCAGTCAGAATTAGTGTTCTCAATATAGTCTAAGTATCTTATCATTATAGTTTGCCCAGAGCTTACCCTATCGCTGGATTTTGCCGTGCAATTATCAACCTTGATTAATCCTTTCCTTAAAGACTTCTCAATTGCAGATTGTTTCAAATTGGGAAAAATTCTTCTAATGTACCTATCGAGCCTAACATTATTGTCTTCTACTAATATGGTTTTGATACCTTCTGACATCTTACTTATAAAAATTTTATTGTGTAAACTAAAATCTAACATACCTAATGTACTTCTCAGTTTCAGCTACTTGCATCGAGTGCTACGTGCTGGAATTTAGAGGATTATTTAACTATTTATAACGGCTTCATATTTTCCCACAGCTGAGTAAAGTGGTAACAATGATAGTTTCTCGATCATAGAGAGGTGAGTATTAGGCTCTTTAGTACTAGGGCCTTGACACGCTTCAGTGTTAGGCCCTAACTTCATACACTCAATGCCGTTAGCTAAAGATGTTACTCTTCTTACATTAACATTTTTAGTGCGATATGACCACCTGCAAGGACTATGTAATATTTGTTCTTTTACTCCATCCATTTCAGCTGAACACGCTTTAGTGTTAGTCTCTAACTGCACACATTTAATGTGGTCAGTTATAAATGCTACTCCTTTTTCATTAAGTTTAGCGTTATACTGTAATTGTTCAATTTGATTAGCTTGATCTCTTATCATACGTTCAAAGCTGATAGATAGATTATGTGATTCTATGTGTTGCACTGTCATTAATTTTTTGTTTCTGAGTATACTTGATTCTAAGTTAAGCCGCGTAAGTATATCTAGTGCTCTTTGTTCTGCTTCCACTAGAAGATTACTTATGCCTTGATGTTCAGCTAAATCTCTTACAGTTTCACCACAGTGATCAGGCAATAAAGTACTTGCGCCATAACATAGTAAAGTCATTACTACTATCCAGTGTCTATGTTCGAAAGCATAAGCTAAAGGAGATTGCCCTGAGCTATCCTGTGCATTAACATTTGCTCCATATAAAATTAAGGTCCTTACTACTTCCGCATGGCCACCTTTGGCAGCTTTATGTAAAGCAGTTGATTCTAAATCGTCACGTGCATTAGCATTTATTCCAGATTCTAATAGAGCATGTACCATTAGTGTATCACCATGTCCGGCAGCACAACGTAAAAACTCAGCTACCATCAATTTCATCACATCCTTCCATATTCCAAGTTGTGTTATAGTAGTTACTGCTTCTAGATAATTATATGGACAAATAGAAAGTAATATTTTCTGTGGATCATTTGTCTCAATACTTGCTCCATGGGCTATTAGATAATTCATTACTTTTCTATTGCCTTTTGCGGCAGCACAATTAAAAGGAGTCCATCCCCATGCATCCTTATGGTTAACATTTGCTTCATAGTTTATTAAGAGCTCTACTGCTTCCACATTATCATTCGTAGCAGCAATATGTAAGGGAGATCGCCCAATTAACTTATCCTCTATATCAACACTTGCTCTATATCGTGATGTGGCCTGTAATAGGATCTCTAATATTAATGTATTATTCTTTGCAGCAGCCCAATATAAAGGACTCCATCCAAATACATCTACTATCTCAATATTTTCAACAATATTCTTATCATTTTTTATTATACAATTCACCATTGCTTCATCAACATTTGCAACAGCAATATGTAAAGGAGTAAGTTTAAGTGCTCCATTCTTCTTAACATCTGCTCCATTCTTCATTAAGTACTTTGCTACTTCTTCATGGCCATTATCGGCAGCCTTATATAAAGCAGTCAATCTCGCTAGATCCTCTGCATTAACATCTGCATTATTTTTTACTAAGATTTTTGTTATTTCTATATCGCCCGTGTTCCCCACAGTTGACCTTATGCACTGTTTCATATTTAAAATATTTATGTATGTTGTGGTTTTTCAGACGCAAAAGTAAGGAGGTCAAACCCAAGGAGACCAAGCGCAAGGCACCGCCGCGCCGTCGTCGAAGGTCGCGGGTTCGAACCCCGCCAGTGTCGAAATTTTTCTTTCCTTTAATAACATCTTTTATTTATGAGTAATAATCCCCACATGAGGAATTCATGTCAAAAAACATTAAATTATGTGATAGTTAGGCGTTTCCAACATTTGCATTCTATCTGAAAAGGTAGACAAGTGGCCGTCCGAATTAGTTAAAATTCGGAGGTAGGAAACGCAAACACTACTTGAACGTGTAAAAAAGAAACAAAGGATAGAGAAATTTCGCGCTGGATGCCAACTGACACTGTAGCTCAGTTGGCAGAGCGACGGGGGCGTATACCCGAAGGTCGCGGGTTCGAACCCCGCCAGTGTCGAAATTTTTCTTTCCTTTAATAACATCTTTTACTTATGAGTAATAATCCCCACATGAGGAATTCATGTCAAAAAACATTAAATTATGTGATAGTTAGGCGTTTCCAACATTTGCATTCTATCTGAAAAGGTAGACAAGTGGCCGTCCGAATTAGTTAAAATTCGGAGGTAGGAAACGCAAACACTACTTGAACGTGTAAAAAAGAAACAAAGGATAGAGAAATTTCGCGCTGGATGCCAACTGACACTGTAGCTCAGTTGGCAGAGCGACGGGGGCGTATACCCGAAGGTCGCGGGTTCGAACCCCGCCAGTGTCGAAAAAAAAATTTTCTTTCCTTTAATAACATCTTTTATTTATGAGTAATAATCCCCACATGAGGAATTCATGTCAAAAAACATTAAATTATATGATATATTGTTCTGTTTGTGATGTCTCAGTAAAAAGTAGATCTTTTTCCTCACATTTGCGAAGCACTGTACATAAAAACAATAGTGCTGTAATGAAATGTGATGGAATTGAGAAAGTGTCATCCGCATTTCGTAACCGCATTGCAACTTACAGGGTGAGGCCGAGCTCGGACAGCGACGACGCTCGCGGGTCGAGCCCGCCGGCCGTGTTTATTCGCTCGCTACGTAGCCGTGTTCGCCATCTAATTGATGCACGACTTGACTCTTTTGACAGTGTAAAAGTCAATTTTGAACTGTTTGCAGAGTTTTCTCTCCCAAAAAATGATAATCGTGAACTTAAATCGTTTGCTACCGGGAATATTGTCATTCATAAAAACTATGATTTTAATGAAATATTTAAAAAGGTTGAAACAACTTTTTAATTTTCGGATATTTTAATCGCGTGTTATTACATTATTTTCAAAGCCCGACGTTTCGAAAACTTTTCAGTTATCATGGTCACGGGAAGACTGAGGTGTTATTTGTCATTATACAGTACTATAAAATTATTAATACTAACTACCTTCACAACAGTTTTAAGTTACATTTGCGTTTAATTAAAAAAGTTGTTTCAATTATAATGTGCAATCGTGAAAATCTTAGAAAATACTATTTAAAAAGGTTGTCGAACAAATTGTTGCTAGTATTGATGAATTCCAGGAAAGAGATAGCGGTTGGGCCTTTGTTGCCAATTCTTATCTAGAGGTTAACATTAACAAATATAATCCTCTGCGGGCATCAGGGTTTATCGACCTACCGAGAGCTATTAAATTAAAGCATGCATGTGTCAACATCCAAAATGCTGATCATTTTTGCTTTTTGTGGTGCATTATGGCAGCTTTATTTCCGGTCCAGCAAAATTCGAATAGAACGTCATCATATCCTCACTTTGATACTTTATTAATCACTAAACACATGACTTTTCCAGTAAGCTTCAGGGATGTAAGGATGTTTGAAAAGAATAATAAAAATATTAGTGTAAATATTTACGGTCTAAAAAATAGCAAAACAATTGTTGGACCATTATACAAGTCCATTCAAAAAAAGAAACATCACGTTAATTTGTTGTTCTTGGAAAAATGGCAAAAACACACATTACTGTCTCATAAAAAAATTAAGCCGTCTTGTTAGGAATCAGGTCACAAAACATCATAGCAAAATATCTTTTTGTGATGATTGCATGATATTTTTTTCCAGTCATACTTGTTGGGTACTATTACCAGACTAAGTAAATAAAAAATATCAATTTTACATAAATTCACGTGTAATACGAATGCTGTGTAGTGTCGGCTTAGAACAGCACTACCCCCTTTCTGCCGGTGGGTGTACGTAAGAGGCGACTAACGGCATTGGGGCAATTGAGGGATTTTTGGGCGATGCGGTTGGAGACCTATCACCAACAACCTTTATTTTACCATCTTTTCCCCACTCAATTTTCCAAAAGTGGCTGAGGAATTTCTAATTCCTTAGCTCTGGCTACCCCTTCTAGGGATTTATAGCCGTGAGTATATGTATGTATGTAGGGAAGAGAGTGACATTTCTTTGGTAGGCAATGACACGCAGGTCAGTGTTGCCATATAACATTGAGTAGGCGCTGAAACATGCCCCCGGGCGTTGAAAGCCATGCCTTGCTTTCAACCAGAATCCGTCGTAATTGGCAGCGGACAAATCTTGCTAAATGCTCTTCGAATGACACCAGCAGCAGTCTTAATATCAGCTACCCGAGCAATCCCATCAGCACCACGATGCACTCCTATTACTCGGCCCATCCTCCATCGAGATTTTCTATATATTGTATTTC